>VDFB02047230.1:297484900-297601803 GCA_007258455.2 Sequoia sempervirens
TAAAGAAATGTTAAAACATGTAGATTCAATCAACAAACAATTAATTGGTTGGAAAGATAGGAGGCAAGCAGATCGGGATTATTATCGGGATAAATTATCATATAACAATGTAAAAGATTTAAAAATTACAAAATTAGATTTTTGCTTATTATTCATTAACCCACACACAAATTCAAATCTTAGCCTCAATGCGAAGAGGTTTCCTATCCATTGGTGCCACCACCAGTAGATCAAGACCTTTTTTCGGATAGGTGGTACATGGTTTTTTATTACCCACCATCCAAAAATTGCAAATTGCAAAGTCCCACAATATTTCCTAAGGAAACTATACTGTGAGTTCATCCTAAAAAAAATCTCAAATTATTTTGATATGAGGGACTTCCAGGGGAGAGGTGGGGGTTCAACTCAAGATAGACCTAGTGCACATTAGGATCCTAGGCAGCAAGTGAGATGACCTCTCACTAGGCTGCCTCGTGAGCACATCGTTATCCCTTCCATCATGAAGGAGAGTGTTGAGGTAGACACTTTGCAGCCCATCAAATCTTTGACCCAGAGTGTCATCCATCATGCTAGCCCTATACTACAACGCCATCTAGGAGATTCTTCGAGTGGTGGGATTCAGTCACATTTGTGTCAGGCTTGTTGGGTGACTTGTTCATATGACCCCACCGGCACCCAACAAGCTACCATGCAAGATACTTCTACAGTTATGGAGATGGTGAGGGAAGCTAACATTTTGAATGAGGCCTATGGCATCGATACTCAATTAAATGTTAAGATGTTTGTTGAATTTAATTTATTAAATTTCAATTTTGAAATGCAAGATTAACTAAATTAGTTTTATGATTTTGATAAAATTTTAGGGTCATAGTGTTGATACTAGATACACCGGCCCTACACCCACTTATTACTCCACTGCATCTGTCGTTGAGATATGTAACTAATAAACAATTATAAATTTATTACATGTTAATAGCATTGTTTTATGAATGGTATTCTAATATGTTATATTGGATGTTGAATAGGCTAATATTTGAGGTTTTGTGGGAACACCTCCTAGTGCCAGTGGATTTACACAAACCTACATTCAGGTAATAAAATAAAGATTTTAACTAACGAATTGTACTTAATAGATTTGTGTAGTTTATATTCATATCGTTGATTGCATTGCATTGCACATCTTTCAAACTCAAAGAATTACTTCACATTCCATAACTAATAACTAGATGTTGATAGATGAGAAAATTTCAACTACAATATAGTTGTTTATAAATTCAACATAAGAAATGATACAATTACTTTACATAGCATAAGTAATCATTACAAGTAGCTTCCAATTGCATTTGCTTGTCATGGCATTCCATGAGACCACTTTTTACTGAGGCATCTTTTCAAATAGTTCACTACCTTTTCTATTCTATGGATGCTTGGAAGAAATATATGAAAGAATAATAGTAAGCAATATCATAGACAAGGAAATGAGTTGTTTGAAAAAATGCCTCAAAGAAATGTGGTCTCATGGTGATGTCCATCACCATGAGACCCAATTTCTTTGAGGCATTTTTTCAAACAGCTCACTACATTTTCTATGCTACCACATTTTCCATACATTTCTACCAAAGCATTTTATCAAACAATTCATTTCCTTGTTGCTATGGCTAAAAGCCTAAAAAAGGTGCTTTCCAACAAACTATGGATGCTTGGAAAAAATCTATCAAAGAATATGTTATCACCTAAATGTGCACCCTTTGTTGAACCCTGTTCAACCACTCAGTGAAACATTGGAAGACCTCTCAAAGTGTGGGCTTTGGAAACAAAGATCAACCTCCAAAGAAGGTCAACTTCCTTTGACACTCACCTAAAACTAATCTACTGAACTTGCCTAGGAAAAGGGTAGAAGGAGATAACATAAACTGAAAAATTACTCCTATGGTGATGCACCTAAACATTACTTGGACTTGAAATCAGATTACATACACTTGTTCACAATGACTGAAACAAACTTGCACAACTTACTTTTCTATGTCTTGCATAAGAATTTTATAAAGAGGTCCTAATTCTAGACTCTTAGGAGGAAGGAGAGTTCACAACTAAAAGCAACTTTCCTTTTTGACATAGATTATAACCTACAACAACACTCTTTTCTGCAAAAAGGTGCTTAGCATGAGGAAAAATTACAAGGAAATGAAATAATACTTCACAAGTAATTTGATCAATCAAAAGAGAACACAATAAAGCAAAGAATAAGAGGGAAAAACTTAAAATCACTAATATTCCAAGTCTTCACCGAATTTCATATCCAAAACTGAGTTACAAAGTATGCTTCAATCTGCCAAAGGACTAAAAAATTCACTAAGTACAAAATGCATAATAAGAACTGAGTACAAATGAGTCAACGAAGTGACTATATCTCACAACTCCCAAGCAGTTGCACCAAAATAGGAGCAGAAAACCACCTAGGTCGTATGCCTCCAAAAATCCTTAAAAGTAGCAACTGAATCTTCTCCAAAAGAGCTCCAAAGTGTTGAAGAAGTCAAGTTTGTCCATAACCAACATGAAGGCACCCCAAAAAATGCTCCAAGTTGCTCCAAAAGACTACAAAATGATCAAAATAGTCCCCTATATTATCTCCATATGTCGACCAACCACCCTAACCTCCCCTATATGCTTGGTAACAAGTCATGAATCTCCATAACTAACTCCCTTTGACTCAATCTTAATAGGCAACACCCCCTATCTTGCAATTATATAACAAATATTAAAGTGATTTATAATGATCACACTTTAATATTTTTTTACATTTCAAATTTATTTCAAAAAAGAAAACTCAACCATTCTTTACAAGGCAATACAAGGCATTTAAACTAAAGACCTAAAGGGTTTGGAGTTAGCAAGAACATAAGAAAAGTTACAAAATATGCCTAAGTCATAGCACACTTTTCATGGGTATTAGTTTGTGAAAATATTTAAAATGAAAGGAAAAAAAATTCCCTTCACCAATCGGAAAAAGCTAGGGTTGAAACCCTAAAGGAAAAAACATGGGAAAACTCCATTTCACATTTCATTTTGTATTTGGCATTCTCTGTTTGCTCGAGCTACGATGCCATGATTGGGGGTTTCTAAAGCTTCCACAGAGGATTTTGATGGTGTATTTTTGATGTGTAATTCCTTTGTCCAATACATTTTTATGCTCAATTAACATAAAAACTTGGGTAAGAAAAAAAATTACATTATTTCTTTTATTCTGCATTAAAATGCTCAAAATACAACTTTGTAGATGACCATTTTGGTTTTCCTAGATGCATTTCATGCATTTTTCTTCTTTTGTATTCTCTAGAAATGATGATTCATTTCGAGCATGAAAACTCAGAAAATAAGAACAATAACATTTTATGCAAAAAAATTAATGTCCATTGTCTAAATATTGTATTTATGCAGACACTCTAGGTTCTTAGCAAAAATGAAAAGACATTTTCCTAATTTCTATGGCCACGACCATGCTTATTATAGATACCCAGAAGCCATGTTCTCCATTCATGTCATTTACTATTGTTTCCATGCATATTCTTCTCCAACTATAGATGGTTCCTCTATGTTCTCTTTGTCCTTATTATAGAAGGAGCATGAATGATTTTATTATCTCTCTTAATCATGGAGTCATAATCATATTAGGACTAAAATGACTTCACTATTCCCTCTCCACCCACCCTTCACTTCTTTTACTATTTGTGACAGTCACATACTGCTATCATGGTTCTCAATTCTTCTGGTGATGCTATGAGATTACCTCACTAGTTTTCAAGCTACTGTCACTTCATTTAGTAACCTTGAATATGCAAACTTTGACAATGTTCAAACATCCCTTGACAGTAACTTTATGTTGTCACTATCTTCTAAAAGAGTATGCTTACCTTATTTGGATTCAATTATTGTAGTTGTTCCTTGTCTATGCAATAAACCTCTTCCCTTTTATGATAACCTAGGCTATCTCAACAACATATACAAATACCTTTAACTATCCTATCTAAATGAATGTTGCTCATTCATCATGGGATTCCATTGCTATTTTTTTCATCAAATCCTCACATCACTCTCTTAATCATTGTACCCTTTTGCAAGGCTACCATTATAGACCACTATTGTTGTCTTAAAAATCATTGTCTCTTCATGATTCCCTAATACCACTATAGAGTGTTTTGTTCATGAACTATTCTTTTCATTTTATTAATCAAAATTTTGTCCTCCTTTAGGGAAAAGTATTTCCAACTATGATGATTAAATTACTCAATAAACCACTATAGTCTAAATTCTATCCTATTATTTGATGGCAACACATGCTTGTCCTATGTGGTTGATCATCCCTGCCATATTAAACCTTGAGTCCTCAGACTCACTATCCATAAATGGTGATTTCAAATACTGCCATAAAAATTATAGCATACCATCCATCTATTATTTTTAGACATCATGTTGTCCTTTTTATCTAGAAATCCAATGCAAATTGTTCCATAATTTATATGTAAGCAACTTTCTTCAAGTCACATAGAGAAATCTTGAACCACAACCTTCTCTTCTCCTAACATTGAACCTTTATGATCATGACTGTCACAATGTCTTGCTTGCTCATAACCCCTTGCAAGCTTGAAAGATATGAGGGTATCTTGGCTTTCATGTCTCCTTTTTACTAGCCTTATAATTTTCCTACTCCACTACATAGCTTGGCATCTTTGCTCATTTTTTTATTCATCTATAACTCTATGAATCACCATCTTCACCTGAAGCCTTTGATGTGACAGTGAATATTGTGTCAATACTATCAAGGACCTTTAACAACCCTTGAACAATACTGATCTCTGGAATGATAAACTTTTTGGTGAAATAAAAATAGTTGGAAGTTTGCAACCCAACCATTCTAGACCAAAAGAGATAGCCTCCCCTATGGCAATACCCTTGCAACTCCTCAATGGGATTGATCCAAAGTTGCATATGCCATGCACCATCACTGCTTTCTTTAACTAGGTCTAGGTAACTTCTTAGCTCAATAACTTCTCCTTCTATAGAGTTTTCAATTTTATTCATAAATGTAGTCCATTTGGTGATTACTGTACCCACAAAATAGAATAGTTGGACCTAACTTCTTACCAAATCCTTCATTATTACCTCTGCACTTGTATCTATGTCTTTTATAACATGGCTGCCCTCATTGTCACTGATTTGAAACTGGCATGGAAGATCAAGGCATGGTATACCATTTTGAGTTGCTGCACTTTTCTCCTTATTACTGTCCACATCCTAGGCTAGTAAAAACCATCATCCATTCATGTGAATTTTAAAATTTTACAAATTTAGAAAGGGAAATGTCATTTTCCTTAAAATATTCATGGTCTTCATTTTTATCTGAGAATGATAAGCCTCTAATCTTCAATTTCTCCATCGAATTTCTTGTAGATATTTGAGAAGTAAACCATGAGCAACATATTTCCATAGTTCCATCTGCATGTCCATGATAATGAGTTCTGAATAAAGTCTTTCACCTTTTTTTTGTACTTCTTTTGATGACAAAAATGATTACTTAACATTGGATTGCACTTAAATCCTTGTGCTCACAAGTATGCTCAAAACACATCATGCCCAAAGGTCTATCATCAATATTACATTATGACTGTTGCAAACCTTATCACAATTCATTGATTTTACTTACTATCCTTTGATGTCATTGTGAATCCAATAAAAAAATACTTTTCACTTATAATAGTGATGTTAATAACTCACTTTTATGGGTGATGAGTACTTGTTCAAAGCTGATAAATGAGATGATTCGACACTCCTTCCCTTCTTAATAAATCAAGTGGGAAACATGTTGGGCTGAACCCTTGTGGGAGCCACATTTTTTCTCACATGCTATAAACAAATGAAACAAAATAGTAACAAGGATTTCACCTATACCTACACAAGAAGCAAACATGTTAGATAAAAACAAGCATATGATAGATGTGTTTGATTATGCTCTCATGTTTTCCTGGACATTTATGGTATGCTTGGATATTTGAATGCACATGAGGATTAGATTATATTCTTATAGATGTATGCACATATTTTTACTGGTGATCCTTCATTGCTCTAACAACACTTTTCTTACAAATGCAGGGAACTAAGGAGCAACAAGGAGAGCATCAACTGGAAGCAGAACAAGTGGGAGGGAGTGAAGATGATACAAAACAAGACAATTGTGATTCATCATTCAGGAAATGACGTGTCTCCTTTCTATTTATGTGCATTCCTTTTCTTATGTATCTATAAATATATAATGTTTTCCATTATATGCATTCAGATAGTTAGTCCCATGGCTTGTGTGGGACACCATTCATTTTTATTATCAATAAAGACTACAATTTTGAAAATATTGTGCATTATCTCCTATGTTATATGCATTTTCATAATGCAATGTACTATTGTAGTCTTCTAATTTTGTTTATGCACATGAATGTGACATAGTAGATTTAAAATGTACCCTCTTGCAACTTGTAAAATATAAACAGCACTACCTGTTTGGGCTAGTAGAAAAAATAGGTAACAACATAATAGTAAGCAATATCATAGTCAAGGCAATGAGTAGTATGAAAAAAATCCTTGAAGAAATATGGCCTCATAGTGATGAACTGTCATTCCATCACCATGAGACCACATTTCTCTGAGGCGTTTTTTCAAATAGCTCACTTCCTGAAGAATAGAAGCCAACCCTTTAGCCAAAATTCCCCTCCAAATTATTTTCAAGGTCCTCAATTTACCAATCCATGGAACCTTCCACCTTTTATTCCACGTGTTCATGTCCCCACCCCTCCCTCTTCATGTCATGATCTCCCTCCATCTCATAACCAAGACCACACTATACCATCCACCCCATCCCAACATAATACCATAGAGAAGACAATTAACTATTTGAAAAAATGCCTCAAAAAAATGTAGTCTTATGGTGATGGAATGCAATGACACATTTGTTTGTAATGGCATTCCATCACCATGAGACCCTATTTATTTGAGGTACTTTTTCAAACAGTTCACTGCCTTCTCTATGCTACTACAATTATCATACATGTCTATGAATGCATTTTATCAAATGGTTCACCACCTTGCTGCTATGGGTAAAAGCATAAAAATAGGTGCTTTCAAACAAGCTATGGATAGGGAAAATAGTAAGCATGATAGTCAAAAATATATAGTTTAATAAGTACTCAAATTTTTGTTCATTATCTCATACATTATAAGTCATGACGTGGATTGCTATTGTATTTTTCATGATTGAATAATTTGTTCTTTTATTTTTAGATGTTGGAAGTAGATACACCTCTGAATGTTCATAAGGAAATGGAGCTCGGTGTTTCATCTGCTATAGAGTCCTTGATGGCTCTCATGGAGGAGGTATGAGGGAGATTACTAAATTTTAATTTACATTCATTTTTATAGCTGTTAGTTAGTGAAAAATCAAACCATTATTGATTTGTGGTTTAATTTCTCTTTGGATGGTTTATACAGGGATTTAGCACGCCACAACATGAGCATGTGAATCTTTCCCACAAGGAGAAAGATTGTCTACTAGAGGTAAGTGATTATTTTTTTAAATATATTATTTTTTATAATGTAATTTATATATATTAATGTCTTTACTTCTTATTGTAACAGATAAATCTTGACCAGGATCTAAACCCTAGGAGGAGCACCGGGAGCACTCCTCGGCCTTAGAATAAACGAGTGATAAACCTATCGCCATCCAATTGACAAGAAAAGGGAAATAATTTATTTCAAGAGGATGCAGAGCAATGACTTTTGATTCTAGAGCCCTTTGTTGTATGCCTATATGGCATTTTGGTACAAATTTTACATATTGGGTATATTTGACATTGTATACCTATATGAAATTCTTGTATACCTATATGGCTATTTTGTATATATTTTATAATTATATTGACATGTATTGATGTATGCCTACATGGCTATTTGGTTAATACGAATCTTTTTTATCGATGGTTTCCATATTTGCATTATAAATCCATGGTTCAATAGATATAAGTTACGTGTATTCAAGTGTATACTTTACAACTTATGTGTATACTTTGTGACTTACGTGTTTTCATGTGTATACCTTGTATTCATGTATATACTTTGTATTAATTTGCATATACTATATATTCATGTGTATACTTTGAGGCTTACGTGTTTTTGAGTACTTGTCCTTCCTTTATTCACATGTATTCTTGACTTATTCACATGTATACTTATTAATTGGTTAGCCCTAGCATTCATCATTGATGTCCTTCATGGTTTATTTTCAATATTTGTTGATTGATGCTAAAAAAATTTATTAGTTGATGTTAAACAACTTCAATATTTCTAGGAATAATAGTAGAGTTACAAATTCCAAAATTGCACAAATTGAAAAGAAAAGATTAACTATAAATAAATGCACTAATTATTAACTTGATAATTGATTAAGAATGATTATTGTGAATGGTGATCTTGTACCTTCACAAACAAAACAAAAAATCATAGAATTAGATCATTATGCAAGTTAAATCAACATTCCCCATAGAATTCATTTGAAATGCACAAAATAAGAAATGAAAATGAAGAACACCAATAAAAACTATCAAATCCTATCTAACGCAAGAAAACTCTTAATCCTATGGGGGAATTGGTGTCATTTTGATGTGTAAAATGGCCCTTTCCTAATCCCTTGTAAGCTTGAATGATGCCTTGATGAAGATTCGATGATTCTTGGAGAAATTCCTGCATAACCTAGCTATAAAACTCTAAAAATGGATGAGCAAATGGATAAGAAAATTCAAATTTTGAAGATAATGTCTTTGCATGAAGTTGTGTATCCAAAATGAGAAGAAAACCCTCTTATATATAGATGAGAGTGATGGAGAATGAGCCAAAAGGGATGAATGTGGGATTAATCATCAACCAATGGCCAAATGCCACTTGTTAAGATGTGAGAGGATAAAGGTTGAGCACATTTTGATGAATGTGCCAATAAATGATATTAGGTGGAATTTCAAATTTATGAAATGACATGTTGGAGGGAGAAAGAAATGACTTAAATGCCACTTGCCTCAATGCACAAGGACATGTAAGAGGTATTGAATGCCTTGTTGGAAGGACAAATCCCTTGGAAGGAATTTTCAAATTTGGAAGAATATTCCCTTTTGATGCCATGTTGAGGGAAATTAGACGATTTAATAAATCAAATGAAATGATTTATTGTGCAAGTTGTAAAAGCTAGAGGATGTGATGGGTTGAGATTAATATTAATCATTATTTGATTAATTTAAGAGGGAGATTAGTTGATTTGACCATTTTGACTTAGACTTTTGGGTTAATTTAAATCAAAATGAGAGGAATATGATTTAGATTTAATTAAATAAAGATTTTGATTTATTTAATTAAAGGGGGATGGTGTTAGATTAAATTAAATAAAGATTAATTCATTTAATTTAACAAAAAAGATTTTAGAGATTAATTAAATAAAATTGATTTATTTAATTACTGAATATGAAGATGATGATTTAATCAAATAAGGTTAATTATTTAATTAAAAGAAGATGTTAGGATTAATTAAACAAAATGATTTATTTAATTAATAATAAGGAATGGCTTAATTAGATAAATTTGATTTATTTAATTAAGAGATGAAATGTGATGAATTTAATCAAATACAAATTATTTGATTAAATGGCCGGCAAAGGAGGTGATTCAGGATGAAGCAATGTTAGTAAAATCAAGATCAGGTGTATAAGATCAATCAGTACATTTTTTGTGTTTACATTTTTCCCCTCTTCGAAGCAAAGTGCATGTTGTGTTGGTTCAAAGAATAAAGTGTCATGATCAAAATTTAAAAAAAATGATTTTTTAAATGCCCCACTACTGCCCCAGCTAGAAGAAACATGTTGATATACTGCCCCCTTGAGAGATCTAATGAAAATTTGTATTTTTGGGTGATCTTGCGAAAAAAGAGGACAAGGTGCCCAAATGGTCTAGAAAGGCTCCAGGATGCTAAAAACATGCAAAAACACAAAAAAATGATGCAAAACGACCCTCAGTTGGGAAAAAATGGGCTCAAGGGTCCAAAACATTAGTTGGATGGCTAAATAGGGTCAAAAAATCCTAACTTTCAAGCTTAAATAGGCCTCAAGGGGCCATTTCCAATTCATTTGCACACCTAGCCTTTAGAGATTCTTGTGATTTGAGCTCTAAGAACTGATTGAGATGGTGAAATGCGTACTTCCACAACACATTTTTGAGCGTGTGTGAGTGTACTAGAGGCTTCCCAACATAGTACCAGTGGTATGTCATCTTGTCCCGACTTTGTTTTTCAAATTTTGAGTGCATTTATTGGGGTTTAGAAGTCAACAAAGTCAAGCGGTGCTATATAAGGCCACTGAAAACCTCAAATTGGGGTCGCGTGGGCCTAAACTATGCCATTGATGAGAGTTGCATCGTGGTGGCGGAGTTTAGAAATTAGGGTTTTGGTGCAAATTCCATCGCTTTTGAAAATAGAACCATGGTGGTCCTCTTTGGAATTTAGGTACAGGGTTCAAACCAAATCGCTTTCAAATTGCTTCGCGGTGGTAGAGTTTGGAACTTTTAGGCTTCATAGTTTGGAACTTACAAACAATGACGCATATGCAGACAATGACACATTTTTTGTTTTGGTTGGATGAACTTCAAATAGGATCTTGGCTTTTTTTATGAAACTTGACACAGTAACTTTCCCGATGCAAGAAGACATGGAGCCAGTCCACTCCCAAGACCACAAATCATCCATTTTGAGCAGATTGATTCAGGATCCCCCTTTGGACGAGGTACTCTAGGAGCACTGGGGGTAATCGGATTATGGTACATTACTTTTTCCCCAGTGATCAGGATGCACCTTGGCATGATGACCGTATTGGTAGAGCGTTGGCACAGCGAGACATCTTCATTTCACCTTCCCATAGGCGAGGCCACAATGACCTTGGAGGATGTTTGGCACATTCTGCATTTTCCTATCCATGGAGAGAGAGTTATCTATGATGTGGATGTCAGGAGGGACACCTGCTATGAGATTATGGACCTAAACAAAATCATCTTTTCAGAGGGCTAGATCGAGCTCGAGTGGTACAGAGTTGTAGTACTGGCTTTTAGATTGATAGTAGTTGCCATCATCTTAGGACTTGTAGCACTACATCGGCACGAGAGGTACTTCAACCCAGGATGGGATCTTTCTTAGGAGTGGATGCTCTAATGGAGAGAGTGCTTTGCCTAGGGGCCAGTGATGTTGGCCTCCCTCTACCATGATCTTCACGAGTTCGCATATTGCAATAGCAGGGCTATCGGATCAGTGGTTACATTACTGCACATTTGGGCCTAGGAGCACATTGTAGTGTTCTGCCCCATGAGAGTCATACCCATAGACATGGAGTCAGATGACCCAGTCATCTAGAGATATAGGGATGGACTATCATTTTCACATACAGGAGCAACAGACATTTGGCATTGGTGATGGGTCATCAACGAGATGACAATTTTCACATGGAGACCCTATCTTGTCGTGCCTACCTGGTATGATGTACAACAATTATTTTTCACTAGGCATGACCATTTGATGCAGGTCTGTGAGCACACGATGATCGAGAGATATCTTCCTAACAGGGTAATACAGTAGTTTGTAGATGCAAAGGACCGTCTTGATGATTAGTACATGGCCATATTTTCCCGTACTACAAGGGAGATGACATGGGGTCATACTATCCCAATAGATGAGGCAGTTTAGAGTTTTAGGCAGCTAGTGGCTAGGCCATGGCCTTATGATCAAAGATAGGTGGACCCAAGGATGATGCAGGCCTATAGAGATTGGTTTTGTCCTCCAGTCAGATTTACAGTTCCCAGTGCACAAATACCAAAAAGGAGACCCAAAGGTTGAGATACAGGACGGGGACGGGGTCGAGGGTGAGGAGATAGGGACAGAGAGGGGGACAGGGGCAGAGGAGGAGGAGAAGGTTTCTCACCTCCATGATAGCTAGGGTAGTAGCCTAAGCCACACAGGGACCAGAGGCATGTCCAAGATCAGCCTAGGGATGGTCATTAGGACCAGGACAAGCAGAGGACCCCACTAAGAGATGGTCACTAGGACCAGCCACCCATCTAGCCACCACCACAACCAAAACCTAGGGATGGTCAGATATTATAGTTACAGGAATAGATACAGGTACTAACCATGGAGAGAGACCAAGCCATCCAGCAGCAGTAGGCTGTTGAGCTACAGGTAGCACAGGAAAGGGGTCGGTGATAGCAGCTAGAGAGTATGGTTGCATCCTCCTCCAAGAGCAAAGTATCCATGCGAGCATACTGAGAGGTTGTCCAAGAGGTGGAGTATTATCATGTGCATTACCATTAGGTTGTGCCTCAGGTAGCACAGGTCCTAAATTATTCACAGCAGACAGGATACAAGCCTAAAGAGGGTCATAGGGAGAGGTGGGGTAGTGAGGGGAGTAGCTAGCAAGGCTAGCTCATTTTTTATTAGATAAATTATTCTTTTTGTGATCCACGAGCTCATTTTTGATAGTCCCATGAGAGATTGTATTATATTGATTGATATACACAGACATTTGATCCTGATTTTGTACCATGACAATGTATTATTACTTTGATGATATATGATATGGGATGATTCCTTCCAATGTGATGATGTGTCCTATCTTATTTATGTATTATAGATGGATTTGTTTACTTTCTATATGTGATGGTCTATATGTGATGCATGTTTCTATATGATGTTTATGATGCAATGATTTATGGATGCATTTCTTTTTCAATATCTTTTCTTATGCACTTTTGATGATGATGTATGGATAATGCAAATGTTATGAGATGAAAATTCTTAGACTAACAGATCTATATTATACACCTAATGGATGATGGTGAAATGTATGATATGTAATATTTTTTATTTTTTCAATATATTTCTCATGTATTATATGGCGATGCATTTATGGATGACATGATGATGCAAATAATATGATATGATGATTCTTTTTATTATGATACCTACATGATGATGCAAATGAATGATATGATGATGCTTACATTACGATATGATTTGGTTTATAGGGTATAATAATATTTATATGATAATGCAAATGGATGATAAGTATGTGATGTTATATGATTATGTAATGGATGCAAATGAATGATATTATGATGTATACAATGGATTCTTTGATGATGTATATGATATGAGTTAATAATTCCTATGTGATGATTCTTTTATGCTTATGTAATGAATGCAAATGTATGGTTTATGAGATGCTTAGAATAACCAATCTATATTATGCAATGATGAAAAATGTAATGCATGTGAGATGATCAATGTTTCCTATATGATATGATATGATATGCAATATGTTGATGGTTTGTGGATGTAGGATGGATGCATTAGTGATGATTTGTGATTAATTGTCATGGTACCACGTTAGTGCAGAAAGAAGACAAAATAAATAAGAGGATCCAACAAGTCCAAAGATGATGACGATGATGATAATTTGCATACCCGTAATTGGGACTTTAAAAGGACCATTTACCTTATGTTTGATAATACACATAGGAATGATGCATCAAGGTATAAAGAACTAGGATGACATTGTACCTAGTGTGATGGACTTTGACTCGACAATCAGATAGGAGTACTCCTATTCACACCTAGCATACATAACCTTATTTAAAATGCAGTTCAGATATTCCAAACATCTCAGACCAAAACATAGAAAGGAAATCCTTCCTCTGTGGTCAACAAGATACCTAAAATACCTTCCCTACACCCAAACTAAGCACACATCACCAAGGTTATATTACAAGAACATCCAACAAGAACAATAGATAAAAAGATAATGATCGTTGCCCCATTCCTTTCCCTCTAAATCCTTTTGTTTGGACATCATCAAGAGGTCATCAGAATGACCACAATAAGATAAGTCAAAAAACAAAGATAAAGTAAACAAACAAGCTAATGTTGTTCATACCACCAACCAAAGGGATGTGTTTTGTTTAGGATAAGTATCCAAAGTGATTGCCAATAGATAATGCCCATTGTAGGAAGGATGCATCCTAGGACATGTTAGTGGATGGTGGCAAGTTGATAGGTTGTTTGAAAGGCTATTGATATAAGGTCAATTGACATGTTTGCAAATGATCAAGAGTTTGATTTTTCATTTAAAAGTTTGTCATTGCAATTTTGATTTTGTGTTTGAAGCTTGCTTTTGTTGATTGTTGTGGTTGTTTCTATTTGTTTTTCCAAAGGGTGAGTGTGACGATTTGTTTATTTTGGATGAGATTGTTGCGGGTGAAAGTGAAACGATACGAATGAATTTTTTCAAATATTTAGATGTTTTTGATGTTTTTGAAATGTTTTGAGATTGTTTTTGGTATTTTCAAGATGTTTTACAAATGTTTTGATTTTCAATTTTCCAATGTTTTTGGGTTTTTGTCTGATTTTATGATTTTTTTTGGATTTTGTGTCTTGGGGGCTGATCAAATATTAGTCTTGCCTACATTTACACTTAGAGATGACATAGTTCAATTTTTTGGCTTTTTTTGACTTTGTGACCTGTTTTGGGATTTTGATATGTTTTGGGTATTTTTTGATTTTCTTGGTTTTTTGAATGTTTTTGGATTTTTGCATGATTTTGACGATTTGGATATGGATATGTCTAATGATATTAGTGATCTATTTTTGGGATTTTTTGAAAACCAAGCTAAGGTTGATTGATCAGATTGATGGATTGATGATGATAACATTGTTGAGGATACACAACAATGCAAGGATAGTGTTAGGCAACACGAGGATTAGGATGGATATCCCAAGATGATGAGGGATTTATGATGATAACATTGTCAAGGATACACAACAATGCAAGGATAGTATTAAGCAACACGAGGATTAGGATGGATATCCCAAGATGATGGATTGATTGGATTTGATTGATCAGGATTTTGAAGCTTGATTTGGAACAAAAGTTGGTTTTGGATGATTTGATATGAAATTGAAGTACCAATTAGATTCAAATGATATTGATTGTTTGGATTGATATTCAATGAAAGATAAATCTTGACAAGGAACATATTCTCATCAAAATATGCCATGGGTTAGTGATTTGGATTATTGCTCACAAGTGGTTTGGCCAATTTCATTTTATGTTTGCCAATGTTCAGATCACCGCATAAGTTGGAGGATATATATCAAGATTTATTTTCGAAGCAAGATGTACATATCTTCCCTAGTGTCTAGCAATGTATGGAATGCCATGGGTGGATGATTAGATAGGTGTGTGGATGGATGGATATGGTAAGCACACAAAGGATGCCAAGGATTATCTTGTGACAAGATAAGGTGTTTGAACAAAGGATGCTCATTTGGATAGTGCTTCATGGCTTAGATGATTTTGGGTAGGATATGATCAATGAAAATGACCCATGTCAAGATATTTACTATAAGAAAGTGTAAAGTGTGCACCAAATTTTGTAAAGATCAAGATAACTTGAACTATGGATGTAGACGGATGAAAATGGATTGGATAAATGGTTCATGGATGAACGGATTTATTATGAATACGATGGATGGAATGTTTTATTTATTATGGATAGGATAAGATGCTTCCACTTGAACTAGTTCGCGTAGATGCTCAATTTTACATATGATACATGTTTTCCAGGTTTTCATCATGCTACCTACCCAAAGCGCCACCATAGTGGTTTTCACTAGAGGACGATTTTTTTTTACTATTTTCAATCCTTTTTTTATTTTTTTGGATTTTTATATTTTTATATTTTTTTATTTTTCTATGAAATATTTTTAAGCTCATGCTAAATCACCTAGTGGTGTTGATGTAGATGCTTCTGTCATAATGTGTCATCGATATCCTGCTTGAAGAAGTTGTTTTTCCAAGATACGTGCACTTGAGTACAACTTTTGAGATTCCTAATCTGCTTTGTTGATACCAGAGTTAACTTTTTCCTCATGCACACATCGCAATAGAGTTCCTTCTGAATCCTTATGATGAAGGGTCGTTGCCAATACATGATCAATGTAAGAATTGGATATCATGCATGGAGGCGTGGATGGTGTTGTGTGTTTAGGAATAGGAGATGGATTGTTTGATAGTTTGGAACCTTTTACTCTCCAAACTTGGGAAGATGAGCAATAATGGGTAAATACAAAAGTGTGTGTGGAATTAGGACCAACTGCTTGATATACTTTGTACGTCGCTTGAGAAGCCTTCTTTTTCCTTTGTGGACATCTTTGATGGATACTTTTCCCTTTTTTATTTTTCCCCATAGTTTCTTTGACTAATGGAGTTTGATAGGGATAATCTTTCTTTGTATTCTTTGGTATCCATGTGTATTCTATTTGTCCATTATGCTTCCCAACTTCTTTTGCTTTAATGATATTCTTCTTGTTTTGATTTACATCCTTCTTTTGATGTTGGTCCCAATTTTTGGATGGGGTGATGGTTGGATGAAGATTCATGATGTTGCTGGTTGTATTATTGGCATCGGTTTCATCACAAGGATTCTTTGTTCTCCCTATGTTGACATTTTCTTGACATAGTTGCCCCCAATATGGTGGTAGTAGCACATTTGTTCTTTGATTATTCTTGTTTTGAGATGTCTTGTTCAATAAGCATTCTCTGATAAATGATCACTATAGATGACGTTATTTCAATTTGCTGCTCTATTGACTCTGAAATATCCTATTTTTTTCTGACCTATTTCCTTGAGTGGATAATGCTGGATATCTTCATACATGATGTCCTTGGTCTGAATTTGGGATATATCTGATCCTGATGTTGACAACTCAATTTGAATATAGGAATCAATAACCTGCTCTTTTTGTTGAATAATTTCAAGAGTAAAGGAATCTTATTCTATATGAAGATCATCTACGTGTCCATCCAAAGAAAGCATCTCATGGGTAGATGGAGGAGTATGTGCTATGTGGATGTGATTATCATTTGTGGCATCTCATATAGCTTGGAGAGTTTCCATTAGATCATTTTAGTAGCATGGAGAGTATCCATTAGATCATTGTAGTAGCTTGGAGATACAAATTCTTGATCTTGAATGATTTTGGAATTTCTTTCGACATGCTTTGGATCAAGTTCTTGACATGGGTCAATTTCAAAGGATGAATTGCTTACAAAGGGTTCTTGGACATTGTCATTAGGCATGGGAAGTGGCTCAATATCCTCTTGATCTTTGAGTGGACTTGGATCAAACGTTGAGTTGAGGATCCCTTTAGTATCTATAACCATGAGGTCAAACGATGTCAACATGTCTTGGAAAGGGACATTGCTAGACTTTGGTGAAAGATGTTGATCATGCTTTGGAATAAATTCTCGATATATGTTCTCTAACTCATTAGGTGATGTAGAGAAATTTTCAACATGATCATTGGTTGATGGGTTGTGGATTATGTCAATAGGATCAAATAATTCTAACACCCCTTGAAATAGATCATTGCCAAATATTGTTGAGGTATTTTGATCATGACTAAAAAATGATTCTTGATGCATGTTGATTTAATCATTGGATGGGGTAGAAACATCTTCAAGGTTTTCATTGATGGTTAGATCTTGATCATTGTTTTCAACAATTTTGGTGAAGAGATTGTCAATTCTATCACTAGTGGTTGAATCTTGATCATCATTGTCCCCAATAGTTATTAATTTTTGATCAATCAGGTCTTGGATGAGATTTTTAAGTCGAATGCAATTTTATATTGTGTGTCCCTTTATTTTGTGAAAATCAAAAAGGTGCTTCTCATTATACCCTGGTGGTTTAACTTGAGGCTCTTGATAATTTTCATAAACGGGGATTTTGATAACATTGTCTTGTATCAACTATTGTATGACCAATTCGATTGGTTCCCCAAGTGGTGTGTATTTTCATTTTTTACCTTGGGAGATTTGTACTTTAGATTGAATTTGTGGTGATTGACTTTGGAGATGTGGTGATTGATCTTTGAGATGTGGAGGTTGGGTTTTTTGTTGATGTTGTTGATCTTGATATCCAACCTCTTGACATTGGAGATATTGTTCTTGATGTGGTTGAGGACACAACTCAATGATTTGATGGAATGGTTTGACCAATGAAAGAGTGTATTGATTTTGGGGTGGAGATGTTTATTGGCACAATGAATCAACTATTTTGGTAAGTGTAGAAATTTGATCTCACAAAATTTGATCTTGACACCCTTGATATAGTTGATTTGGTTTTTGTTCAAGCATATTTGGAATGTATACTTGTGGTTTTTTTATGGGATCATGGAAAAATTGATTTTGGACAATGTTCTAATTTGGGATGATGCTTAGATTTGGCATGATAGGTTGAAATTGAACATTGTTGTGGTTGGGAATCACA
Organism: Sequoia sempervirens; assembly: GCA_007258455.2. Taxonomy (NCBI): domain Eukaryota; kingdom Viridiplantae; phylum Streptophyta; class Pinopsida; order Cupressales; family Cupressaceae; genus Sequoia; species Sequoia sempervirens. The sequence continues at coordinate 297,503,354 of VDFB02047230.1, forward strand.
TTGCCTTGATTTAGGTAACTTTGATTTTACATGGTGTTAACTTGACTTGGATCAATACATGGGGTCATTAACATATTGTTTGGACTTTGAACAACATTTCTATGATTCGCAAACATATCTATCCAAAATTTTACCAAGTGTGGATTTGAAATTTTCATGTTTGGTAAACTTGTACTTGGTATATTCACATTTGGCATGTATGGATTTGGTTGGATAATGTTGTTTTGTTGAAGATTCATCCATTGATTGTTTGGTTGATAGATTTGTAGGTTTGGACTTTAATTTAAATCTACCATTGGGAAAGGTGTTCCAAAATTTAGATTGGGCATACTCAAATTTGTTGTACCATTGACGTTTGTAGGAGATAATGATCCCATGTATGGATTATATAAATATAATTTTTGATAATCAATCGGCATTGTAAGGCTTTGATAGTTTGGTTGATTTAGACCACTCATGATGTATGAATCAAGTTTATATTCCATATTTTTCTTGCGTTTTGACCTTGTTGCAAAAGTGAAACTCTAAGGTGTTTAGGACCAACGATGAGATGAAGGATGAAAGGGGTGAATGATATGGGTGTTGAAATTTTAGGAACTTTGGACCAATACTAGACTTTAGGATTTTTTATTGGATTGGTTTGATTTGATTTGGATAATAGACTTACAAACCCCAAGATGTTGGATGTTATCTTGGAATAAAATTGTCCACAAGGATGATAATTTAACTAGGTGTATAAGGAAGGATCCATCCACACACACATAGCCAAACAAGGAGATTTTGATGCTGATTTGAAAGATTTTACCAAAATTCTATTATGAATGATTTTTCCAATGGTTCAAAATTTGTTTGTGAGATGGGTTTTGATTGATGTTTTGAGGATGGATGAAATGATTGGTTGTTTTGATCCTAAATGAACCTAAAAGAGACTTGTTTACAAGACCAAGGTTTTGAAGAACATGCTTTTCCCTAAGAGTACTTCAAACCAAAAGATCAATGTTTGCTTAAAATACCATAAGATAAGAACATGTGTGGGGTTCAATTGATTTCATCTTGATTAATTAATTGCTTTTACCACAAACACTTTCTTGCTTAGCTTTTCAAACTAAATGTCTAATGTCCCAACTTCTTTTCATCCCAAAAATTCCATTATGTGGAAATCAAGGAAATTAAGGAAAATTTTCCCTAATATTGACTTTAGTGAGAGTAAATTAAGATATAAATCCAAATACTTAGAAGCCTCTAAGGATAGAATCCCTAGGGCAAGCAATAGCACTTGAATTTTTTCAAAAGGTATTTGATCCTCTAAAGGGTTTGAAATTTGATGATCATGTTGAATGTTTGTTTTTTCAATGTTTAGGATATAAGCAAAGCATTTTGATTCCAAAATGATGCACAACCCTAGGATAGAATGAGACAATATTTGTTGAGTTCCCACTTGGATAAATCTAGCTATGCCTACTCTTAGCAGATGATTAGATGATTGACCACACTATCTCCCCTCCACGGCACACACTTCTTGGGTCATCCAAGCATCAATATCCATGAAACTCCCATGGAATACTTCTCATCTCTACTAAGAGCCATAAAAATGTGGGACGGCTTCAGAATGACCATTCTTGCACCAACAAATAGATTAGGATTTGGGCTTCTAAACCAAAGGTTGTAGTATAGGAATTTCATTCGTGGGGGATAATCCATAAAGAAAGAGACCATTTCTTCCCTTCTTGTTGAAACAATCCTTGTGATACTTGAACTTTCCTTAAGTACCCACACTTATATACGGAGTGGAAGTCGCTTGGCTTTAGCGTGTTCCCAGTTGGGTCATTCTCTGAGGTGATTACTTTTTCCCACCAGGAAGGCCCTCTGAAGGGTAAAAAAAAGTGAGCAATCACATCCGTAGTTTGATCAATCTTTGTTTAGAAACAAAGAGATAACACAGGCGATATAGTCCACTCACACTCGCAAACTTTGTTCAATTTCAAGAGCCCAAATTTGAAATATGGAGGCAATATTTTATACAACTTAATGTCACCAAAAGGACTTTGATTCTCAAGATCTCCATGAGGCACGAAAGAAGCACATATGCCCTTTCAAATGAGATTACTTTGTAAAAAAGATTACAAAACACAAAGGACACATGTTCATTTTAACCTTCAAAGCAAAAAATGGATTCTTTTTAAGCACCAAAATTGAAATGTGGAATTTTCTTGTCCAATTGTTAAGCCCAAAAGAAAATATAGTAAGTTGCTAAATTTATTTTTAATCCCTTTGTTTTGTTCTTTTTAAGCCCAAATAAAAATTATTGAGTCCTAAAAAGTTTGAATATGACAAAGTCCTTAGAAGTGGGATTGTAATTCCTCACCAAAGTGTTTAAACAAACTTGATACAATCATGTGATAATGATTTTTCTTTCACTTCCATGCTCCATGATCCTTTAAAGCCTGCAATCCAAGCTCAAAATTTTAGATGAAATCAAGAAACAAGAAGATATGAGGGTTAGATAAATGATTAAGGATAAAAACCTTAAAATTTAGACCAAGTTTCATTGTGATTTGATATTAGGTGAAAATTTGAAAATTTTAACTCTATCAAAGTTGATAAACACCTACACCATTGGATAGCTTATGAAATTCTACCCCATTTGAAAAAAAAAGCTTCGAAAAAGACCAAAATATGACCAAGATATGGCCATTTTAAGTTTGACTAAAAAAGCAAGAAATCAAAGGTGGCACCCTTTGTAGCGGCGTTGTTTGGGTCCAAACAATGACACTAGAATGAAAGTGGCATTGTTTGAGGATTTAAGCGGTGTTGTTTGGAAAAATAGAGACCGCAAATGCATCGCAATTTCCTCCAACAACATTGTTTGACCTGGAAACACAAAAAACATAAAAGACAACAAAATTTGACCAAAAAAATGTGTTAATTTTGAAATATTCTCCCTCCTTCTAGTGCCAAAATGTGAATGGTGATCTTGTACCTGCACAAACAAAACAAACAATCATATAATTAGATCATTATGCAAGTTAAATCAACATTCCCCATAGAATTCATTTGAAATGCACAAAATAAGAAATGAAAATGAAGAACACCAATGAAAACTATCAAATCCTATCTAATGCAAGCAAACTCTTAATCTTATGGGGGAATTGGTTCCATTTTGATGTGGAAAATGGTCCTTTCCCAAGCTTGAATGATGCCTTGATGAAGATTTGATGATTTTTGGAGAAATTCTTGCATAACCCAGCTATAAAACTCTAAAAATTGATGAAAATGGATGAGCAAATGGAAAAGAAAATTCAAAATCTGAAGATAGTGTCTTTGCATGAAGTTGCGTATCCAAAAAGAGACAAAAATACTCTTATTTATAGATGAGAGTTATGGAGAATGAGCCAAAAGGGATGAATGTGGGATTAATCATCAACCAATGGCCAAATGCCACTTGTCAAGATGTGAGAGGATGAAGGTTGAGCACATTTTGATGAATGTGCCAATAAATGATATTAGGTGGAATTTCAAATTTATGAAATGACATGTTGGAGGGAGAAAGAAATGACTTAAATGCCACTTGGATCAATGCACAAGGACATGTAAGTGGTATTGAATGCCTTGTTGGAAGGACAAATCCCTTTGGAGGGATTTTCAAATTTGGAAGAATATTCCCTTTTGATGCCATGTTGAGGGAAATTAGAAGATTTAATAAATCAAAAGAAATTATTTATTGTGCAAGCTACAAAAGCTAGAGGATGTGATGGGTTGAGATTAAAATTAGTCATGATTTGATTAATTTAAGAGGGAGATTAGTTGATTTGACCATTTTGACTTAGACTTTTGGGTTAATTTAAATCAAAATGAGAGGAATATGATTTAGACTTAATTAAATAAAGATTTTGATTTATTTAATTAAAGGGGGTGATGTTAGATTAAATTAAATAAAGATTAATTCATTTAATTTAATAGAATGAGTTTAGAGATTAATTAAATAAAATTGATTTATTTAATTATAGAATATGAAGATGGTGATTTAATCAAATAAGGTTAATCATTTAATTAAAAGAAGGCGTTAGGATTAATTAAACAAAATGATGTATTTAATTAATAAGAGGGAATGACTTAATCAGATAAATTTGATTTATTTTATTAAGAGATGAAATGTGATGAATTTAATCAAATATAGATTATTTGATTAAATGGCCAGCAAAGGAAGTGATTCAGGACGAAGCGGTGTTAGTAAAATCAGGATCAGGTGTATAAGATCAATCGGTACATTTTTCGTGTCTACAAGTATAATATATATGAAGAGATGAGCCTTCTAAAATGGAAACTTCCAATTAGAAAATAGGTAAAGCATTCCCAATACTTTGAAAGCAATAATCCACCCAAAATTGTAACAGGAGAGAAGACTTATTTAAGATCCTTGAGCAATGTATTTCCTAATTCTCCCTTGTTCTTACATATCTCAATTCAATTTAATCTAAAGAGTTCCATGAAATGCTTTATCTAAAATGAAAAAAAAAAAATGATTAGTATTCCATGAGATGTTTCATAAAAAGATTCCAGTATATTTAATCTTTTGATTGGAACAACTCAATTAAGCAAATGATACATAATATTCACAATACTTGCAAAACATAATATTCACAGTAGATGATGAGTAGTTAACTTCTTGACACATTATCATACAAACATTTATCTTGAATAGTTTTTAAACATTTTCACAACATAATCCTCACAGTACATAATGAATTGTTATGTTCTTGATCCATCACCATATAAACATGTCAAAAGATGTATATGCAACTTTTCGCAATATAGGATATGGACTTGGGAGAAAGCTTTATAATTTATAATACAAATAAGAAATGGAATCAAGGGTGGAAACTTTATTTATCACACAAAATAATAAATGTATGTGAGAGCATCACTTGTTTCTCTTAGATTCCAATTTTCAAGCATAGCAAATCATTTCAAATGAAAATAACAAAATGCTTCACAACCAAAGTTGTTTATTGAGGAAAAATAAAAAAATTTCAAGTTCCACCATTGTGTGCATTTACAATTGGTTGTATATTTTTGTAAGGGCAAGGAGAATAATTAAAAAAAATCTTGCACTTGCTAGAATTGAGGATGATCATATGCTTTTTGTGTGGAAAACTTGGACTTCTAAACCATCGTCTGTATGTTTCTCTTTTCGATTATTTTGCATGCCATCATAAGGGATGAGTCAGTTGAACGTAGCTTGGAGCGATTTCACATGTTTAGGTGAAAAAGAGGACCATGCCTAGTGTAAATGTACCAATCAAGACACATTGGAGTAGTTTTTTTGGTCACACAAGTTGCAAAACAAATGTTGCACCACTTTGCAACTTTACACTACTTGCATTTGGCACTTTTTCCATCAAGTGAAAATTGGACACCACAAGAAAACAAATCTAAAATAACAAAAACTAAGAGGTTATTATACAAGGTCCCAACATGATCCCATAGGCTCAAATGGAGAGTTTGTAACCATCATGGTTTTTGAGAAATAGCCCGTCAAAGATTGTTTCCCTTTTGCACTTTGGACCCTTAAGGGATCAAGTTGATTGAACATAGCTCAGAGCGATTATGCATGTTTGGGTGTGAAAGAGGACCATGCCTAACATAAATGTACACATCTAGATATGTTGGAATAGTCTGTTTAGTCACAAAAGTTGCAAAACAAAAGTTAGATCACTTTGCAACTTTACACTACTTGCATTTGACACTTTTTCCATCAAGTGAAAACTGGACATTGTGGGAAAATAACTCTGAGATAACAAAAACTGAGAGAGGTTATTGTAGAGGGGCCCAACACAATCTTTTAGGCTCAAATGAAGAGTTCATAAGTGTCACAGTTTCTGAGTAATAGTCTGTCAAAGATTTCTGCCCTTTTGCACTTTGCACCCTTAAGGGATCAAGCCGGTTGAACGTAGCTTGGAGTGATTCTGTGTGTTTGGGTGAAAAAGAGGAAAATTTCTATCATAAAAACACCCATCCGGATGCATTGGAATAGTCTATTTGGTGACATGAATTGCAGAATGAAGGTTGCACCACTTTGCAACTTTACATCGCTTGCATTTGACACCTTTTTCATCAAGTGAAACTAGACACCACAGGAAATTGACTTCGAGATAACAAAAACCAAGAGAGGTTATTGTAGAGGGGACCAACATGATCTCATAGGCTCAAGTGAAGAGTTCGTAAGCATCACAGTTTCTGAGTAATAGCCCATCAAAGATTGCTTCCCTTTTCCACTTTGGACCCTTAAGGGATCGAGCCGATTGAACGTAGCTCAAAGTGATTCCACATGTTTGGGTGTGAAAGAGAATTATGCCTAGTGTAAATGTACCCATCTGGATGTGTTGGAATAGTTTGTTTGGTCACACAAGTTGCAGAACGAAAGTTGCACCACTTGACAACTTTACATTGCTTACATTTGACACTTTTTCCATCAAGTAAAAACTAGACACCATGGAAAAATAACTCCGAGATAACAAAAACCGAGAGAGGTTATTGTAGACGGGCCCAAAAATATCCCATAATCTCAAATGAAGAGTTCGTAGGAATCATGGTTTTCAAGTAATAGCCCATCAAAGATTGTTGCCCTTTTGCACTTTGGACCCTTAAGGGATCGAGTCAGTTGAATGTAGGTCAGAGCCATTCCACGTGTTTGGGTGTGAAAGAGGACCATGCATAACATAAACATACCCATTTGGATGCATTGGAATAGTCTTTTTGGTCACATGAGTTGCAAAACAAAAGTTGCACCACTTTGCAACTTTACACTGCTTGCATTTAACACTTTTCCCATCAAGTGGAAACTGGACACCACGGGAAAACAACTCTAAGATAACAAAAATTAAGAGATTTTATTGTAGAGGGGCCCAACATGATCCCATTGGCTCAAACATAGAGTTTGTAAGTGTCACATTTTCATAGTAATAGCCCATCAAAGATTGTTTCCCTTTTACACTTTGGACCCTTAAGGGATCGAGTCGATTGAATGTAGCTCAGAGTGATTCCATGTGTTTGGGTGCAAAATAGGACTATGCCTCATGTAAACATACCCATTTGGATGCATTGGAATAGTCCATTTGGTCACACAAGTTGCAGAACAAAAGTTGCACCACTTTGCAACTTTATATTGCTTGCATTTGACACTTTTTCGATCAAGTGAAAACTGGACACCACAGGAAAATGACTTCAAGATAACAAAAAAAAGGAGAGGTTATTGTAGAGGGGATTAACAAAATCCTACAGGATCAGATGAAGAGTTCGTAAGCATCATGGTTTCCAAGTAACAGCCTGTCAAAGATTGTTGCTCTTTTGCACTTTGGACCTTTAAGGGATCGAGTTGGTTGAACATAGCTCAGAGTGATTCCTCATGTTTTGGTGTGAAAGAGGACCATTCCTAGCATAAACTTACCCATCTAGACATTTTGGAATAGTCTATTTGGTCTCACGAGTTACAGAACAAAAGTTGCACCACTTTGCAACTTTACACTACTTGCATTTGACACTATTTCCATCAAGTGAAAACTGGACACCGCAGGAAAAAGACTCTGAGATAACAAAAACTGAGAGAGGTTATTGTAGAGGGGCCCAATATGATCCTATAGGCTCAAACATAGAGTTTGTAAGCATCACATATTCTGAGTAATATCCCATCAAAGATCGTTTCCCTTTTGCACTTTGGGCCCTTAAGGGATCGAGCCGATTGAACATAGCTCAGAGCGATTTTGAATGTTTGGGTGTGAAAGAGGACCATGCCTAATGTAAACATACCCATCTGGATACATTGGAATAGTATGTTTGGTCACATGAGTTTCATAATGAAAGTTGCACCACTTTGCAACTCTACACTGGTTGTAATTGACACTTTTTCCATCAAGTTAAAATTGGACACCATGGAAAAACAACTCTAAGATAAAAAAAAAATGAGATAGGTTATTGTAAAAGTGTCCTACATGATCTTGATGCCTCAGATGGAATTCTCGTAACTAACATGGTATAGGGGTAACAAGTCGTCAAAGATTGCTGTACTTTTGTAATTTGGACTATTAAGGGATTACATTGCATGAATTACAAATGTTTAGGGCAGCAATAAATTTTAAAATTTGAGTAAATCTCATTACAAATGTTTATTTGAATAGACTGTATGCTATATTGAGATTAATTTATAGTCATTAGGTTTATTTATTTTAATAAATGAAGTTTTTATAATAAGTTAGTCAATTGGTGCTATACATCATAGGGAGAGAATAAAAGAAGAAAAATAATGATTAGTAACCATCAATGGTTATTACACTCACTATATTAATAATATTATGTTTACAATAAAATGATATTTATTTGGATTTCTTAATTCTTATGTTTGTGCTACAATTGTCTAATATGCTTGCTACACCGTTTTGAAACCCAAGTGCTTGTACTTGTAGGCACAATGCCTTAGGTACTCTGTTCTCACTGATCTTTTACAATGTCACTCATAAATTTGAGATTATCTTATAATTTCTACATCATAGGTGCTCATGATGAGGTTAAATTCAAATGAATAACTTTAGATTCCCTCCCTAAGCTTCACATGCTCTTTTATAATGACTTCAAATCACAATTGAGATTTGTCAAGATCATCAAAATAAGGATGTCACATTGTTTTTTTGGCTAAGATTCTCTTGGATGGCTCATAAATCAACATTTTATGCAAGGAGACACCAATAAATTTTTAGTAGTTTACTTACAAATATGAAAAGTAAAAGAATAAAAATAAAGAGCATCCAAAATGGAAATGAAATGAAAATAGATGGAAGGCAGTTATAGACAACAAATCCACATCATTTGGTTCCAAGTCGAGAATAACAAGGCATAAATCTTGATGCTTCCATTGAGGATAAGAATGCTAGTATCTAAACTTAGTCACTCTTGGCCATACATCTTCATTTGGAGTTCCAAGATACCTATTGCACACAATACCTCTCATGAATAGAATAACTTGAAATTTGAGATGCTCTTATAATGTCTACATCATAGGTGCTCATGATAAAGTTAACTTCAAATGAATAACTTGAAATTCCCTCGCTAAGCTTCACACATACTTTTATAATGGCTTAAAATCATAATTGAGATTTGTCAAGATCATCAAAATAAGGATGTTGCATTGCTTTTTTGGCTGAGATTCTCTTGGATGGATCATAAATCATTTTCTGCAAGGGGACACCAATCAATTTTTAGTAGGTTACTTACAAATAGGAAAAGTAAAAGAAGATGATATAAACATTAGATGGTAGCATTGGCATCATACAAATTAATGCACATACAAGTATAAATTAATAAGAACCAATGTGCATACTTATAAATTAATCCAACAAACCATCCAGGTTTGCTCTACTCTTTATTGTGTCAAGTATTGCCTCATGGTCAGACTCACAGACCTTCCACAAGGTCTTGTTCAAAGGTCTACCCCCATATTTGGTCAAATGAACATTGGATGTCACAACAAGGTTCAAGTAATGAATAATCTTTCGATGCATGTCAAAGTCCTGAAACATCCAATATTTAACACTCTTATGTGGGTACCTTCTAAGCTACGTTCCAGTAACAACAACTGAGCCTATAGGGTATTTGATATTTTCTCCATCTATAACTAGGGCCTCCAATTTATTTTTGGCCTCAACACAATGACACAAGTAATATTTTGTTCCCTCTTTGTTGTCTTCATTTGCAATAACTACATAAGCATGCCCTACATTGATATGTGCAGCAAATCTCTTGAAATTAGTCAAAATTACAAATACAGTACAAAGTAAGATAACAATAGGACTTTCAAAAACTAAGCAAGTAGATTTATTACCTAGTTGAACTAGATCTAATATGTGGTCAAAGTCAATCGATGAATCCATCTGTCCTAGTTCCAATGTTGTCAAAGGATGACACGTGTGAAGTGGGCTAAGATAACTTAATGGCCATTTCTCAACCCACTCCTTTGACTCAAAATCATCCCAAGCTTGCATTGTACATGAAGAACAAAAGCATGCCATCTTTTGTGTATTGATACTCCATGAACCTGCATCTCTGCTAAGGGAAGAGTGTAGCTCACTCGATCCTGTTAGCGTACAACAATCCTCATATGGTGCAATTTTAGTATCATCCATCAACCAAAAAAATATATGAACTGAATATGTACCTTCATTTCCTGGACCCATCGAAGCATTACACCACTCAACGATTGATTTTGCATCTGTCAAATTTGCATTGTCTTTATACTTTAACTCTTCCCATGCTAATGAGCTCACTAGCTTTCCAATGCAGTAGGGTTGAAAAGGTAGGGGCAGCATATGCCTCATAGAAATGGGGAATCATGGTCTATGAGGCATACACTACCACATTGATAAGGTAGGGGTAGCGTATGCCATCATCGTGAGACCCCATTCCCATGAGGCATACGATGACACATTGACAAGGTAGGGGAAACGTATGCCTCATAGAAATGGGGTATCACAGTGATGTACATCACCATGAGATCCCATTTCTATGAGGCATTCGCTACCCCTACCTTGTCAACCCTACCGCATTGGCAAGCTAGTGAGCTAGGGTTGACAAGGTAAGGGAAGCATATGCCTCATGGAAATGGGGTCTCATAGTGATGTGCATCACCATGAGACCCCATTTCTATGAGCCATACGCAACCCCTACTTTGTCAAACCTACCACATTGGCAAGCTAATGAGTGAGCTCACTAGCTTGCCAAGATCACTAGCTTGTCAATGCTGCCACATTTTGCATACATTTATATGAAAAAAATATTGTCAAACAATTCAAATACCTTGTCCATGCTTCCATTTTGAGCCATGATTGCAAGATAGGTTGCACCTTTCCCCATGTTTCTAACTTAGCCTTGAATAAAGAGTCTTGAAATAGTGGAGAGAAGGGTTATAATACCTTGTACGTAAACTAATCAAGGAAACATTTAAAATATATCACAACATAAGTGATGAGGGAAGTTTAGTGATGAGGTAAAATTAGAAATAGAGATGAAAACCAAAATAGATTCAAAGATCTATCAATGTGGGAGGATTATATTCCAATTTTTTAGAGACATGTATGGAAAATTTGGTAGCATAGACAAGGCAATTAGTTGCTTGGTATAATTGTTTGACAAAATACCTCAATGAGATATGTCCTTGTGGACTATAATGATTCTAGGATATGCAAAAAATATGTTTATTGTAAAGGCTTTAGAAAATTTCAAGCATATGCAAATTGCAAGTGTAAAACCAAATTCAACTACATTTTCCAACATCCCCCATACCTATACCAAAATGAAAGCTTTGGAGAGTGGTATGCACATCCATAGTAAAGGATTGAGAAATGATGTATTATTTTACTTCCTTATAACTTATGTCATATATATGTGTATACAAAATGTGGAATCATACACAAGGTAAGTCAATTTTTTAACAAAATGCCTTAAAGAAATGTGGTTTAAAAATGTAATTGGCAATTGTAAAGAATTGTGTAATTTAAAATGTACATTGACAAGCTAAGGTTATAATGACAAACAAACAATGATCAACATGGAATATGCAAAATAACAAAAAAGAAAGCAACCCATAATAGAATGAAAGAAAATGTGTAAAGACTTCACATACCTAAAAATCCAAAGTTTCAAATGAAGGAGTTCTACCCAATTATGTAGCCTTTGCTTCTTCTTTCTTCAAACTCCTCAACAATTTGACTTTTTCAAAATCTTTTTCCCCTCCAAACTTTAATTGTATATCACTCGAATGGAATTCATAATTGAATTGATATTATATGTCTTTCAATGTGAAAACTATGCTATTTCATGCAAAGGTGGTGGAAAGATCATGAAAAAGGTGGTGGAATGTGAAAAACATGCATGCACACTTTACAAAATCATCAAAAAGCTCTTTTTTGTTAGAGCACACGTAGAACTAGGAGAATATGCAGAATGTGGGCCTTGAGATCACAGGTATATTGAGTTTTTTACCATTTTTAGAGCAAGACAAAACGTGCTTGCATTATAACATGAGTGTGCTATGTCTTGATAAAAGAATGAACATATCTCTACTACTTCAAAATGTGCTGTTATGGTTTTTCTCTCTTTCTCTCCACCCTCTACCTCTACCCTCAACCTCTCTACCTCTTTAAAACCCTACCTTCCTACCCTCCAGAACCCTTCCTTCTATTCCTTCCCCTCTTTGATCTGTCTATCCTCCACTCTCCTCTCTCTCTCTCTCTCCATGACGCGATTTCTCCCTCCTGATTATCTTCTCTTTCTTTCCTGATTCCATCTGACGCGACTGATGATTTTCTACCCTTAACCCTGATCCTCTATTCTTGATCCAACTCGCTCCTCCCTGATCTCATTCTCTCTCATCTCTTCCCTCCTGATTGATGATTGTCCTCTGACCCTCACCCATTTTGATCGGATTCTCGACTTTTGACGGATCTGACCTCTTGACATTTTTATCGAACCATTTTATTGACACCCTCTATATCTCTATTTCTCTCCATGATTTCCCTCTGGACCCTCCACCATTTTGACGGACCCTGGAATCCTCTACCGGACGGATCCCTCTGATCTCTCATGAGCTCCCTCCTGATGATTCCTTGTCTCTCTCTCCTCCTTGGATTATCCCTCTGTCCTCTATTTTGATTTCCACCCTGACTCTCCCTCCCTCCTCTCTCTCCATATCCCTCTCCACTCTCTCACTCCACTCCTCGGATCCACCCTTGATCCTTTTCTGCCCTTTTGATGCCTCTGCCCCTCAGAAATCTGTCTTGATTTTTGATCCTTTGATATGATCTACCCCTTGATCCATAAATCTATTTGTCCCATGATCTCTCCCTCCCCTTCTCTCTTCTGAAAAAAAAGCTCCCCTCTCCTCTATTTATATCTCATCGGACTCCTCCTGTCTCTCTATCTCTCCCTGCCGATTTATCCATCTTTGAAGCGGATCCTTCCTGTCCATGATCCTCCACCATCCCTCTCCTTCCATGCATAATTGTTCATCTCAACCTTCCAACCCTCCTGACCCTCTACCCTCCACCCTCTACCTGATGGATCTCTCATCTCTGACGGATTGATGATTCCCTCTGACCCGATGATCAGCCTCTCTCCACGGATGATTTGATTTCCTTTCCCCCCAACCTCGACGATGTCCACACCCTCTGAACGCCGGATTTGAATCCCTTCCTCTGATTTCTTTGAAATGATTTTGATTTGATCGATGATGATTTGATTTTTGATCCCTGACTGTCCTCCCCTTCTACATCACCACCTGCCTACCACATTCCCTCCCCCCTAAACCTCCCCCTCCACCTCACCTCCACTCCCCTTCAACCCTCAATTAATCCTCTCACCCCTCCCTAATTCCTCACCCCCAACCTCTTGACTCCTTATACCATTGACCCTCAACCCCTAATCACCTTATCTCTCTCCATCCTCCCTCCATACATCCCTCCCTCTCTATCATATAATCCCCACCATATACCCCAGCCCTAAATTGCAATACTCAACCCTCAACCTCAACCCCAAGCCTTAGGCCCTTAAACCATAAACCCTCTACCCCTTGCACCTCTACCTCAACCCATACCTCTACCTCAACCTTAAGCCTTAACCCACTTTTAGTAACTTCTACCTTTAATCCCCGCCAACCCCTGACCCATCCCCAACCCTCCCCCTCAAACCTCAACCCTATGGCCTCTACACATACATTTTGACCTTAACCTGATCCCCCAACCCTATACCCTTTAACTTCACTCCCTCAACCTTAAACCCCTCAACCCCCAACCCTTAAACCCTGACCTTAAACCATCTACCCCTCTACCCTCTACCCCATACACATGCCAAACCCCAACCCTTTCTTTTAATTTTCATCAACCCTTAATCCCTCAATCCTCAACCCCATATACCTCTTTAATTCTACATTTCACCCTCAACCCTAATCCTTCAACCATATGTACCTCAACCCAATACTCTCACAACCCGTGAACCCTTAAAACCTGTAAACTTCAATTTAATTCTCAACCCTGGACCCTTAATCCCTCAACCTTAAACCCTAATCCCTCAAATCCCAGTGTCCTACCTCATTGGACCTCCCCCCGATCCTACCTCAATCCTCCAACCTTAAACCTCATTCCACCCTCTACCCCCATCCCCACATACCCTAAACCCTCCAACCTCAATTTCAACTCAACCCCTTGTTCCTCAACTCACCTAAAACCAAACCCCAACCCCACTTTCTTCTACCTATACATTCCTCAACCACTCCTTCAACCATATCCCTCATCCCTCCTCTTAACCCTAATCCTCAAACTCATAACCCTCACCCACATTCTCAGCCACTATCCCTTCCAACCTATAGGTTTTCAACTCCTATACTCCTCACCTTTAACCCCTGACCTTATAATTCACTGTCCACTCCCCCCTCCATTCCCTGTTCCTCCCTTCCCCTATCCTACTTCCTTCCATTTCCATCTCCATCCCCTCCAGCCTCCTAATCCCTCCAACATACCCCTCTGTCCCTCAACCCTACTTTAAACCAATTCTAAACACGACCCGAACCTTCTTTGATATATCTTGTGAACCTCAGGGTCTTCTCTCTTCTCTTTATCTCACCTCTCACTAACCTCCTCTCTATCTCTCCCAACCCCTCCTTCCTGCCACCCTCACTTAAATTACCTCAAACCAGCTTCTTGAACCCTCCAATCCTAAACTATGTCCCTCAACCCTATAAAACCCTTATCCTCTTTAACCTCCCAGCCCCTCAACCCTTACCCTCCAACCCTCAGCCTTATACCTCCAACCTCTTTGCCTTTAACTTAAATCCCCTAACCCCGGCCCACCTTTAATCCCTCCATTAATTCCTCCACTCCCTAAACCTGCAAACCTCCTTCCAGCAACCCAGTCCTCCCCACCAATCCTTACATCAGCCTTATGTCCTCCCAACCCCTTGCCATTTAATCCACCTAGTGTCCTTTCAACCTTCAACCATACCCCTAATCCCTCCCTCAACCCTATAGGTCATCAACCCCATACCTCAATTCTTCTATACACATTGACCCTCAACCTGAGTATATCTTCAGTTCCTCCCTCCCTCTCCTCCTTCATTCCCCATCTCTCCTCCATCTCTATCCATCCATCCCTCCCTCACCCTAATCCCTCAACCCTTAAACCCCAAACACTCAACCCCAAACCCATCCCCTAAACCCTAAACCTCAAATTCTCACTCCTCAACTTAAATCCTAAAACTGGGACATTGCCTGACCCTGAATTTTTAATCTCTGGATTATATTTTATTCTCCTCCCCCTCCACTTTTATCTTTTAATTCTCCTTCCTCTGAATTCCTCTTCCAGGAGATCCATGACTCTAATCTGGACGATTAACCCCTCCTTTAATTCTGGAATCCTTTTAATTCTTTAATTTTAATTTTTAATTTTAGAATCTTAATTTTGGAATTTTTGTATTTTACCACCTACCTTCCACCCTATACATTAAACCCCTCAACATCACATCCTAATCTCCCAACCCCTCAACCCCTCCTACCTTCTACTCCCATCCTCCCCTCTCTCCAGTTCAACTATATAAATCCTCTCAAACCTATCCCTATAAACCTCTACTCTTTCTCAACCCTAATCCTCATCCCTAAACCCTTAACCCTAAACCTTTAAACTCTTCTAACACCCTAATCCTCATCCACAATCCTTAAACCTAATATTCTCTAAACTATCAACCTATATGTCCTCCAACCTAATCCTCAACCCTATACCCCTTTCAACCCTACCTTATTTCTCTTCTAGGAAATACATAGGAACATTACTTTGTGGGTCCCTCCCTCTCACCCTACCTAGACAACTCTATCTCTCTCTCTTAAAATTTTCCCTCCCTCTAAAGACATACAAAAATACATACATACTGTAAACATATAAAATGCACTAATTTACATTAGACATCTGATCCTCACCACTAACATCATTTCATCTTGAATCATCCTTCGGTCTAACCATTTAATCAAATACCTTTATCTAATTAAAATCATCAATATTCCTCTCTTAATTAAATAAATCGGTTATCTAATTAAGTCACCTTTTCTCGATAATTAAATTGATCATTTTGATCTAATTACCCTATTTAATTAAATAATTTATTTTATTTTATTAAATCTCTTAAGTCTATCTATTAAATTAAATAAATTAAAACCTTATTTAGTTTAATCTGACATCATCTCTTTTAATTAAATAAATCAAGATCTTTATTTAATTAATCCCTTATCACATTCTTCTCATATTTGATTTAAATAAATCCACAAATTTAAGTCAAATAGGTCACATCATTTAACCCTTTCATTAAATTAATTAACTTTGATTAATTTAATCTCCTCTCATGTCCCATCCTCTAGATTTTACCACTTGCAAATGAAAATAGATTTAATTTATTTATTAAATCTCTATTTTCCTTCAACAAGGCATCTTTTAAGGAATATTCCCTAGGTTTGAATTCAAAATACAAGTGGGATAAGTCCTTCCAACAAGGAATTTACTCTCTCTTACATGTCCTTTTCCTTGAGCCAAGTGGCATTCAATGTATTCTTCTTTCCCTCTAGCATGTCATTTCAACAATTTCAAAATTCAAATATATGCATTTATTGGCATAATCCTCAAAACTTGCACATCCTCCATCCACTCATAAGTTGACAAGTGGCACTTTGCCATTGGCTAATTCTTAATCCCACATTGCTCTATTTTGAACATTCATCCATCTTAGCATTTTATAAATAAGAGGCTAATCTCCTCATTTGATCATCCACAATTTGAGTAAACTTACTATGTTCAAATCATTAGCAAATTCCATCCATTATCATTGAGTTCATAGCTAGGTTATGCAGATTTTTCTATTGGAGCACTCATCACATCAATCTTACATCATAGGAGTTGGGAAAGGGCCAATTTTCATATCAAATTGGCACCAATTCCCCCATGGGATCAAGAGTTGGCTTGTTTTGATAGGATTTTAATCTATTTCATTTGTGTTCTTCATTCTTCTTTCCTATTTTAAACTATGCTAATGGATATCATGGGGAATCCTTGTTCTTGCTTACATTTCATCTTCTAATGTGTTTTTTCATGTTGTTTTGCAGGTATTAGGATTGGGGTTCACACATTTGGCGCTAGAAGGAGGGAAATCTCATCTTTCAATCACGTTTTTTTAATCAAAATTACACGTTTTTCTTGGTTTATAGGCTCAGCATCGCTATTCAGCACCACTGGTTCTCTAGCGTTGCTATATAGGACAGCTAGACATTCAAACTCCAACACTTCAGTTTTCTCACCTAGAGATTTAAATTCTGAATTGCATCATTGGACCTGTTTAATGTGCAGGAATTTTCAAAAAAAATCAAACTGCACCACTGGGCAAAAGGGCGATGCATTCACACTCACTGGCCTGACTATAGAGCGATGATGACTAGCAAGCAGCACTATATAGCACTGCTGGAGAAATCAAAATGTGACACTTTCATAGATTGCACTGCTGGAGGGGAGTATGAAGTGAAATTTAATTTACAGCACGTGCTTTTATTCAAATTCTACTTCTTTTATTTGTTTTCTGTCTTTTTGACCTCTGTTTTGTAGAATATGACTATTTTTTCTTGTAGGTTGAATCGATTAAAGACGAAGAGGAAGAGAAGCATGATGATGTCATTTCACAAAAAATAAGTGTTTTTAAACACTTTAGTGTTTGTTTAACATTTTTTGAGGATTCATTACTCCTCTTAAGGAAAATTCGTCATCTTTTATGCTTAGGATCTACTAATCTCGTTTGGGCTTTAAAAAGAACATTTCAATTTTTTTGCTACAAAAAGCTTAAAATGAATATTAGGACTCAAATCTACTAAAGTTTGTTTTGGGATTAAAAATTGAACAAGGCAATTAATCACACTTACTTTGGTGTTTTTAAAATGAACTCACAATTGCTTTGAAAGGTTAAAATGAACATGTGCAACTTTGTTTTTGTGATTGCTTACTTAAACTAACATCATTGAAAAGGACGTATGCGCTTCTCTCGCACTTTATAGTGATCTTGACAATCAAAAGGCCTTTTTTATGATCTTAGGTTAAGATAAACTAGTCACCTCCACACTTCATTTTTGGAAATAAAATTGAACAAAGCTTGCGAGTGTGAGTTAGGTATGTCGCGTGGGTTCTCCCTTTGTTTCTAAATGAAGGTCAATCAAACTATGGATGTGCTTTCTCGCTATTGTTTACCTTTAGAGGGGCCTGCCTAAGAGACACATCTGCAAGGAGAACTCAAAGGTGACTCCAACCAGTTTTTCATTCAAGCCAGTATATAAATGGATAAGACTAAACTGTCAAGTCCTCATGGTATGTAGGCCTTATCCGTACAGTGTCTTTCAGAATGGGGTACTACCATAAAAATTATAAGAGCCCCTAGTAGGATTGATTAAAGCCTTTAGTGGCTTGTTGGACACTCACAAGGTGCCATGTCCCCGATGTCCCATCATTAAGAACCTTGTTTGTAGTGGCCAACTAGTCCATCCAACGAGTTTATCAAAGTGGTGCATTGGAAGTTAGATTCCAAGAAGTTTCTTTTCATGTCCAATCTTGGTTAAAGTATAGAGGTTAAGACTTCATTCTTAACATACCTTTATATTTTTTCCTTGGTTGCATGTAAAATCATCTCTTCTACTACGAAGGGCATGAGGCAAGCCCACCAAGAAAAATGTACCAATTGAGCTAGGATGTTATATTTCTTGTAAGTCAAAACACATTACTTGTTTGAAAACATTTGGAAACAAACACTTAACATCATCATCCAAATTTCAAACCCTTTAGGAGGTAAATACAATTGACCAAGTTCATATGTTATTGCTTTCCCTTGGGATTTGCATCCTTAGAGGTTTCTAAACACTTAAACTTACATCTCAATTTACCTACTAAAGATCAACAATAGGTAACCCTTACCTTGAATTCATCAAATATCCACATAACATACTTTGTGGGATTCAAAGAAATTAAGACATTGGACATCTATTTTGGAAAACCTAATCAAAAGAAGTGTTTCTGGTAAAATAAAATCACTAAGCAAAGATAACAAAATGGACTCTCTCATGTGTTGAAACCTCGTGATTTCCAAGAAATTCAAAATCCCAAAACAAAAGTCCTTGATTCAAGGTTCAAAATCCAGAAATGTATGCTCAATTTGAACCACTTCTTAGTTATAGAGGTCCTTAGAAGTATTGCATGTTCTTCAATACCAAGGTCTAGGTACACAAAGAGTCTTTCTAGGCACATCTTAGGATCAAAATCAAAATATTTTCCATCCATCCTTCAAACATCAAACTGAAAATCATCTCACCATCATCTTTTGAGAAATCTTGAAATTATCCTTCATGCTAGGCTTTTCAGAAAAAATCAAAATCATCAAATCCTTGAGACAAAATCCTTGAAATATTTATCAAATCATCTTTGGCTAGGTATGTGTAGATGCATCCTTTTGCATATGCTTAGTCAAAATTATCAAACCATCTTATTTAGCTAGGTATATGTAGATGCGTCCTTCTTCATATTCTCGATTAAATTATCATCTTGTTTGAATAGGTGTGGGTAGATGCATCCTTCTCCCTACACATATTCAAATTATCATCCTTTTAGAAAATATACCCCTTTGATAATCATCCAACATCTTAGGGTCTATTTGTTCAATCAAAGAAAACCAAAAAATCAATCAAGTCAAGGACAATCCAAAAAATCAAAATCAAAACCCAAAACATATCCAAAAGTCCTAAAAGTCTAGCATTCCCCTCAAGATTTATTAAAAGATCAAAAATCCACATCATCCATCTCTTGCATCAATCATATCACCTTTTGATCCTCAAGATATCCTAAAAAATTCTCTTTTGTGCTTAAAATAAGATCAATCTAAAGAACTAGAGATTCATCTCCCATATTCTTGAAAATTGATCCTTGTTTTATGTTTCAAACTAGATCTCAATACAAGAAGAACATGGAAGCTGACAAAGAAACACTCGCTTCAAGTGACCTAAGCCAAACGAACACTGAAATAAATCTTGTCAAATCAAGCAATCCTTTGACTAACTCATCATCACAAAATCTACAAAATGAAATTCAAGAAGAAGATCTTACCTTTGGGATGTCACATGAAGAAACAACTGAAATGCTCCAAAATCTGGAGAACCATAAGATCATCAACATCATGATGAGGCTTAACCCTTCACTATACATGCTCAAACTAGCAAAACAAGGGGCCAAATTACCTTTTGATTTCGGTGTGAGCTCTATAGTGGAACCATCTTTGGAGGTCATGCCTCTAATTTCATCCACATTCCCCATCTCATCTACACCCCCATCCCAAAGCATCACTCAAAACATTCCTCAAATCACATCTTTTTCTCCAACTCAACCTAATGTCAATAAGGGAAATGCATTTCTTAATGCTATTCAAACACACCCCCTTGTTAATAATCAAGACTTGGATGCAAACACCATTTTGGAACAAAACATACCCCAAAATCCATTACATAGGTATGCCCCTCTCACTTTCCATAATCCTAATGATCCATTATCATCATCCTTCCACGCAACACCCCAAACCTCTCTCCTCATAAATTCACAAGGAGAAGGTGATATGTTAGGACCTAGGGGAATTTTTGACACCACATCATTTTCTCAAGAGATCACACTCCGCACATTTTTACCACTTCCACCATTACCACCATTATCCACACCTCTACTTGGCTTGGGGCTTCCACCTTTACCAAATATCAATCAAACCAACATTCCAAACACCAATCAAAGCATCACGCCAAACTCTCAAAACTTTTCATCAATATCACAACATATTGACAACTACACAAGCCATCACAACATCATCAACCACCCCCCTAACATCTCAAAGCATGGGCTCTCAAGGACCAACCACATTGATCACACCATCCACCACTCAAACCACTAACATGACATCACTGCTCACCACCACCACAAGCACCATTCTAAATCCACCACCACCTGCACCACCACCAAACTCCAATTTATCAAACCAATACAGCATGGAATTGCAAGCCGCTCAACAAGTTGCTTATCAAAAGGAATTCCTGCAAGTGCAAAAGCAAAAATCTGCACAAATAGTTGCTCAACAAGCCACACAACTAGTTTCCCAACAAGCCGCTCAAGCTGCACAAGCTGCTCAAGCAGCCCAAGCTGCATTACAAGAACAAAAGGCTGCTCAAGCCCAAATTATATTGCAACAACAAGCAGCACAAGCACAATCCCAAGCACGAGCTCAAGCTTAGGTGCATGCCCAATATCAAGCACAAAAAGCACAAGCACAAGCATAGTTTCTTGCACAAAAACAAGCAACACAACTACAAGCATATTAGCAAGCAATAAAACAATATCAAGAGAAGCAAGAAGCAGCCCAATTGGCAGCCCAACAAGTACAACAGTAGGCTCAACAACAGGCAATCTTAGCACAACAACAACAAGAACAACAACAAGTGCAAGCATACCTGGCTCAAAAAAATGTGCAAATACCATCAAACAACACACCAAACAAGCCACCCATCCAACCCACAATCGAAACACCCTAGAACACCTTCATCCCACCCCCTAATCCACAAAACAATGTAACGACACAAATCAGGTTGCTCTCGCAACAAGTGCTCAGTCTTCAATAAGGGCGAAGCACAAAAACACCAAGCAACTTGTGTCCCTATCCATTTGACAGGAGCCTTGTGATGAAACCATTCCCAAGGGGATTTGAGATCCCCAAGTTTGATAAATATCATGGGACGGGAAACCCTGAAGATCACATCAAGGAATTCCAGGTTCATTGCATTGAAGTCACATATGATGATACCTATCTGATGCGGCTATTTCCTAGGAATTTGGTTAGCCATGCTATGGAATGGTTCTCTCACCTACCTACAGGCATCAAAAAATTCCAAGAAATTATAGATGCATTCACTAAAAACTACGCATGCAATATCGCAATGGATGTCAGTCTAGAAGAACTCTCAACTCTGAAACAAGGTAAGAATGAATCATTCCTTCATTCCTACAATGATGGCAATCCAAGGCCAATCAGAGAAAATGGACCATGCCCGAGGAACAACAAGTTTGCACCATCATATCCAACCTTGATGACCTTTTGGCATTCCATCTCAAGGTACAAGGGATTACCATGTATGACCAGTTGATCTCCAAGGCACTTAGCATCGAACGATCCCTTATGACACAACCCACAGGATCAACTTCATACCCCAAACAAAAAAACAACCACCCACCCACCAATTACAATGACAAACCTTGCACATGGGCAAGGAACAAAAATGTAACCAATGATGGTGTTGTTGATGCCAAAGTGGTCATTAGTGCCCCTCGCCAAAATACACCCACACCACAAATCCAAATCCAACACCAAAACAATTATCAAGCAACACAACAACCAAACAATAATTAAGAAATTCACACTGTCAATGACCAAAGGGGACCACCCCAATGGAACAATAATTACCCCAAACAAAAGTACACCACTCTTGGGGAACCACTTGAAGTCATCATGAAGAAACTGATAAACAAAAAACTCATCAAAGCTCCCACCTATGAGAATTACCAAGAACCGAATGTGAAACCTCCTTGGTATAATGAGAATCAACTCTGTGACTTCCATAAAATCAAAGGGCATACCATGAATAGTTGTATGAGGTTAAAAATCATAGTTTAAGATCTCATCGATCAAAGAATTATAAATGTGGAACATCCAATAGGAAACCAAAACCTTAAGATATACACGATGCCTAACCATGGCAATAAAGGGAATAATAACATAGATAAGGGGAAAGAAAACTTCAAGAATGTAAATAATGTGTATTACCACATCGTCGCATCCCTGGATGACTACTATGCTACCAATACTATCAAAGGAGCCCATGCCGATTGTGGAGTCACCACAAGAGGCGGAAAAGTTACCATCGCAGGATCATCCCAGCCAAACAGAGTCCCTGCACCTAGATCTGTCCCCAATGGATATAACATCCTTGATCATCTCAAAAGAATGCTAGCGCAAATCTCCATCATGGAGCTACTAAAAATATCATCTTCCCATAAGAAAATCCTCGAGGAAGCATTGGCTTCATCCACTATCCTGTAGATCTTGATGCGCAACAATTCCAAGCTATGGTCGGAAATATCATTATGCAAAATCTCCTCACATTCTCCAACCAAGATTTTCCTACCCAACCATCTCATAACCGTGCACTCCATTTAGAAGTCCTAGTACAAAAAAGAAAATTCAAAAGGGTCTTGGTGGATGGAGGTGCGAGCCTAAATATTTGTTCTCTCAAGTTCATCAAACAATTAAAAATCTCAAAGGATTCTATCAAGAAAGGAAAGGGTATCACAATAAGAGCATATGATGATCAGGAAAGAGTGTCCCAAGGCACAATCAAAATCCCTATTCAATTAGGTCCATCCATCATCGAAACCAATTGTCAAGTCTTGGACCTCGACTTGATGTATAACATCCTCCTAGGACGTCCATGGATTCATGCAATGCAAGCAGTAGTGTCAACTTTCCATCAATGTGTCAAATTCACATATGAGGGACAAGAATTCACCATCCATGGAGATCTCAAACCATTCTTCTACTGCAAAATCCTTGAGGAAAAGTACTATAAAGTACCACAAGTACCTAAAAATGATGAGGTCCCATCTACACCATACATTGATCTAGCCACTCTCGCATCCACTTTTGCAACAAAGACACCCACCACTCCTGCCATTCCCAACATTTCTGACATTAAGGTCATCATCCAAGATAACGGTTGTGGAAACTACATGATCCCTAAAAATGCTTTTGTGGTAGGAGAGATACCACAATCTCCTAGATCATGGGGACATCCGCAAGTAAATGAAGCCTCCACATCTCAAACATCTCCTAAAGACTATCCCAACTTTACAAGTTGGGGAGATCTCGGTCAAGAAGTTATCGAGGTAGATCCATCTCATATGCTATACCAAGATGAGAGACCGGTAGCTGTTTTACCAATGGATCACAAAAGCAAGGGTCTACAAATGATGCTCGCAATGGGCTATGATAGAAATCAAAGACTTGGGAAAAATAAAAATGGGCTTATAATACATATCATTCCGGAGATTTGAATGGGAAGTCTTGGCCTCAGATGTACCCCTCTAAGTATAACCATACATGGCCGAGGTCCTCCAGTTAGAAAGGTCAAAAATCCTCCTCAACAAACTGCAGTTGAACTGTGCTTACCAGTATCTACAGGTCATGTCATAGATAACTTCACATTTGATATAACCGAGGTTTGTAGTAGTAGTGATGGCGAGGATCCCATGACCAACTTACCTAGGCTATTTGAGGATACCACTCTTTTCATGATTAGCACATTATCCTTTGAATTAGACCATCAAAATCATGAAATCCGCCTAGTATACCCCCAACTCATCAACTACGAACAATGAGGACCACCAATTCTCTATACATTTGAAAATGATGAAGCACTCTCAGAATTCATGGGACTGGGAGATAACATTCAGTATGGGGATCACAAAGAAGGCTTCATAATTGAGCTAGATACACATGCTTATTATGGGGAAATGATTAAATCCCTCAATCGCAAAAGTGAGAAATTAAGAATAATATCTAAGTCCTTGAGTGAAAACCACACTGTGGCACTCTCTGACCAGAAGAAAATAAAAATAAAGGATGCATCCAATGGTGAAAACTTCTCTGAGGTGCCTGAGGATGGGGGATTCAATCTTCCTTTCAAAGCTCTTCATCAAGAAAAATGCAATACGGTCAACCTAGGAACAAAGGAAACCCCCCACATCACATTCTATGCGGAGTCATTACTATGAGAGGAACAAGAGCTCCTAGCAGCCTTCCTAAGAGAAAGACATATAAACTTCACATGGAGCTATGATGACATGCTAGGGCTTGATCCAGAAATCATGGTTCACCACTTAGCAGTATACCCAAAAGAAAATCCTGTTAAACAAAAGCTCAGAAAAATGCACCCTAAAATCACCCTACTAGTAAAAATGGAACTAGAGAAGCTATTAGATGCAGGATTCATTTGACCAATAGATTATCTAGAATGGGTGTCAAACTTGGTGCCTGTCTCAAAACCTGATGGGGGCATTAGAATCTGCATAGACTTTAGAGACTTGAATAAAGCATGTCCAAAAGATGATTTCTCGTTGCCCAATATTGACATGATCGTAGATATGACGACGGGACATGAAATGCTTTCATTGATGGACGGTTTCTTAGGTTATAACTAGATAATGATTGCTAAAGAAGACCAACACAAAACAGCCTTCACTTGTCCATGAGGGACTTACTGCTAGAATATGATGCCATTCAGCTTAAAGAATGCAGGAGCAACATACCAAAGGGCCATTACATTAATCTTCCATGACATGATTCACAAAACTGTCAAAGATTATGTTGATGAAATTCTAGCCAAGTCCAAAAGGAGAAAGGATCACATAGCAACCCTAAGTGCCATTTTTGACAGGCTAGAGGAGTACAAGTTCAGATTAAACCCAAAGAAGTGCGTCTTCGGCGTACAATTAAGAAAATTGCTAGGATATATAGTATCAATGAGAGGTATTGAGGTAGATCCAAAAAAAGTAAAAGCAATCCTTGAGATGGAGGCACCCAAAATATTAAAGCAATTGAGAGGTCTCCAAGGCAAACTTCAATCCATTCACAGGTTCATAGCACAACTGGCAGACAAACAAAACCCATACTCTCACCTACTCCACAAGGGAGTAGCGTACAAATGGGATAACAAGTGTGAAGAAGCCTTCAATAAAATAAAAGAATATCTACTTACACCACCAGTCCTAATGCCACCAATCCCAAGAAAACCATTAATTCTCTGTGTTAACAACAACAATAGCCCTTGGAGCTCTCTTAGCTCAGCATGATGAAAATGGAATAGAAAGGGCCATCTATTACATCAGCAGAATAATGGTTGGGCATGAGCTAAACTACTCATTCATAGAGAAATCATGCCTAGCAGTAGTGTTTGCATCATAGAAATTGAGACATTACATGTTGGCACACAAAATAAAACTCATCGCCAAAATCAATCCTCTCAATTACTTACTATCAAAAGCAATGCTCACTGGAAGAATGGCCAAATGGGTGATGATACTATCAGAATACAACATTGAATATGTGGAGCGGAAAGCAATCAAAGGCCAAGTCATTGTAGATCAACTTGCAAAAGCACCAATCTATTCATAGAATCCTCTCATCTCAGAGTTTCCAGACGAATCTATTTTTAATCTCAACATAGCCGACCACTGAAAAATTTACTTTGATGGCTCATACACGCAGGATGGATTAGGAGTTGGCATCTTCTTTAGCACCCCACAAGGGGACTGCATACCAAGGTCCTATAAACTGGTGTTTCCTTGCACCAATAACAATGCAGAATATGAAGCTTTAACCATAGGTCTCAGAATAGCAGTGCAGTGGAACATTATAGCTCTCAGAGTATACAGAGACTCTCAATTGATAATAAACCAAGTGAATGATGAGTACCAAACTAAAGACGATAAGCTCACTCCATACAAGAAATTGGTGGAAACTCTCAAAGAATCCTTCATCGATATTACATTTGAGCAAATACCCAGAGCCAACAATAGAGCAGAAAATGCCATGGAAACAATTGGATCCTTACTAGACATC
This sequence comes from Sequoia sempervirens, assembly GCA_007258455.2. Taxonomy (NCBI): domain Eukaryota; kingdom Viridiplantae; phylum Streptophyta; class Pinopsida; order Cupressales; family Cupressaceae; genus Sequoia; species Sequoia sempervirens. Next base: position 297,530,160 of record VDFB02047230.1, read on the forward strand.
CCCCACAATGCTCCAAAATATGAATTCCTGATAGAGAAGCTTCTCGTGCCAGCATTCGAGGTACCAGAATCAGAATTTGTGTGCGAAATTGTTGGTCCCGGTGATCCTTGGTACCATGACATTTATACATACCTTTGAATAGGGGTCATACCTGTTGACTTACCCTCAACCTTAAAATGAACTTTCGTAAAAAAGGCATCCCGAATTGTCATCCTAGGAGATACCCTGTATCATAGGAGCATAGAAGGAACCTTACTGCACTACTTAAACGCTAAGGAGGCATTAACCGCTCTAACTAAAGTACATAACGGTATATGTGGTTCACACTCAAGTGGAATGACCATAGCCAAGAAACTACTGAGGATGGGGTATTATTGGCCTACAATGGAAAGAGAGGCACATGACTACATCAAAAGGTGTCTACAGTGTCAGCTGCATGGGGACCTCATCCATGCTCCAACTCAAGGACTTCATCCCATCATCACACCATGGCCCTTTTCACAGTGGGGACTCAATCTCATTGGAAAAATCATGCCCACTTCATCTAACAGCCACATGTTCATCATAACCACCACGGAGTACTTTACTAAGTGGGTGGAAGCCATACCCATGACGTATATAACTAGGAAGTAGATATCAAAGTTCATCCTGAACTATCTCATTTTCTGCTACGGTGTCCCACAAGCCATTATCTCAGATAATGGGACACCATTCAAAAATTAGGATGTCTGCAACTTATGTGAAAAATTCAAAATCCAACATCGCTTCTCCACCCCATACTATCCCCAAGGAAATGACCAAGCAGAAGCCACAAACAAAACCATTTTGAAATTACTCAAGAAAATAGTCAATGATGCAGGCTGTGACTGGCATCTACAGCTCAATCCCGCCCTCTGGGCCTACCGAACCAGCATCCGCACACCCATCAGTGCAACCCCTTTCTCCCTAGTCTATGGATCAGAAGCAGTACTCCCCATTGAGATGAGGCTCCCATCACTTAGGATATCACTGCAAAACCTCACCATGGATGAAGAGTACTGAGTATCAAGACTAAATGAGCTAGAGCTACTAGATGAGCGGCATATAGACACTTTAAACCATTTGCAAGTCTATCAAAATAGACTCAAGAGGAGCTATAATAAGAAAATCAGAAGCAAAACATTCCAAATCAGAGAACTAGTACTAAAGGAGAATCAAAAGAATGTCCCAAACCCAAGCAACAAAGGAAAATTTGAACCCAATTGGTTGGGACCATTCATTATCATAGCAAGTTATAAGTCAGGGGCATATTAGTTATCAACACTCGAAGGGGAACCTCTGCAAGATCCCATGAATAGTTCTCATCTCAAAAAAATTTATGCCTAATCTTTCAAGGTATAGAACCAAAAAAGAAAAAATTGAAAATGTCCTAAAAAATGGTTACTTTGGAGAAAACCTAGAAAACAGGCATCTTGGTGATAACAAAAAAAATCCAAAAAAATAAAAAAAAAAGGATTAAAAATAGTAAAGAGAAAAATCCTCCTCTAGTGAAAACCACTTCGGTGGCACTTTGGACAAGTACCTTGGTGAAAACCTGGCAAACAAGCACCTTGTGTAAATAAGCACTTTCCATCCACCAAGATCTTTACGGCTTGTTCTACAACATCCATCCATTACACTTTCCATCATCCATCACATTTGAATCTCCATCCATCACTCATCCACCTGCATCTACATCATAGCTTGGTCCTGTTTTTGTATCATGATCCCTCCTAGTACTACTCGGCCCATCCTCAAGGTCAGTTTGTCCTACCTTTATTGGAGTGGTCTATTGTACCACGCTAGGGGCATGTTATCATTGGATTGGATTCGTGTATATTCTTGAGGTTCAAAAAATAAAAAAATATAAAAACATTAGAAAATCAGAAAATCCAAAAACATCAGAAAAACCAAGAAAATCCAAAAACATTCAAAACATATCAAAAAATCCAAAAATAGGTCAAAATTCAGTCAAAAAGTCAAAAACAAAGTCATCTTGTCGAACTACCGGTCTTTGCACCTTGAACGTAGGCAAGGTTGATCTTCAATCATCCCCCGAGACACTTAGGTCAGACCTTTAGGCGTCTATCATAATAAACTAACATTTCATCATTTGTATCTTCATCTGTAAATCAGTCAAGTTGTCAGTCGAACTACGTGGTCTCTGCGTGTATAATGTAGGTAAGGCTAATCTATTGATCAGCCCCCGAGGCCCCTAGGGTAGGTCCTTAGGTTAGTCTCTTGGTCAAAATCTCATAAAACCCCAAAAACATTCAAAAATTTGGAAAATCAAAACATTTGCAAAATCTCAAAAAAAAAACCAAAAACAGCCTCAAAACATCGCAAAACTTCAAAAACATCCAAATATTTGAAAAAATCCATCTTTCTCATCTCGCTTCCACTCACAATAACATCACTCATAATAAACAATCATCATCCTCAACCTTTGGTGAAACAATCAGAAACAAGTCTAGCAGGTGAAAAGTGAAAACTCAAAGCGTCAAGTCTCAGGTCTAAGTCAGTACGTAAGCAAGTTGGTCAACTCTTTGTGTCGATAACCTATCATCCAATTGGTCCCATATCAATCATTTGAAAGAACACTTTGGATAAATGAAATGATGTGTCGCCATCCACTAACATGTCCTAGGATATATCCTTCCTACAATGGGCATTATATTTTGGCAATAGTTTCAATTCTTATCCTTAAAAACACATCCCCTTTTGGTTAGCGGTATTGAAGAACAACAGCTTGCTTGTTTACTTTATCTTTATCTTTTTGACTTATCTTATTATGCTCATTTCAAGGACTTCTTGATGATATCTAAACAGAGGATTTAGAGAAATAGGAATGGGGCAAGGATCATTATCTTTTGTCTGTTGTGCTTGTTGGACGTTCTTGTAATATAACTTAGAAAATAACTTGCTTTGATAGATATGTATGGAGGGTGTTTTGGGCAACTTGTTGACTATTGCATTGATAGGTTATACCTTTCCGTGTTTTGGTCCGAGGTGTTTGAAACTTCTAAAGTTCATCCTAGCAAGGTTTTCGCATGTCAAGTGTGAACAAGAATACTCCTATCTGATTGTCAAATCAAATTCCATCACATTAGGTACCACGCCATCCTGGTTCTCTATACCTTGATGCATCATACCACATGTGTTATCAAACATAAGAAAATTGGCCCTTTGAAAATCCCAACTCAAAAAGTAGTCAGCATCATTTGCATATTCATCATCTTGTGTCTTGTTGAAATGACTTCTTCTCTGTCATTCCTTCTTGTTCATCACACTAAGAAGGTACTATGATAGTTGAACACCATCATCATCATCATCGTCATCAATCCTGCACCAAAAATTATTAGCATATTGCATAAACATATCATATAGAAAACATATAACTTGCATTTCCACCATCATATAAACATGTCATTATAAGCATTTTCCATAAATAAACACATCCCTTTCTCATTACATTACATCCACTTTTTTCCATCACATTCATCATATAAATCATTGCATAATAAATCATTGCATCAACATTTCATAATCATTTCACACTACCACCTACTACATAATCATACATAATAGGTACAAGAGCATTATAGATAATCCATTGCATATTCACATCATATAAATTCATCTCCCACATTACATTCATTTTGCATAAAACATCACCATACCACTTTGCATTAACATATCATTTCATATATTACATCACATCACAGTAAATGCATCACATACATTTAACATGTTTAGGATAATATATTTGTTATTCTAAGCATCTTAAAACCATTTCATTTGCATCATCAATACACATCATATAGAACATGACCATTGCATTTACACCACATTATATCATCCATTAATCATACATATCAATATATAGAGCACTTCATAAATAGCATCGTAATCATTTTTTACATTTCAATACATAAATCATTCCACATCATTATAAGCATAAATAGGAACATAAAAAATTCATTACATGCAAAGCATACATCCATCCATAATCATTTTATATAAGTAGGGTTCACATATCATTTCATGTATACACCATAGATCATCGCCATATCATTTTGCATATTACATTTCATATCACATATCATTTGCATCAACATAAATAGATCATCATATAGATGTACATCATCATCCATTCATATCACATATCATATAAATCCATCTGGATATCATAAATAAACAACATAATATAAGTTCTATTCATAAAGCATACATCATCAGAAATAAATGCATCCATATACACATCATCACATCATAACATCATTGCATACCATATAGAAATAGAACCATCCATAAATGCATAAATAAATGGTACACATAACATCATATCAAAATCATCTCATATATATCATCATCGGGTAACTATCATAGTACAAAATAATTGGATCATTGCATATGTGTGTCAATCAGTACAAAAAGGCCCATCGGGTTATCAAAAAGGAGCCCATAAGGCACAAAAAGTATCATCTCGATCAAAACAAGGTATAACCATCCTATTTGCTGCCCTCACCCCTGTCACCATGACCCTTTGTTGGTTTGTGGTTGGTCCGCTACGAGTAGTCTGGGGCCCACTCTGCTCTAGGCATAGTCTGATGATAGTGCATGTGGTAATAATCCACCTCCTGGACGGCCTCCCTGTAAGACCGAATGGACATTGTGCTCTAAGAGGAGGAGGATGCCATGCTCTCCAACTGCTATCATCAGCCCATCTCTGTGGCCACCTGTAGCTTTGTGGCCTGCCTCTACAAAATGGTCTAGTCTCTCTCAGACCTGGCCTGGTCTCTCTCGGTCCTGGCCTGATCCCTCCCCCCTCTCAAGGTCTGAACCTAACCCTGTAGCTATGCTATCATTGTGTCTCTAGGATTCGGCTACCCTATTGGCTGTGCTCATGTGGGCTGCACGTGAGGTTGATCCTCATCCTCGGCTCGTGGTGGTGCACCTACCTGCTCTTGCAGCCTCGCTAGCACCTATTGTTGGTCCTGCATCTAAACATTAGCCTGACCTAGCTGAGGTGGAAGCCTGACCAACTAGTCCTACTGTACACCATCTCTTTGTCCTCGCCCTCCCCCTCTTCCCCTTGTCCTCTGCTGAGTGGGGACTGCTCCTAGAACTTTCAACTATAGGGGAGGCCGAAATGAGTCTCTGTATGCCTGTGTGACACCGAGATCCACATGCCCCTGATTGTAAACCCAAGGCTAAGCCACCAACTGTCTAAAGCTATCAATGGCCTTAGAAGAAAGAATGTATCGACCCCATGAAGCCTGTGACATAGTGCAGGAAAATACAGCCACATAATCATCGTCTAGTCAGTCCTGTGGCTCACCGAACTGGCACTGAATGCGCTTAGGCAAGTATCTCTCCATGGTATGCTTTTGCCCCTACATAAACTGGTCCTAGTGGGCAAAGAAAATATACTCTGCATCGTCAGTCCATCCGGGCTGACCAAGGTACGGGCGCCATGTAAAATCCTGAATCTCATCTAGGACTCTCCTCCAGTAGGGAATCCTGTGCTCACCTGTGTGTGTGAAGGACACACCACCTCTATAACGCCATACAAGGGGATCATTAGGCCCCATCGGTATTGCAACGACTCACGACTGATGAACAGCGATGTGCTCCCATGCCCATATGTGGAGAAGTGTGACAGCTGCCCTGAGTGCTCTGCCATCGAGGTAGACATACTCATGTAAATATTTGTATAGTGAAGTAAGAAGAACAAGCCCCCAAGAAAAACGAGTAGGCCTGTCACCCATCACCATGCACTCCCAGTAGAGTCCCCAACCAAGATTGAAGTATCGGCCTTGCTGATCTGGGGCAACAAGACCTGAAATGATGGCCGCAACAACCAAGTAGAAGGGAGGGGCCAAAGACCTGTGATGCTCCAGCTCAATTTGACCCTCGCAAAAGATAACGTCCTCTGTAGTGAGGACTGTGTGGCAAACGTCCCGCTCGACATCCATATCAAAAATAGCATGCCAACCATGAATTAGCAATCTCAAGAGGCACCACACATCCTCCAAGGTGACAGTGGCCTCACCGGTAGGAAGGTGGAAATATGAGGTCTCGTTGTGCCATCTCTCAGCAAGCATTGACATCATCCCAAGGTGAGTAAGCACAGGCACTGTGTAGGCGATGTGCCATAGCCCCATGTACTATAATCGATCTTGCTCTCTGTCACTGAGGTCTCACAAGTAACCAAGGATCTCCCATGACCTGTGCTCTTGGGAATAGAGCTCCCTCGCCGCATCTTGCATCAAGGAAGGTCACCATGTTAAAATATTTGAAAAAATTTCATTCTGAGTGTCCAAAAAATACTTTGACGTCACTATCCCTGAAGGCGTCGCAGTTTGATTTTTTATCAAACTGCGACGCTAGGGCACAAAATGCTGAAAGTGCACTGCCATGGTGCACTTTTATGCCAAGCGGCGTAGTTTGAGAGGATTCTTGTTTGAAGGACCACCACCGTGTCGCACTTTGAAATGACCCCGCTAGTGGGGGTGTGAGCGTTGGAGTTTGAAAGTTGTTTTCAAACTCCACCGTCACGGCACAATTTTCCATCGAGAGGTGCAGTTTGATTTTTGAGTGGCACTATATAGCGCTGCTACAGAATAACTAACTTTAAAGGCATTAAATGAATGCAAAAAATGAGAAATAAAGCTCAAGTAAGGATCACTTATTGGTGCCCCAATGTCGGGTGGCCGCTGGTATGTCCAGACTCGGTCAGAAATGTGCATCAGGAGCTGTCATTGCACCATATCATCAAGAAGTCAGAGCTCAAATCTCAAAGTTGCTAGAGGGTTGTGTGTGAAAATGAATTGAAAGTGACCCCTCGGAGCCTTTTTAAGCTTGAAAATTAGGGTTTTTTCACCTTGATTGGCTATCTTGCTAGGGTTTTGGACCCTTGAACCTGTTTTTGTCTATTTGAGGCCTGTTTTACATCATTTTATTGTGTTTAGACACGTTTTTGGCCTTCTAGAGCCTTTTTGGACCTATTGGGCACCTTGTCCTCTTTTTTCGCGAGACTACCCAAAAATCAAAATTTGTGTCCAATCTCTCGAGGGGGCAATATATTGGCATGGTTTCTCTCGTTGGGCAGCAGTGGGGCAAGATTTTGACAATGAATTTTTTTTTGGCTTTGATCGAGATCGTTTATTCTTTGAACCAACCCAAAGAGTGCATTGCTTCAAAGAGGGGAAAAATGTAGACATGTAAAATGTATTGATTGACATTGGACATCTGATCCTCACCACTAACATTGTTTCATCCTGAATCATCCTTTGGTCTAACCATTTAATCAAATACCTTTATCTGATTAAAATCATCAATATTCCTCTCTTAAGTAAATAAATCAGTTATCTAATTAAGTCACCTTTTCTCGATAATTAAATTGACCATTTTGATCTAATTATCCTATTTAATTAAATAATTAATTTTATTTCATTAAGTCTCTTAATTCTATCAAATTTTGAGTTGGCTTGAGGATGGCAATTTCGAGATTTGTTGGCCAAGCTAGGGTGTTCATGCCCTAGCTCACTCTCTGTGCTTTTCTTGCTGGTGCGTCGTGGGGGTTTCCTTTTGAGTTCAAGGTGTCGCTCAGCTATCTTCCTTCATTATTTTTTGGTTTTCCTTGGCATGCGATGGTAGGTGTTTGGCTTGCGCCAATAGGTTTGGGCCTGCATTTTTTTCGTGAGAGATGGCGATGGGGTTTGATTTGGTGAGTTGCCACTTGGTGAGGCTTTGTCTATCTGCAAGGCTTGCGTGGGGCTGATTTCGTTGGATGTTTTGTGGGTGTTTGGTGTGCAGCCATTCTCCATGGGCTGCGAGGTTTCCCGATTGGGTGTAGGGAATTTCCTTTGGAGACTGAAACTTGTGAGTTTTGGTGGGCTATAGGTGAAGCTAGAGGGGTATTGTGTTAACCCTAGTGTGGATATTTTCCTCTGTCCTCTTGACCCGGGGGATTGCATGCCCACCTAGGGTCTCGATTATGGGTTCATGTCGTGAGGGGAATCATCTAGGGTTAGTCCCAAGATGGATTTTTGATTAGCCTTTGGATCAAAACCCCCGACATAGGGTGCAAAGGTTTTCGATAATAATTTGTTTACGCCGGTTCAAGAGATGAATGGTTCTAGATTGTCTGGAGGATCTAGGATTACAAAAATTAATGGATGTTTGGAAATATGTAAGGAGATGTACTAAAATTGGTTATCCCGATGGAGATGCTGGTGAATCATATTGAATATTATTTGAAACACTCCTTTTATTGTAAGTTTATGGGTTTAAGAGTCTCATTGCAATTTTTGGAATCTTGGGCTTAGAGGACCTGGCTACCAGAAGGAGAAATGGAGATTAGGCTCTTAGCAAATAATTACTTTATGGTTTCATTTGATTGCATGGCTGATCGAAATAGGATTTTTGAGGGGGTCCCTATTTCTATAACCAAGTGGGCTTGTTTATGAAGTCATGGAACGCAGGCTTCAATCCGACTGAAGAGCTCCCAAATAGGGTTCCTGTGTAGGTTCATTTGTCATGGTTTCTAGTTGAATGTTGGCATGAGGATTTTCTACATTTAGTGGCTTCAATGCTTGGTAAACTAGTTAGGTCTTCACAATTGATGTAGTTTAAAAAGGTAATGAATTTTTCCCGTATTTGTGTGGAAATTGATTTAAGCATGCCATTGCCAGATTCTATGGAAGTGAGTGCAGGGCCATATACATGGGTGCAACAATTAGACTATGAAAATCTCCCTTTCGATGTCAATTTTTTCATGAGTATGGACACTTGCAGCGTAGGTACCCTAGGGCTAAGCCGATGGGGACCCAATCTGGCCAAACCCCACATAATCCACCTGGGGTTGATAAGGGGAAGGGGCCTATTCTAGGTGATGGTAATGGGGATGATGGATATGTCCATGTCAAAGCTCATAATAGAAATCAGGGTCAGAAGAGGAATCTGGGGGAGAGGCAAGATGATGCTTCTTTTAACAGGTTTGAGGTGTTGGACGATCTCAGCCAATAGGAAGTGAATCTGAGTTTGATGAACTTGGATCAAGGAACTTTGGGTTCAGGAAAGGATGGGCCTCCTTTGGAGACTATGCAGGAAGTGTAGGACACAAGTGTTGGGAAAATGGACATGGATCAGTAGTTGATTGTTCAGGCTGGGCCGGATCCTGTGATTAGGGCTTTGTCAAATGGGGAGAGGGTTCTCCTTTTCCTATAAAGACTGGTGCAGAAGTTGGAAAGAGCTCTATGTCCTCTTCTTGCATGGGTATTCTGCAAAAGGATCCAAAGAAAGGGGTTGGTGAGAAGAATCCCAAGTTGGGTCGAAAAAAGGATTTGGAAAAGATTAAATCAACTAGGGAAACTCTCGTGGAGTTAGGGGCAGTTAAGACCCTGGATTCGCATTTCTTGTGTACCTAGAAATTATTGTTTTATCTTGCAATGTAAGGGGCTTGAACAGTGGCCCTTAACAAAAAGTTGTTCATGATTTGGTTAGGAATCAATCTCCAGATTTTCTTTTTCTTTAGGAAACTAAGTTATCTATGGAGAGTCTATTGAATATGGTACCTAAGTTGTGGAAGTATGGTGAGTTTTAGTGTGTTGGAGCTCATGGTGCGTTCGAGGGGGTGGCTTGCTTATGGAACCCACAGAGGATTTTCCCTCTCTGGTGGATGTCTTCTAAATTTTCTATTTCATTGGTGGCCTCATGCTTTGTGACAGGAGAATGTATTCTCCTCTCTAATGTGTATGTGCCTGTTGAATATCAGGGTAAGCAGCTTCTATGGTCCCACCTTCGATATATTCGTAGCTTGGCCCCCTTCCACCTATGGATTTTGGCTGGGGATTTCAATGCTATAGTGGAGTTATCTGAGAAAAGGGGTGGAATTGCTCAGTTGGAGCCTTCTGCACTGCTTCTCATGGATAACATTTTTGATCTAACTCTTATTGATGTTCAACCCAGTAATGGTCGTTTTACTTAGAATAATAGGAGGACTGGTGAGGACTGTGTCACTGAGAGGCTAGATCAGTTCTTGGTCTCCTATTATTGGGTTGGTGACTTGTGGTCTACCTCCTCTAAAATTTTGGATTGGAGGGGTTCAAACCACTGGCCTATCAAACTCAGTATCATCTTTGCTTGGGCACCTCAATCTCCTTCCTTCAAATTCTAGCTTATGTGGTTACGGGACTCTACTCTTTATGACCATATGGATGTGTGGTGGAGGATAGGTAGAGCTTCTTTTAGTACTGCAATGTATTCCTTCGTCAAGCTTCTTCAGTTTGTCAAGTATCAACTTAAAAGGTGGAATCGTCGGTGTTTTGGTAATATTTTTCATCAGAAGGTTGCTGCCCAAGATGAGTTAAATAATGTTACGAGATTGATTTGGGATAATGGGGTTTCAGAAGATCTTTTGAAAGAAGAGGCTAGGACTTTGAAGGTGGTGGAGGAATGTGAGCTACATGAGGAGATTTATTGGAAGCAAAAGGCTAGGGTTGAATGGCTATAGGAAGGGGACAAAAATACTGCATTTTTCTTTAATTCTATGAAGGACATGAGGCATGGTAACTCCATCTCTTTGTTGGTTAACGACAGAGGGGATTGTGTTGTCTAGTTTCAGGAAATCGCGATTGAGGCATCACAGTATTTTGCTACTCTTTTCAAAGACGATTCACAAGGGGGTTCAGTCGAGGAGGAATAGGTTCTTTCTTGTATCCATCAGTTGGTTTCTAGGGAGGTGAATGAGTATTTGATGAGGGAGATTTCTCTAGAGGAGCTGGAGGAGATTGTGTTTCAGATTAAGAGAGGAAAAGCACCTGGCCCTGATGGTTTCCCAATAGAGTTCTTTCAAGAGTTCTGGGATATCATAAAGTTGGATCTTCTGGCAATCATTCAAGAGTCCTAGAGGAACAAACAGATGTTGTGTGCTCTTAATTCCACCTTCATTGCTCTCATTCCCAAGTGTGAAGGGGTGGAGAGGTTAACACTGTTTCGGCCTATATCCCTTTGCAATGTGGCTTATAAAATTATTTCAAAGTTAATGGATGAGAGATTGAAGAAGTGGCTTAAAGTTATGATTTTAGAGGAACAAAGTGGGTTTGTTGTGGGTCATCAAATTTTGGATGGGTTTTTTATTGCTACTAAGACCATCCACTCCATGGCCAGTTCTCATGAGAAGACAATGTTCATTAAGCTGGATATGGCTAAGGCCTATGATAGGGTTAGATGGTCCTTTCTTCGGAAGATCCTTGTTTCTTTTGGATTTTGTGAGGAATGGATCCAATGGGTTATGAGTTGTGTTACATCAATTTCCTTCTCGGTATTGATAAATGGAGATCATTCTGAGCTTTTTGGGGCTTCTAGGGGTCTTCGCCAGGGGTACCCTCTCTATGTGTGCTTATTTCTTCTTCTTGTTGAAGGTCTTGGATGTTTGTTGAAAATAAATGTTGGGTTAGGCATCACTCAAGGTTGGCATTGGGGTGGAGATTTACCTCTGCAGTCTCATTTGTAGTTTGTTGATGATACTGCCTTGATGGGGATGGCTACTGTCAGGGAAGCTACTTTTTTGAGATAGTTGCTAGATGTTTACCTTTTGGCATCGGGGCAATTGATTAATGAGGATAAATCTTCCTTCTTCTTATTTAATACACATGTCCCCATTCAGAGAAGAATTTCTAATATTTTGAGGTTTCTAATAGGGGTTCTCCCTTTTACATATTTGGGCATTCCAATTTTTGTTGGTCGTCTTCCCAAGGGTTGTTGGCAGAATATCATTGATAAGTTTCGAGTGAAAGTCAATCATTGGACTCATCGATGGTTGTCTTTTGTTGGGCGGATTCAACTTCTTAAGTTGGTTGTGCAAGCACTCCCTAATTACAGATGTATGCTTCAAGTGGCTCCGGTGGGGTTTCTTAAGGAGTTGGATTCTCTTGAAAGATAATTTTTATGGGCTGGAAGCTTGTCGTCCTCCAAGTGGAGCCTGGTCAAGTGGGAAGATGTGTGTAATCCAAAGCAACATGGAGGTTTGGGTCTTCGTCAATCTACTTTTTTTGAAGTGGTTGTGACTGCTAAGCTTTTCTGGAGATGGTGTGTGGAGAAGGATTAGTTGTGGGCTAGGATATTATCTCATAAATATTTCCCTAGCATCCCTTGGTTTGATCTCCTTAGGTACCCTCTTGAGGGGAAAGGTTCGGTGATTTGGAATACTCTTTAGAAGGGTGTGAAGCTCATTAAGGAAGTTTTATTTTGGATTTGCCGACAAGGTTTAGAAACTCTTTTTTGGTCAAACTCTTGGGATGATTTCCCTTCGCTTATCTCTCAATTTCCTCACCTACTTCCTTTGAGCCAGAGATTTCTTGTGGCTGGTTGGTCTAGGGTGAGTGACTTCAAGTCCTTCTCTTTTTATGGTCAATTGGAGAGGTCTTGTTGGAAGGATCCTACACAGTGGCCAGATTTGGGTGAGGAGGAAGGTAGGGCCGAGCTCAACATGATTCTTTGTAGTAGGCGTTGTAGCTCTCTAATTGAAGAGGATATTATAGCTTGGAATCACAACCCCAAGGGGATTTACTCTGTTGCTTGTGGGTATCAGGTGTTATTGGCTTAGAAGTTGGTTAGGGTGGAGGTTCAGTGGTGGAAGAGGGTGTGGAGTAAGCTATCATGGCCTAAATGTAATTGCTTTGCTTGGACTTTAGTGTGGAATAGGTGCTTGACCTAGGATAACATTAGTAAGTGTGGTTTCCAGGGGCCTTCGGTCTGTGTTCTCTATGGGAAAGAGGAAGAGGATTCCTTACATTTGTTCTTCTGATGTCCCTTTTTTGTACAACTTTGGCATTGGTGGTGGGAGGTTTGGAAGCAACCTTGTGTTCATGCTTCCTCATTGGTGGAGTTTTGGGATAGTTTGGGAAGACTCCCCTTGTTGGCCTCCTTTTTGTAGGATGTTTGGTATGTTGGACCTACTTTTCTTCTTTGGTAGACTTGGTTGGAGTGAAATCGTAGGATATTCTACGGTGTTAGATTGGTGGGTCAACAAGTTTGGATGCATATATTAGGTATGATATAGGAGTTAGTTATGGCTAAGAGTGAAGCTTTTTTCCCCTTGGGGAAAGGGGATGTTGAGTTGGTGGATAGATTGGGTTTTTAGGGGATACATTCTTCTTTTGGTGATTCCAGGAGAAGCAGGCATGGGACCAGGAGAGTGCAACAGATGGGTAGGTGGTTGCTTCCTCCGACTAGAGTCTTGAAGATCAATTTTGATGGATCTTCTCGAGGTAATCCTGGGCCTGTTAGGATTGGTGGGGTCGGAAAGGATTCTGGGGGTTCAGTGATATTTATTTTCTCTATTCATGAGGGGGAGAAGACTTTTAATCTCATGGAGGGCTTGGTGATTCTTTATGTTGTGGAGCGGGCCCTTGCTTTGGGATGGAAAAAGGTTATTTGTGAAGCGGATTCATAGATCTTGATTAATTTGTTGAATGAAAGAAAGATGTCTGATATTAATTGACAGTTGGCTTTAGTTGTTCAACATATTCTTCAAGTTAGCTCTAGGATGGAGGTAGTTTCATTTGTTCATATCCTGAGGGAGTGGAATCAGGTTGCTGAGTGCTTGGCTAAATGGGCTTTTGAGCATGATATTAGCTGGAAGATCGAGGATTAGATGCAGGTTTCCCGTGAGTTACGACAGGATTTGGATAGATTCCTTGACGAGGATCGAAGGATATTGGAAGATATTTGATTTTGTTTCTATACTTGCTTGTTGCTTCTTTTGATTTCTGGGGCGTGCTCCCTTTGTTTTGGCTGTAATGTTCTTATCTGATTTTCAATAAATTTTTTACCCCTTTTTAAAAAATAAAATATCTCTTAAGTCTATCTATTAAATTAAATAAATTAAAACCTTATTTAGTTTAATCTAACATCATCTCTTTTAATTAAATAAATCAAAATCTTTATTTAATTAATCCCTTATCACATTCTTCTCATATTTGATTTAAATAAATCCACAAATTTAAGTCAAATAGGTCACATCATTTATCCCCTTCATTAAATTAATTAAATTTGATTAATTTAATCTCCTCTCATGTCCCATCCTCTAGCTTCTACCACTTGCACATGAAAATAGATTTAATTGATTTATTAAATCTCTATTTTCCTTCAACAAGGAATCTTTTAAGGAATATTCCCCAGGTTTGAATTCAAAATCCAAGTGGGATAAGTCCTTCCAACAAGACATTTACTCTCTTACATGTCCTTTTCCTTGAGCCAAGTGGCATTCAATGCATTTTATTTCCCTCTTGCATGTCATTTCAACAATTTCAAAATTCAAATATATGCATTTATTGGCACAATCCTCAAAACTTGCACATCCTCCATCCACTCATAAGTTGACAAATGGCACTTTCCCATTGGCTAATTCTTGGTCCCACATTTCTCTATTTTGAACATTCATCCATCTTAGCATTCTATAAATAAAAGGCTAATCTCCTCATTTGATCATCCATAATTTGAGTAAACCTACTATGCTCAAATTATTAGCAAATTCCATCCATTATCATTGAGTTCATAGCTAGGTTATGCAGATTTTTCTATTGGAGCACTCATCAAGCATCAACAAAGTGGATCACTCTTCATCACACATCAATCTTGCATCATAGGAGTTGGGAAAGGGCCAATTTTCACATCAAATTGGCACCAATTCCCCCATGGGATCAAGAGTTGGCTTGTTTTAATAGGATTTTAATCTATTTCATTTGTGTTCTTCATTTGTCTTTCCTATTTTAAACTATACTAATGGATTTCATGGGGAATCCTTATTCTTGCTTGCATTTCATCTTCTAATGTGTTTGTTCATGTTGTTTTGCAGGTATTAGGATTGGGGTTCGCACACATACATACATACAAGCATAATACATATGTACATACGATCCTACATACATAAAACCACACATTTACATGTGTAGATACAATCTTACATACATATAGGTATACATACAATATACATGCATTGATACATACATACATACATATAGGCATACATTATACATACATACAAGCATGCATACATACATACATACATGACATACAAGCATACATGTACATACAAACATACAAATATATAAACATACATTCAATAGAGTAGCATTTAACATAAAGCAAGACATCATGCAAACATGTTATACTGCAACATGTCCTGCACAAATGCAAAAAACCATGTCAAAACTAAGATATAATGTTAGTGCGTTATAACGTGCTCACATTATAACGCGCTCGCATTATAATGCGTGCACGTTATATCTTGCTTTGGGAATCCCCAAGCATTAGGCTTGGTATTTTCCTTGGTATAGAAACCCAAAGGCTTGGAGGGCCTTCCCAATGACTAGAAACAGGTTTTTGCAAATTCTACAATATTTCACATTATCGAGTTTGTGCTCACCGTTAGGATTGCACATGTTTCAATGTTGAACAAATCCAACACCTAGGTAATGTTAGGTTCTCTCTTAGCTATCCAAGGATGTAATTTTTTTCACTTTTTGACAATGTTAATCCTTTCATCTATAATTTTTTTTTTTGTGTCTCTTTTTTGGAAAAAAATAGTGTTTGGTATTTTTTTCGTTATAAATTAACTATTTATCAAAATTTATAATAAATTACATTTTTAGAAACTAGATTCCATTCTACAAATTTAAAAAAATAAATTAAAAAAAAATAATTAATTTCCAAAATTTGTAGGCGTAGCACGGCCAAAATTTTGTTTTTCAGGAAGTGTCCACTTAGAAAATTAGTAAAAAATCAAATATTCATTAAAAAATTATCATAAAAATCATGCATCAACTATATACTGTTAGTTAATTTCTCACTAGAGCAATTTTAAAAATACTAAAAAAAATTTCACCATGCTAGGGACGTACAAAAGTTGTTATGTTATGTTTTTTCTGACAAAAACAACACCAATTTCTATGTGTCCGTCTTTTGAACCCCTTAATCTCAATCATTTTCAAAATAAATTAGTAGTTTAGAAAGTAGACTCGAAGCACTTTGATCCTTGTTTTTGTTGCATCTCAAAATTTTGAGTGTAACTATCCTCAATTTCACTTCCAAGGTGAGTATTTCCTGATTTCAAAAAAAAAGTGGCCACTTAAGCCCCCTTTTTGGCCCCCCATCTTTTTTCACTTACCCAATAATTAATATATATTGAACATCAAAGATGGATTAAAATGATAAAATATAAAAAAAATTATATTAATTTATTTTGGAAATATATTATATAAATAGTTAAGTGTTTAAATTAAATTAATCACTAAATTTTCAATGATTGACAATTACATTATTTTAAATAAAACATTTTTTCTTTTATTTTCATTCATTATGCATTATCAAGGATTTTTAAATAAATGAAGGGTGATGATTTTAAAAAGTCTCTCAATTTAAGGTGGAGTTTTTATGTACGCACATGAATACCATTGTAGGAATGTCTTTCCACATAATAAAGATAAAAAGTGACACATAAATATAAGTACACGTATACAAATGAAATAAAAAAAGAATGAAAGAAAACATATAAAAGAAAACAAGGAAAATTAGAATTAAGAATCTTAAAATATTAGAGTCATTTTTGTTCATAAATATTTAAATAATTTAATATTGTATAGATTAAAATTTATAAGATTTGAAAAAGAAAAAAAATATTATCTCAAATAATATTTACTATCAATATTTTTTATAAATTATATATAATAAATAGAGAAATTTATATTTAACTTTCATATAAATTTAACCCAAAAACTTTAATCTACTAATATATTTATATTAATATATTATATATTATTAAGATCAATCTGTAAATTAGTATTTCACACTGTAAATCTATTTTAAATTAATATTTTATAATGTAAATATATATTTTTAATCATATTTATTTATGATTGAACTATTAATGCTTAACTACATACATACCCATATAAGGCTAAATTCCAAATATGAGGGTATATAGGTTTATTTTATTCACATTGAAGTGAAGAGGATTTCAATTTAGCACTATATTGGCCTATAAATATTAGACTCTATTTCTAGAGAAATAAACATTGTAAGAGTTGTATTTTATTTGTGTGATATATAAATTTTAATTTTTAGTTTAAATTATTTTGATTTGTATTTATACGTAATGTTTAAATTTTTAATATTATTTAATAAATTTTTAATGTTTATCTAAAATATATTAATATAGTTTGATGAATAAATAAAATCAGTAAGAAAATAAATAAATACTATTTATTTTAATATTTAGTTAACAATTATGAATCCAAAAAAATATTTAGTTAATAATTAGAGTAAATAAATTAAATACAATAATTATTAAATAAGTAAAAATAATTAGTAAACAATATAAGTAAAATAAATTAATTCAAGTAATGTAAGTTTTTAAACAAAAGAACCTTAATTAAATAAAATAATTCAAAATTAAGGTATTTTAAATAGTTCTATTTAAGATATAATTAATTGAGAAGTTTTAGATATCTATATTTAGAACATCACTAATTATATATAATTCATAATATCTTAAATATAAGTACATAAAATCTCTTAGTTAAATTTAAATTATAGACACGTAAAATGTAAGATTGATCCTGTACATCTAATCCTAATTACTAACACTAATTCATCGTGAATCATCTCCTTTACTAGTCATTTAATTAAATAATCTTTATTTAATTAAATTCATCACATTTCATCTCTTAATTAAATAAATCATTTTATTTAATTAGTCATATAGTCCCTCTTTTAATTAAATAATTCATCTCATTAATCTCTAAAGTCATTTCATTTAAATTAAATAAATTTATCTTTATTTGATTTAAAGCTAACACCATTCTCTTTAATTAATTAAATCAAACTTTATTTAATTAAGTCTAAAATCATTATTCCTCTCATTTTGATTTATTTAAATCCTAAAATCTAAATCAAATTGTCAAATCAAGCTAATCTTCATCAAAATTAATCAAATCAGAATTAATGTTAACACTAATCACTCAAATCTTCTAGATTTTGCAACTTGCACAATAAATCAATTTATTTGATTTATTAAATCTCCATTTTCATTCAAAAATGCATCAAAGGATGAAATATTCCTCAAATTTGAAAAATCTCTCCAAAAGAATTTGTACATCCAACAAGGCATTAAAGGCCTCTTGCATGTCCTTTGCCTTGAGCCAAGTGGCATTATCTTCATTTTCTTCTCCCTCCAATATGTCACTTCCTCAATTTGAGTTTCCACCTATATGCATTTATTTGCACAATGACCAAAATGTGCTCCACCTTTGTCCACTCACATGTTGATAAGTGGATTTATGCTATTGGTTGGTGTTTGATCCCATATTCATCCATTTTGCCTATTCTTCCATCTTTGTCTTCTATCAATAGAAGCCTATTCTTCTAATTTTGGATCCACAGTCCATGCAAGATTATTATACTCAATTTCATCCACAAGTTTATGCATTTTAATCCACAATCTTAGGCATTTTTCATCCACAACTTGTGCTAAGTTACCATCTTCATGTTTTGAATCAAGTTCATCTATTTTCATTCATTTTCATCATTTCATAGCTAGGTCATGGAGAAATTTCATCAAGGAGCATCAAATCTTCACCATTGATCATCAAGCTTGCAAGAAATTGGGAAAGGGCCATTTTCCACATCAAAATGACACCAATTCCCCCATGGGATTGAGAGTTTTTTTATTTTGAGCAAAATTAGATAGCTTTTTATTTGTGTTCTTCATGTTATTTCTTGTTCTTGACATTTCAAATGAATTTCATGGGGAATGATGTTTCTAACTTGCATATTAGACTAATAATATGTTTGTTCTTTGTGTTTGTGCAGGTCTAGGATCACCATTCACATTTTGGCACTAGAGGGAGGGCAGAAATCTTAAATTTAACACATATTTTTGGTCAATTTCGTTGTTTTTCAACAAGTTTGTTCATTAATCTCGATATAGTGCACCCATGGATTCTTTCAGCATATCAGTGGTGACTTTTGGTACATCTAGGCTCTGTTATAGTGCATTCACTTACTATTTTAGTGCATCTATTTACTGGTTTAGCGCATCTATTCAGTGTTTTAGCGCATCTGTTTAGTTTTTTAGTGCATCTATTTACTATTTTAGTGCAATTGTTCAATGTTTTAGCGCATTTGTTCAGTATTTTAGCACATTTGTTTATTGTTTTAGCGCATTTGTTTATTGTTTTAGTGCATCTGACCACTGTTTTAATGCATATGGTGTTTTAGCGCATCTGGTCTCTATTTTAGTACTTTTATAGTCAATCTTACAATGGCCATATCTTGGTCATACGAAAGTCTTTTTCAAAGCTTTTTTTTTAAATGGGGTAGAATTTCATAAGCTACGCAATGGTGTCAGTGTTTCTCAATTTTTGTATAGTTAAACTCTTTAATTTTACATCTAAAGTTAAAACACATCATAATGTGGTCTAAATTTTAGGGTTTTTATGCTCAATAATTCATCTAACCCTTATATCTTCTTGTTTCTTGATCTCATCTAACATTTTGAGCACTTTTGTAAGTTAGGAAATCAAAAAGGGAAGGGATGAAACAAAGACAAAGGCTTCTTATGGTATCTTTATTCTATTGTATCAACTATTTTTAAACACTTTGGGGAGCAATTATAATCCCATTTCTAAGGACTTTGTCATTTTCAAGCATTTTAGGACTCAATAAATTTTGTTTGGACTTAAAAAAACAAAACAAATGGATTAAAATGAACATTAGGAACTTACTAGAGTTTGTTTTGAGGTTTTAAAATTGAACAAGAAATCTTCACATTTCAATCTTAATTCTTAAAAAGAATCCATTCTTGCTTTGAAGGTTAAAATGAACATGAGCTTTTGTAATTTTTTATACAAAGTAATCACATTTAAAGGGTGTATGCACTTCTCTCGTGCTTCACAACGATCTTGAGAATCAAAATTCCTTTTGGTGACATTAAGTTGTATAAAATATTTGCCTCCATATTTCAATTTGGGTTCCTAAAATTGAACAAAGTTTGCGAGTGTGAGTTGAGTATATCACATGTGTTCTCTCTTTGTTCACACAAACAAAGATTGATCGAACTACGAATGTGCTTGTTCACTTTTTTTTTACCCTTAGAGGGCCTTCCTAGTGGGAAAAAAATAATCACCCTAGGGAACGACCCAACTGGGAACATGCTAAAGCCAAGTGACTTCCACCTGATATATAAGTGTGGGTACTTGAGGAAAGTTCAAGTATCACGAGGATTGTTCTAACAAGAAGGGCAACAATGGTATCTTTCCATATGGATAATCCCCCATGAACGAAATGCCTATACTAGAACCTTTTGTTTAGAAGCCCAAATCCTTATCTTTTTGTTGGTGCAAGAACGGTCATTTTGAAGGTGTCCCACATTTTTGTGGTTCTTTGTAGAGATGAGAAGTATGCCATGGGAGTTTCATGGGTACTAAAGCTTGGTAGACTCGAGAAGTGTGTGTCATGGAGGGGAGCTAGTGTGGTCAAGCTTCTAATCATCTGCTAAGAATAGGCGCGGCTGGATTTATCCAAGTGGGAACTCAACAAATATTGTCTCATACTATCTATAGGGTTGTGCATGTTCTTGGAATTAAAAACACTTTGCTTGGACCTAAAACATTAGAAAACAAACATTCAACATGATCATCAAATTTCAAACCCTTTAGGAAGAGAAAATACCTTTGACAAAAACCAAGTGTTATTGATTGTCCCTAGGGATTTCATTCTTAGAGGCTTCTAAGTATCTGGACTTATATCTCATTTTTCTCTCTCTAAAGTCAACATTAGGAAACTATTGCCTTGAATCTCTTGATTTCCACATAATGGACTTTGTGGTATGAAAATAAATTGAGACATAGACATTCAGTTTAAAACTTAAGCAAGACATTGGATGTGGTAAAATTAATTCATTAATCAAGATGAAATCAATTGAACCCCACACATGGGCTTGTTTATCTTTTGTCTTATGGTCTTTTGAGAAAATATTGATCTTTTGGTTTGAAGTACTCTTAGGGAAAAGCATGTTCTTCAAAACCTTGGCCTTGTAAACAAGTCTCTCTTAGGTTCATTTAGGATCAAAACAACCAATCATTTCATCCATCTCAAACATTAATCAAATCCCATCTCACAAACAACTTTTGAACCATTGGAAAAATCATTCATACTAGACTTTTGGAAAATCCTTTAAATCAAAATCATCTTGTTTGACTAGGTATGTATAGATGAATCCTTCTTCATACACTTAGTTAAATTATCGTCTTATGGAAAAGTTTACTCCAAGACAACATCTAACCTCTTAGATTTTATGAGTTCATTATCAAATCCAAATCAAATCCAAATTGAAATCAAATCCAAATCAAAAATTCAAATCAAAATCCAAATCAAATCCAAAATCCAAAATCCAAAAGTCCTAAAGTCTAGATTCCTCCAAAGTTCCTAAAAGTTCAACACCCGTATCATTCACCCCTTTCATCTTTCATCTTTGGTCCTAAATTCCTTAGAGGTCAACAAGGTCAAAACACAAGAAGAACATGGAATATAAACTTGCTCCATACATCATGAGTGATCTAGGTCAACCAAAATATCAAAGCCTTACAATATCAATTGATTATCAAAACTCACATTTATGCAATCCATACATGGCATCATTATCTCCTACAAACCTCAATGGTACAACAAATGTGAGTACATGCCCAATCTAAATTTTGGAACAACTTTCTCTATGGTAGATTTAAATCAAAGGACAAACCTAAAAATATATCAACCAAACAATCAATGCATGAGTCTTCAACAAAACAAAATTATCCCACCAAATCCATACATTCCAAATGTGAATATACCAAGTACAAGTTTACCAAACATGAACATTTAAAGTCCACACTTGGTAAACTTTGGGATATATATGTTTACAAATCATACAAATGATGTTCAAAGTCCAAACAATATGTTAACAACTCCATGTATTGATCCAAGTCAAGGTAACACCATGCAAAATCAAAGTTACCTAAATCACGGCAATGTGATTCCCAACCACAACAATGTTCAATTTCAACCTATAAGGCCAAATATGAAAATCATACCAAATCAGAACATTGTCCAAAATCAATTTTTCCATGATCCCATGCAAACACCACAAGCATACATTCCAAATTTGCTTGAACAAAAACCAAATCAACTATATCAAGGGTGTCAAGATCAAAATCAAGATCAAATTTTGTGGGATCAAATTGCTTCACTTGCCAAAATAATTGACTAATTGTGCCAAGATACATCTCCACCCCAAAATCAATACACTCTTCCATTGGTTAAACCACATCATCAAAGCATTGAGTTGTGTCCAAAACCACATCAAGAGCAATATCTCCAATGTCAAGAGGTTGGATATCAAGATCAACAACATCAACAACAAACCCAACCTCCACATCTAAAAGATCAATCACCACATCTCCAAAATCAATCACCACAAGGTCAATTAAAAGTACAGATCTTACAAGGTAAAAAACGAAAATACACACCACTAGGGGAACTAATTGAATCAGTCATGCAACAGTTGATACAAGAAAATCTCATCAAAATCCCCATTTATGAGAATTATCAAGAGCCCCAAGTTAAACCACCAGGGTATAATGAGAAACACCTTTGTAATTTTCACAAAATCAAGGGACACAACATCAAATTGCATTCGACTCAAAAATATCATCGAAGACCTGATTGATCAAAAAGTAATAACTGTTGGGGACAATGATCAAGATTCAACCACTAGCGATAGCATTGACAATATCTCCACCACAATTGTTGAAAACAATGATCAAGATCTATCCATCAATGAGCACCTTGAAGATGTTTCTACCCCATCCAATGATCAAATCAACATGCATCAAGAGTCATTTTTTAGTCATGATCAAAATCCCTCAACAATATTCGGCAATGATCTATTTCAAGGAGTGTTAGAATTATTTGATCCTATTGACATAATCCATGACCCATCAACCAATGATCATGTTGAAAATGTATCTACATCACCTAATGAGTTAGATAACATATCTCAAGAATTTATTCCAAAGCATGATCAACATCTTTCACCAAAGTCTAGCAATGGTCCTTTCTAAGAAATATTGACATCCTTTGACCTCATGGTTAAAGATACTAAAGGAATCCTCAACTCAACAATTTGATCCAAGTCCACTCAAAGATCAAGAGGATATTGAGCCCTTTCCCATGCTTAATGAGTATATCTAAGAACCCTTTATAAGCAATCCATCCTTTGAAATTGACCCATGTCAAGAACTTGATCCAAAGCATGTCAAAAGCAATTTTGAAATCATTCGAGATCAAGAATTTGTATGTCCAAGATACTACAATGATCTAATGGACACTCTCCTATCTATACTAGATGTAACAAATGATGATCACATCCACATAGCACATACTCCTCGATCTACCCATGAGATGCTTTCTTTGGATGGACATGTAGATAATCTTCATTCATAATAGGATTCCTTTACTCCTAACATTATTACACAAAAAGAGTAGGTTATTGATTCCTACATTCAAACTGAGTTGTCAACATTAGGTTCAAATATATCCCAAATTCAAACTGGGGACATCATGTATGAAGATATCCAACATTATCCACTCAAGGAAACAGGTCAGACAAAATAGAATATTCCAGAGTCAGCAAAACAACAAATTGAAATAATGTAATCTGCAGTGATCATTTATCAGAGAATGCTTACTGAACAAGACATCTCAAAACAAGCAGAATCAAAGAACAAAGATGTTACTACCACCATACTGGGGTAAAATATGTCTCAAGCAAACATCAACATAGGGAGCACTAAGAATCGTTATGATGAAACTGATGCCAATACTACAACCATCCACGTCATGAATCTTCATCCACCATCCATGAATTCGGACCAACATCAAAAGAAGGATGTGAATCAAAGTAAGAAAAACATCATCAAAGCAAAAGAAGTTGAGAAGCATAATGGACAAGTCAAATACACATGGATACCAAAAAATACAAAGAAAGGTTATCCCTATCAAAATCCATTAGTCAAAGAAACTATGGGGAAAAATAAAAAAGGGAAAAGTATCCATCAAAGATGTCCACAAGAGCAAAATCAGGATTTTCAAGCAACATGCAAAGTATATCAAGAAGTTGGTCCTAATTCTAGGCACACTTTCATATCCACCCATCATTTCTCATCTTCCCAAGTTTGGAGAGTCAAAGATTCCAAACTATCAACCAATCCATATGTTATTCCTAAACACACAACACCATCCACCCCTCTATACATGATATCCAATTCTCACATTGGCCATGTATTGGCAATGACCCTTCATCATAAGGATTTAGAAAGCACTCTATCGTGATGTGCACACAAAGACAAAGTTAACTCCGATATCAACAAAGTAGATCAGGAATCTCAAAAGTTTCTTTCAAGTGCACATATCCTAGCAAAGAAACTTATTCAAGTAGGATATTGATGGAACATTATGACAAAATCATCTACATCGACACCACCAGGTGGTTCAACATGAGGTTAAAATATTTCACAGAAAAATACAAAAAAAAAATTAAAAAACATAAAAATCAAAAAAATTAAAAAAAAGATTGAAAAAAGTAAAGAAAAAAAATCATCCTCTAGTGAAAACCACTACGGTTGTGCTTTGGACAAGTACCATGATGAAAACCTAGAAAATAGGTGTCATGTGTAGAATTGAGCATCTACGTGTGCCACTTCAGGTGAAAGCATCTCATCACATCCATAATAAATCCAACATTCCATCCATCTCATCCATAATAAATGCATTCATCCATGAACCATTTATCCAATCCATTTTCATATATCTGCATCCATCTTCCAAATTATCTTGATCTTGATGAAAGTTTGGTGCACACTTTACACTTGATTATGGTAAATATCTTGACATAGGTCATTTTCATTGATCCTGTCCTACATTATTTGAGCCATGAAGTAGTATCCAATTAAGCATTCCTCTATTCAAACACCTTACCTTATCGCAAGATAATCCATATCCCTCCATCCATACATCTATCCAAGCATCCACGCATGAAATTTCATACATTGCTATACATTGGGGAAAGATATGTACATCTTGATTCGGGAACAAATCTTAATCTATATCCTCCAACTTATGTGGTGATCCAAACATTGGAAAATGTAAAATCAAATTGGTCAAAGCACTTGTGAGAAAAAAAACCAAATCACTAGCCCATGGGCATATTTTGACAAGAACATGTTCCTTATCAAGCTTCATCTTTCATTGAACATCAATCCAAACAATCAATATTAGTTGCATCTAACGTGTGCTTCAATGTCATATCAAATCATTCAAACAGACTTTGTTCCAAATTGAGCTTCAAAATCCTGATCAATCAAATCCAATCAATCAGTCATCATCTTGGGATATCCTTCCCAATCTTTGTGTTGCTTAACACTATCCTTGCATTGTTGTGTATCCTCAACAATGTTATCATCATCAAATCCATCAATCTGATCAATCAAACCTAGCTTGGCTTTCAACAAAATCCCAAAGCAAAGCACCGATATCATCACACATATCCATATTGTCAAAATCATGCGAAAATCCAAAAACATCCAAAACATATCAAAATC
Organism: Sequoia sempervirens; assembly: GCA_007258455.2. NCBI lineage: Eukaryota > Viridiplantae > Streptophyta > Pinopsida > Cupressales > Cupressaceae > Sequoia > Sequoia sempervirens. Next base: position 297,555,884 of record VDFB02047230.1, read on the forward strand.
TCAAAACATCAAAAAGTTAGAAAAATTCAAAAACATGCTATCTGAACTATGTTGTCTTTGAGCTTAAACATAGGCAAGGATAATCTTTGATTAGCCCCCGAGACACAAAAACACAAAAACATTCACAAAATCTCATAAAACCCTGAAACATTTGAAAATTTTGAAAATCAAAACATTTGTAAAACCTCGAAAAATACCAAAAACAACCTCAAAACATTTCTTAAAAAATCAAAAAACATTCGAAAGGCCCAAAAAATCCATCCATCCCATCTCGCTTTCACCCGCAATAAACATTCACTCATAATAAATCATCGTCGCCCCCAACGTTTGGTGAAACAATTGGAAAGAAGTTTACCAGACTAAAAGTGAAAACTCAAACATCAGGGTCTCAAGTCTAGGTCAGTAGGTAAACAAGTTGGTCAATTTTTCATATCAATAGCTAATCATCCAGTCAAATCCCAAATCATATGATATCATCATGTCCTAGGATGCATCCTTCCTACAATGGACATCAACATCAGGCATCACCATAGTTTAGTCGCACTGGGATATGTGCGGGATCATGATGGGCAAAAAAATAGCGATATGATGGGTATGTCTAGGGTATGTGGCTGATGGCTTTTTTTAAACCCAAAATTGATGAAACAAAAAGGGTTTTAAAGGAGATTCTAAGCTTTCCACCAATATAAATTATGCTTTACTTTGAATTTAATAAATAATTATTATTCATTTTCTTTTTGAAGTACGACTAAAGTCCTAATTGATAGGCTGATTGAAAAACATCTATAGCTTTCAAATGGTATCACATTTTTGAATCCAAAACATGAGTCACATTCTATGCTTTGCATACTATAGGATTAAAATAAAGAAAATTGAATTTCATAAAGTTTTGATCAAGTTAAGGTGGTTAGACATACAAGTTTTTATATTTTTAAAAGTTTTAATAAAAAATTCATAATTAATTATTCACTTAGAAAAAAATTACAAAAAATATGCATCACATTCGAACATGAGTCCTCTACTTATATCTAAAATCTTATAAAAAAATATTATCATTTTATTGTGGTTATGGTGGTCAAACAGACACCTACTTCTTATTTTTCCCTGAAATTAAAGTACTACTACATTGAAATTTCAAATTTCCACCAAATAGATTCTCTTTTTTTATAAATAAACCTAGTAGTTTATAAACTACATTCAATTTGCTACATATTCTATTCTTACATATTTTTTAAATAATATAGATAACTTATTCAAATTTTTACGTCAAGTTGCCTAACTCTATTTTTTATTTTTTTTTGCCACTTAAGGGCCTGTCTTTTCCATGATGATCCTACACATACCTCATGGCTAGCGGTATGAAGAGCATTAGCTTGTTTATTTACTTGATCTTTTTCTTGTTGATTTATCTTAATGCGCTTGTTTCGATGACCTCTCGATGATGTCCAAAGAAAAGAATTTAGAGAGAAAAGAATGGGGCAATGATCATTATCTTTTATCTGTTATGCTTGTTGGATATTATTGTAATATAACTTGGTCATGCGTGTTTTGTTTGGTTTGTAGGGAGGATATTTTAGGTGTCTTGTTGACCACATAGGAAGGCTCGCCTTTCTATGTTTTGGTCCGAGATGTTTGAAATATTTGAACTACATTTTAAATAAGGTTTCTTATGCCATGTGTGAACATGAGTACTCCTATCTGATTGTCGAGTCAAAGATCACACTAGGTGCAATGCCATCCTGGTTCTTTATACCTTGATGCATTGTGCCTACGTGTGTTATCAAACATAAGGTATGTAGTCCTTTTAAAACCCAATTCCTGATAAGCATCATCATCATTATCATCATCTCTAATAAATTCTTAATGGCTCAAGGACTTGTTGGACTTCTGCATCTTAGAATCAAGGGTTCATCCATCTTATTCTTCTACTTCTATCCATCTTGTTCTTCTCATTCTTCTATCTTTACTAACATTTCTATCCAAGTATCAATCTGTGTGTTATATCAAAATATACATGAGGCTATCCATGGCTGATGAATGTCTATACATCATCAAATCTATCTACATCAAACATTTGAGCTAAACTAATCTTGAACCTCTTTATCACAAGATCAACCCTCAAATCAAACTTTTCGCTTGATCTCTCAAGGGGGCAATGTACCATTATACTTCTTTCTACTAGAGCATCCAAAAAAAATTTAAAAAAATTGAATTTTGATCTCAGGTAGGATTATTCTTTGAACCAACGCAACAGGTACATTGCTTCAAAGAGGGGAAAAATGTAGACACATAAAATGAAAAGATTGATCTCATGCACCTAATCCTAATTACTAACACCAGTTCATCATGAATCATCTCCTTTGCTAGTCATTTAATTAAATAATATTTATTTAATTAAATTCATCACATTTCATCTCTTAATTAAATAAATCAATTTTATCTAATTAAGTCATCATCTCCTATTAATTAAATAAATCATTTTATTTAATTGATCCTATAGTCCCTCTTTTAATTAAATAATTCATTTCATTAATCTCTAAAGTCATCTCATTTAAATTAAATAAATTTATCTTTATTTGATTTAAAGCTAACACCATTTTTTTTAATTAAATAAATAAAACTTTATTTAATTAAGTCTAAAATCATTATTCCTCTCATTTTGATTTATTTAAATCCTAAAATCTAAATCAAATTGTCAAATCAACTAATCTTCATCAAAATTAATCAAATCAGGATTAATGCTAACACTAATCACTCAAATCCTCTAGATTTTGCAACTTGCACAATAAATCAATTTATTTGATTTATTAAATCTCCATTTTCATTCAAAAAAGCATCAAAGAATGGAATATTCCTCAAATTTAAAAAATCCCTCCAAAAGGATTTGTACAGCCAACAAGTCATTAAAGGCCTCTTACATGTCCTTTTCTTTGAGCCATGTGGCATTAACTTCATTTTCTTCTCCCTCCAACATTTCACTTCCTCAAATTTTAATTTCTACCTATATGCATTTATTTGCACAATGACCAAAATGTGCTCCACCTTTGTTCACTCACATGTTGTCAAGTAGCTTTATGCTATTGGTTGGTGTTTGATCCCACATTCATCCATTTTTTCTATTCTTCCATCTTTGTCTTCTATAAATAAAAGACTCTTCTTCTAATTTTGGATCCATAGTCCATGCAAGATTATTATACTCAATTTCATCCACAAGTTTATGCATTTGAATCCACAATCTTAAACATTTTTCATCAACAACTTGTGATAACTTATCATCTTCATGTTTTAAATCAAGATCATCCATTTTCATCATTTCATAGCTAGGTCATGGAGAAATTTCATCAAGGAGCATCAAATTTTCACCATTGATCATCAAGCTTGCAAGGAATTGGGGAAGGGCCATTTTCCACATAAAAATGGCACCATTTCTCGGATGGGATTGAGAGTTTGTTTATTTTGAGCAAGATTAGATAGCTTTTTATTTGTGTTCATGTTATTTCTTGTTCTTGATATTTCAAATGAATTTCATGGGGAATGATGTTTCTAACTTGCATATTGGACTAATAATGTGTTTGTTCTTTGTGTTTGTATAGGTCTAGGATCACCATAAATATTTTATAATTTAAATATAGATATGTTATTTTTTTTGAGTAGTTATTTTATTTATTTAGGAGTTCTTTTTATTTAAATTTGATATCTGTAAGAGAGGGGACCACCGTGTGCAAGACCCTAGGTCATAGAGGGTCAATATGCGAGAGGTTTCCCTAACTTACCTTAGCTAAGTGCAACGTGTAGGGTAGGAGGATGAGAATGATGAGGATTATGAGGTCCTACAATCACTCTAAAATCCTGAGTTCTAAGGTGGGGCTAGGTGAGTCAGTTTTTAGGTTCAACTCTGTGCCTTAGGGAGCTCTCTGCCCGAGGATGTAAGTGCGGTCTCTGGATGACAACATGACACGTTGGTGTCTCTAAAGCGTGTCGTCATCCATACAGCTAGACAACAATAGAGACAAGGTTGAACCCACCAAAATGACTAATAGCCTAGCTACTCAACGAAAAGGCCAGAATGAAATAAGTAAATAAATGAAATATTCTCTAATGTTATAAACTAGAAAAGCAAGTGTAAGGAAAATAAGAAGGATCTCACCAAGGAATTCATTCGCCAGCTTATCTTCCTGGAAAAATGCACACCTACACACAACAAGAGGGAAAATGTTGGGTGGCTGAATAGGGGCCTGCTTCAGTCAGACCCTCATTTAGATGTTTCCACCTACATGAACAACCAAGGAAACAAGATAAAGAAATAGTATAATAAAGACAATGCAAACACTACAAAGCAGTACTCTACTACTCAGCCCAGTGATAGAGGAGAGGAGAGGGAAGCTCATCACCTCCACCAAGAGCACTCAAGGCTACTTGGGGCACAAATGAGAGGAACTCAAGCCTCTGTTGCAATGGTGTGGTCCCAAATGTGCTCTACCAAAGTGACAAAGTGAAGCTTTCGCTACAATGGTGTGCTTGAATGCTTGAAGTGAGTGAGAATGGATGCAAAAGAGTGTGAGTATGGAAGCTTGAAGTGTGCAATAGCTCAGAAGAAGTTTTGAAGAGTTGGATTGAATGTTGAAGGGGTGAATTTGAAGAGGGAATGAAGAAAAATGACCATATTTGGGTCGGTTGGCCAAAGGGGGCATTACAACTTCACTGCCAATGAGAAGTGTAACACCTTTGTAGGTTTAGCCACAAGAATCTACCAGGGACATTAGCACACCGTACGGGTGTCGCTGATAGAAATGCCCCCACCGATGCTCAAAATAGGCACCAAATGGACCACCAACAGTGGGCTTAAGTGGAATTTAGCCTCTGAACATGGCTTTCTAAGGTGGATAAGGGAAAAAAAGGGATTTGAATAGTAGATGCAAATTCACTCTTATACATTTTTCCCCCACTTTAGTGAGCATGAGTACTGATGAGTGCTCGATAAAGTAGATCAAGAAGAGAGTAGAGTTAGAAAAGTATACCTGAACCTTCGAGAAAGCAGTACTTGGTATGGCATACCCAAAGGTGCAGGAAAAGTGAAGGACTCCATAGCTACTCAGAACTATGAAGTTGGAGAAACAAAGCATCTTATAGGCCCGCGAACCTGCAAGGAGGAAACCCCCAAGATTTCTCGCATGGAGGAAGCCCCGAGGAAGTGCCCTACAAGCTCTCAATCCCATAGGGAAGGTACTCTCCATGAATTCAAGCATGAAGAATATCAAAAAAAGCTCCCTACAGGTTCTCGGTCCTATAGCGAAGGTATTCTCCATGAACTCAAGCATGAAGAACCCCCGAAAAAAGTGTCCTATAGGTTCTTGGTCCTGCAGAGAAGGTATTGTCCATGAACTCAAGCATGAACACTGAAAGAAGCACCCTACATGTTCTTGGTCCTGTAGGGAAGCCATCCCCAAGATATCTCACATGGAGGAAGGTCAAAGGAAAGTACCCTACAAGTTCTCGATCTTGCAGGGAGGTATCCCCCAAGATCTCTCACATTGAGGAAACCTGAGAAGGTAGACTCTGCAAAGTCAAGAAGTAGTGACACATCTTCCCACAGATAGATCATGTCGAAAGTGGTCATGTAGGAAAATAAGCAGACAGTCACGCAGGACATCAATAAGTAAAACTTCCAAAAGGATCCTTCGGGAACCCTTCAAAAGGAGAGGGGTCCACTCAAGGGACGTCTTGCTTGAAAGGTAAGGTCTAGCCAGGCTGCCCTCAAGCTAGACATGAAAAGTAAAATGGAATGAGTCTAGTCGGGTCAGCCCCAGGCTAGACGTGAAAGAATTCCATGCAAAATAGAGGCTTTGAAAGAAGGGTCCCTTGGGAACCTACCGTGAGAAAGAAGGGAGGTCCACTCAAGGGACACACAATTTTCAAAAGTAGTTGTTCTTCTTAGAGCGATTCATCATCAATGAATCCTTTTGAAAGATGTTCACTTCATCAAGGAATTCTAAAGGAAGGATATGCCCCCACGCAAGGGGAAATAAAAGTTGTTCCCACTTTGGAGGAAGGTCTTCAAGTCCTTTCTTTATGAACCTGTGATGAACGAAGCACGTTTTGCTAGGGTTCCAAGTTGAGAATGTGATTCTAAGGAAAAATTTGCGAAGACTTTCAAGAAAATATTTTTTGGCATCAAATTCATTTTTTGAAAATCAAAGTGTTGAAGAGGAGCGTTGTCTCACATAGAAGGGACAACTCAAGCAAAGAAGAGAGAAAGATAAAGAGAAAGCAAAAAAGAAAAGAAAAACACAAACAAAGGACACAGGGGGATCTAGTTTAGCAAGGTCAGATCTGTCTAAGCTCATATAATAATAGGTGACCACAATGCAAGGTGAAAGATCATCAATCCCCAACCAGATCAGGAAGAATGCATGGAATAAAAAATAAAAAATTGGGTCAACATGGAAGGGGAGCCTAAATGCCCTGAACGCTTTGCATCGTCTCCAATTTATCAAAAATTAGGCACAAACATGGAGGAATGATGATGCAAATAGAAAAATGTTTACAACACAAAAACCATGCCTATATCCAAGCACCAATGAGTGTGATGAGGGTCATCCAGGAACACATAGCATGAGTACAGGAGAACACATCACAAAAAACACACACACACAAGATCAAGAAAGGGTCTCCTCCTACCATTGATCGGCCAAGAGGTCATCCACTTCCCAATCTAAATCCTGATAAGGGGAAGGAGGATGAGCCGACAATGGTGGGATGTTAAGAGGAGGAGCATCTGACCCTCTAGCAACAAGGGCCAAGGAAGAAGGCCCCTCAAGGTCCTCTCCATTGAGCTCCTATGGAGTCAAAGTCAATGATTTTGTGAAGATCCTCGATAGGGCCAGAACCTCATCCATGGTGTTAAACATGCACGCCATAGGAGGGCCATGTCTTACTTCAATGGATGGGATGGGCTATGCCTTAGATTCACCGCTAAGCTCACCGAAGGACTCAAGAACAGTGACAAACTCAGGAGAAGCCAGGACTGGTTCTGTCACAAGGACATAACAAGTTAGCACAAGACCACCTTGTGAAGAAGGTGGGTTCCTCTAACATCCTTCACTGCTAGAAGGATCAGCCTCCACCTCTTTCTTTGTTGGAGGAGATGAACTCCCCATAGATGAAACTAGGAATGCAGAGGAAGAGGAAGAAAGAACCGCAGTGGATACAACCGAAGTATTAACCATATCCACAAGCTTTAGGAAGGGTTGAATATTCAGAATGGACATCAGCAAAGGTAGCTCCACTAAAGGAGTGATGAACACCTGCACTTGTTTAGGGTTTGGTGCATTCGTGCTCGCAATGGAAGTCGGGAGTGGACCGGACTAGAGAGAAGCAAAATGAAGGGAGGAAGAAGACGTTGTAGGAGGTCCTAGAATAGGAGTGGTCATTTCTTCATCCTTTCTTTGTGAGGCAGCCTACTCGGCTAGGAGAACCTTTCGCCACCTTGTGTTCACATGCAAGGTGGTTTCTGTGGCTCTTGGAGTTAGAGGTTAGAATTTGCGAACGGACAAGAGGTTCCTACTTGACCATAGGAATGTTCACTATGACTATTTCAAGTAGAAGAACAGGTTCCTATATGGGAGGAAGGGGAGCAACCTGAGGAGCAATGAGAGGAGTCGACTTGAGAGACTCAACAACGACCCTCTTTCCGCTCACTGCCTTTGGAATAGGAGCGGTAGGAGGCTGCTAATCGAATTCTCTATGATAACCTTTTTTCCTGTCGTATAAATAATACCACAGTCCAGGATATTCATTAGGGAGGTCTGCAATCCTAATCTTGGGCCTTCGCCAAGGAGGGATCATCGAACCCAGTGGATAGCCACCAAGCTTGCTCATCCAATACTCTTCCCAAGAAAGGGGATAGGATGGGGTAGTCTAGGAAAAATTTACCTTTTCCTTACCTTTGCGAGAAGGAGAGGGAGCCAACATGGGCTTCTCCTCTTTCTTCGGAGAAGAGGGAGTAGTCAATGTAGCATTCTCCTTGCCTTTATAGGAAGGGGAAGGAGTCGACGTGAACTTCTCCTTCTCTTTTGGGGAAGGAATAATAGTTGGCATGGGCTTCCTCCTCTCTTCTCGGGAAGAGGAGGCAACTGATTGTTTTGTCACAAGAAGGGTCAGCTTTGGCTCCCCTTTGCCCCCAGTTTTATTCTTCACATAGTTCTTGTAAAGTAGGTCTGTCCTTGGAGGAAGCGGACCGACCAGGGAGGGCCAGAAGTGATCCAATGAATATCCACCATGAGATACCAAGGGCTGATATTTGGTGTCATGTACTACATGCACGACACCCTCGTGGGAAAATTTTAAACACTTGTGGATAACAGAGGTGATCCCATTCATGGAAGCTAACCAAGGAATGCCTAGCTTCACTCTAAATAGATTTGACTCTGGGATGACATCGAAGACTGTGTCAATAGTCCTAGGTCCAACTAGGATGGACAAAGTAATCGAGCCATAGGGTTTAAGACTCATACCATTGTGTGTAGGGATGGTAGATCTCATTTCTTCATATTTTTCCCTTTGCAGTGAATTTAATACCAATATTTCTTTAGTAACAACATTCACATGGCTCACGGGATCAATTAAGACTCCTGTCACCATTAACACGAGCAGGAATGTAGAGAGGTGAAGGTTTGTTGTTCAAGGGTAAATCTTGTGATGTAAATGTAACATCCGGTGAACTAGGTGTGGGTGGAACAGTGGAAGTTATCGTGACCATATTAACATAGGCCTTAGGTTGGGTAACAAAATCAGTGGGATCAATAATCATGTTAGCAGAGTGTGATGGAAATGGGTTCGTGTATATCTACAATTCACTATTTTCCTTCGCTACTGATTTGTTAGTGTTTTGTTTATTCCCATAGAGACGAATGGTACCATCCTCGATGTGGTCCTATATCTCATGATGCAGTCACATACATCGTTCGATATTATGCCCATGAACACGATGGTACTGAAAATAAGTGCTCCCATCATACCAATTAGGGTAAGGTTCCTTAACAAGCTTAGGGGTCGAAAAAGTTATGATCTTATCCTCAACAACTTTTGTAAGATGGAAGTATAAGATTTTGACAACTTTGTGAACTTCTGGTTGTGTTTGAGGCCATTTTCATCAACAACGGCTACTACATTTGCAATGGCTTTACCTTTCCCATAGATTGATACGATGGATTTTCCCTCAGAACGGGAACATGAAGAGGATCCCCCAAACTGAGAAACTGTTTGCTGGTACTCTCGTAGAGCTACACACAAATGCGTGAAAGAAGGGTATTTCATCAAGGTAAACTTCTCTTGCTAGGGCCTTGTAAGTTGCCTATGAACACTTTCTACACATCAGAATCTGGAAGTTGATATGAGATTTGTGAAAGGAGCTCTTGATAACGCACTATGAAGCCAGTTATCTTTTCATTATCTCATTTACATCGGACGAGATCTGAAAAGGTCATCTTCAACCCGATGTTTGCTTGGAATTATCTAAGGAACTGATTTACAAATTGGTCAAATGAGAAAATAGAATTGTCAAGCAAGGAATAGTACCATTCAAGTGTTGTGTCCTTGAGAGATCAGGGAAATAGTTTAGCCATCAATGCATTATGATGGAAGAAGTCAGTGCAAAGGGCGTTAAAGGCAGACACATGTGTCTGCGGATCCTCTTTGCCACCAAATTTTTCAAATTTAGGGATCTCCATTCCTTGAGGGAAGGGAGTGTTCAAGATAGCAACCGACAATGGGCTATGTCAGAAGAAAGGTTGGAAGATAGGTTGGGCAGAGGCTTGGGAAAGGCTTGCTAATTGGCTCTACATCTTTCCCATATTCTGAAGCAGAGTGTTCAAAATAGGGTCGTTAAAAGATAGAGGGCCAAAGGAACCTCCTCCAGAGCCATCGCCGATGTGACTTCTACTAGAGCCACTACCAAAGCCACCACTACCAATAGGGCCTCCGCTGGAACCACTGCCATGACCTCCATCGGAACCGCCTCCACCGCCACTACCAAAGCCTCCACTACCCAGTCTGCCAAGACATCCACCACCAAAGGTGATAGAAGGGGTAAAGCTAAAGCCCAACGGGACCTTATTCACTTTGATAGTTTCAGGTTGCTCAGGGATGGAAGGGATACTAATAGAAGGGATTGCATCAGCCATGTAAATAGAAGTGGGAGGCATTGATACCCCTAACTATCCTAGAGGTGACTCCTTGTGCAAATCTAGGGTTGCTCGAAGGAGCGTACACTTTGGTAAGATCGAAGAGACTACTTAGAAGCTCTATACCTGTTCAATCTTTACCCATCATATGCTCTAATTCACTAACAACTTGAGTGGCTCTAGCCATCTTCAGATTTCTTTTCGAATGGTTTTCTAGATTTCCCAACCCTTTAGCGAGGGCAGACACATATTTAGCAGGGATTTGAATGGCCTCATGTTCATCCACCAATGATGGTGTGGGAGACACAGGAGGAGTGGGAATGTGATTAGTTTCGTCAATGAATCCCATCTCATTCCTCGATAATTGCTCTTGTACATCCAAACTAATGGTGAGACCAGAGAAAAGACCTGTAGAAATACCAAGCGAGACCTTCATCCTATCCATCGGGAGGTGTTGTACACTTCTCCTCACGATATGCCTAGAAGTTGTGGATTGGGTTGTGATGCTCATAAACTTTCACAATACTCAAGAACACAACAATCGTGGAGTACCCAAGGGAAGCCTCAACATTGACAAATGAATAGACGTTGCTTCATGTTGGGTTCACCAAAAATGTAAGAGAGGGGGACCATCGTGTGCAAGACCCCAAGTCACGGAGGGTAAAGATGCGAGAGGCTACCCTAACTTACCTTAGCTAAGTGCAACGTGTAGGGTAGGAGGATCAGAATGATGAGGATTATGAGGTCCTACAATCACTCTACAATCCCAAGTTCTAAGGTGGGGATAGGTGAGTTGGTTTTTAGGTTCAACTTTGTGCCTTAGGGAGCTCTCTTCCTGAGGACGTAAGCATGGTCTCTAGATGACAACGCAATGTGCTAGCCTCTCTAAAGTGCGCTATCGTCCGTACAACCAGGCAACAGTAGAGACAAGGTTGAACCCACTAAAATGACTAACAACCTAGCTACTCAACTAAAAGGCCATAATGAAACAAGTAAATAAATGAAATATTCTCTAATGTTATAAACTAGAAAAGCAATTGTAAGGAAAATAAGAAGGATCTCACCAAGGAATTCATTTGCCAGTTTATCTTCCTAGAAACACGCACACCTACACACAACAAGAGGGAAAAAATTGGGTGGATGAATAGGGGCCTGCCTCAATCAGACCCCCGTTTAGGTGTTTCCACCTCCATGGACAGCCAAGGAAAAGAGATAAATAAATAATATAATAAAGACAATGCAAACACTACAAAGTAGTACTTTGCTACTCAACCAAGTGATAGAGGAGAGGAGAGGGAAGTTTACCACCTCCACCAAGAGCACTCAAGGCTACTTGGGGGAGAAATGAGAGGAACTCAAGCCTCTGTTGCAATGGCGTGGTCTCAAACATGCTCTATTGAAGTGACAGAGTGAATATTTTTCTGCAATGGTGTGCTTGAATGCTTGAAGTGAGTGAGAATGGATGCAAAAGAGTGTGAGTATGGAAGCTTGAAGTATGCAATAGCTCAGAAGAAGTTGTGAAGAGTTGGATTGAATGTTGAAGGGGTGAATTTGAAGAGGGAATGAAGAAAAATGACCATATTTGGGTCGGTTGGCTGAAGGGGGTGTTACAACTTCACTACCAATGAGAAGTGTAATGCCTCTACAGTTCAATCACAAGAATCTACAAAGGACATAAGCATGCCACATGGAAATCTACACACTGCACGGTTGTCCTGACAGAAACGCTCCCACTGACACTCAAAACAGGTGCCAAGTGGACCTCCAACAGGGGGCTTAAGTGGAATTAAGCCACCAAACATGGTTTTCTAAGGTGGATAAGGGAAAAAAGGGGATTTGCATAGGGGATGCAAATTCGCTCTTATACAATATCAAAAAATTAATATTTAGTAATAAATATAACATATAAATAAAATTAATATGTATATGAAAAAAATAACTCAAATTAGTGAAAAGGAGCAAAAATTTGTAGAGGAGAAAAGGAGTTGATGGGGTGACATGGAGGAGAAAGGCTTCCCATGAGAGAAGGTGAATGCAAATGGTAAACTGCAGAAGGCAAATCACATCCCGTAGTGGGTGTTCAAAAATGGAACCTGGGTGTATAAGTGTCACCAACACTTTCGCAAGAATGAAAACCCAGAGAATCAGGATCAAAACCAGGGAAGAAGTTAGAAAGGGGAAGGTGAAAGGAGGGTTCTTGAACAAGGGTGGAATGCAATAGGGCACTATAGGAACAAGGAAATATGGAGCACGCGAGAGCCAAGGCGTGGGTGGTTCTGGGAGAAAGGATGCCATGGGAAACCATCAGATCTTAGTTGGTGTCACAAGGGCAGTGGCATTCAGAAACACACTAGCAAAGTCTGGAGAGTAAAAGGATTAGGAAACCCTAAGCCAGCGAATAAAGGAAAAATGAGCCAACAAATGGGAGAAGAATTTGAATTTAGAAGAAGAATGAACCAAAGAGACCGAGAGTTGTTCAGAAAGGAAAGTGACTAGAAGGAAATTCCAAAACAAAAGAAACAAAGTGAGCAAAGGTGATTGTTTAAGACTGCGAGGAAGTAAGTTATACCAAATGCCTTCGAAAATGATCGAACCAAGAGTGACCAGGGGTAAAAGCACAATGTTGTGTTGCACTTTCGACCAAATAAATAGTTTCGAGTGAAATATTTTTGGCCAAAAACGTTTCACCTGGCTAGGATTTGACCGAAACCTGTGTGCCAACGTGGCCTATTATGTGGCACATAGGTTTCAGCCGAATACGTTTCACCCAAATCACAAAAAAATAAATATTTTTGCTTCCCACTTTGAAATTGGCTTTGAAATTACATTTTTTAATGTGCGAGGTTTCTATAGAAAGGGTTTTGGTAGAAACTGTTTCTATCAAAATTGTCTATGTGGCATCCTAGTTGGTAGCCAACTCAATTTTTTTCAGAATTTTTTGAAACTTTCAACTTTAGCTAGGTATTTCTTTAATCAAAATGATTTTTCTAAAGAAAAAAAAAAACCCATTTGTAGAGCTCAGAGTGGAGAATCCATATATATATATATTTTAATATTTTGATTACTTTTAATATATTTTATTTTTAAAATAATGCAAGTAGGTTTTAAAAATGAAAAAAGAGGTTGATTACAAATAAAAATAAAGATAGTAAAACTTATTAAAAAAATTAAATCTTATATGGGGCACAAGAGGAGAGAGTCTTTTTCAAAAGGGTATAATTTTTTTTTGAAAATGATTAAAAAAATTGAAAATAGTTGATGGCCCATGGAAACTATCAAATTCTGACATGTTTGACTTTAAAATGTTATTACGAGAAAAATATACATTAAAATTTGATTTTTTTTCCATGCATAAGATATTGAAGTTACCTATTTGGAGAAAAAAAATTAGGGAGAAATGAAGTTTTTTTCAATTTGTTTCTTGACGGCTCGTGAAGTCACTCTTTTCTGAAATTTTTCAACATTCCAAAATATGTCCTTAAATTGATAAAAACAATGAATTTTTTTAAAAAAACTTTAAAAAATTACAAAAATAAACTTCATCAAAAGTTCTACATTTCATTAGTTTACACTATTTTAAAATTCAAAACATAAAGAGCACTTTTATGTGGTCAAAGTTTAGAATTTCTTTTGTTGTTGGCCATTCCTTTATAAAGTGTGACACAGGTTAGTGCTTTTACCCCCAGAATGATGGAAAAAACTCTGTTTGCCAAGTGGAATGGCTCAAGATGCCCTAGGGAGGAGATCAAAGCGTGGTGGTGAAACAAATTCAAGGACTGCGTAAGCATCTACCAGCTACCAAACTCTTTCTTTCTCATAAAGTGTATAGATCAACAATTAAAACTAGAAATTGTAGAAGGGAAACCACTATTTTTGAATGGTCATAGCTTTCACTTCCTAAATTGGAAATAAAACTTCAACCCCTGGAATTATAAAATAAATCAAATCCCTACTTGGATCAAATTGGTGGATCTTCCCTCAAAATTATGGAATGTCGAGGCTATGGTGAGATTAGGTGATACCCTAGGGGTGTGTTTAGGGGTTGATGAGGACTTCATAAATGGAAAATATGGTGCAAAGCCTACATATTAGTAGAAATAAATGAGGGGGTGGGAATCTACAAGAATATATAAATATTAACAAAATATGGAAGCTAGCAACAGGAACTAGAGGTCTAGGAAGGATTAGAACCCAAAAAATGCCTTTTTAGAGAAGCATTATAGGAAGGCACTTCATCCAAGGGAATGGAGACCAGTGTAAATGAAAAAGAACTGAAAGAAATAGAGGATGAAATATCTAAGGGAGAGGCATCCCAAACCCCAGAAGATACAACCAAGAATGGTAGGATTGATCCTAAGAGGAAGAAGTTCAGAGGAGTCTCTCAGGATTGTAGCAAGACCTCCTCTCCAACAAAGGATCAGTTAGGGATTGAAACCTCCCAGGAAGAAAAATCCCTCAACACTCTTCTAGATGATACTCAGGAACTCTAGAAGGACATCAATTCCCAACTCTTGGAATTGACCAAGGGAGTAGAAAGGGTAGAGATGGAACCCCTGGAAGTAAGAGAAGAATCTAGAAAGGATATGAAGGATATCAGAGCAAATAATGAAGAAGAACACCAGGAGGAAGAAGGAGATTGCCCACAGTCTGAGGAAGAGGAGAGTGACCAATTCTCAAATGGAGAAGGTGATCACTGGGAGGAGGTAGAGGAGGGAGAGTTGTTCAAGGAAAGGCTTCTTGAACAATCAAGATCAAAGATAAATGTACCAAACATTAAGAAGAAATCCAAAAGGGGTCAGAAAACAAACAAAGCCAAACTGATAATTGTAGGCAATGCCTCGGGATAGAAAAAAAATGGTTGTTGGGAAGGATAGCCTCCTTCCCATGGCCAAATGAGGATCCCTGACAAATGATGCATAGTCAAGTGCCAAATTAACCAATCAAATGCAGATATAGTTCTAATCCTAGAATCAAAATGGAGTGAGGAGGAAGGAAAGAGGAGATTGAGCAATTGGAGACAATGGAAAATCCAATTCAAGGAGGTTGTAGGAGCGTCTGGTGGCATGGGAGTATTATGGAACCCTCTAACAGTAGATGGGGAAGTGGAAAAAGAAGAAAATAATTGACAGTTGATAAAGTTCAAATATCTAAGGAGACATGAAATCTTCTTCAGTATCAATGTATATGAGCCAATAGCTACAATGACAAAAAGACAAGTGTGGGACAAAATATCAAGTGAACTAGAAAATAGGATAAATGAGAAAGGAATAGTAGTAGGATATTTCAATGCAACCTTAAATAATGAGGAGAAACAAGGAGGCTTGGGAAGAACAACAACCGTATAGAGAGATTTCCAGGAATTTGTAGACATAAATCTGCTAAAGGATTTGAAAACCAAAAATGGAACATTTACATGGTCTAACAGAAGGAAGGATTTCACTAACATAGCAGAAAGGTTGGAAAGATTCTTTCTCTAGGGAGACTGGGGGGAGGAAACAACCTCTCAAGAAGCCCACATCCTACCTTTCACAGGGTCAGACCATTTCCCCGTCTCACTGACATTTGGACAAGATGACCCCCCTAAAGTATGCCTTTCAAATTTGAAAATATGTGGCTGAGAGATGAACACTTGTCAAAGCTAATAGAGAGTTGGTGGAATGATATTAGGTTTGGAGATGAATCAAAACTATTCAAGTTAAACAAAAAGTTAGGTTATATCAAGAACAAGCTCAAAGAATGGAATAAGACACATTTCAAGAACATTTTTCAAGAGAAAGAGAGACTAGAGCAAGAGATCAAAGTCCTGAATGAGAACATAATAGAGAAAGGAATGGATGCAGAGTATTTTGAGAATGAGAAGTGTCTAAAAGAAGAGCTGGTGAAAATTATGAAGAGGGAAGAATGCTATTGGCGACAAAATTCAAGGGAAACATGGTTGAAAGAAGGTGATAGGAACACCAAGTACTTACACAAAACAAAAAATTTCAATCAAAGTAGGAACAATATTGCAGAGATCAAGAAGGCTAACAAGGAAGTAGCACAGTCTATTGAGGAGGTGAACAAGGAGGCATTCAGGTTCTTTGAAGAAATTTTGAATAGAGAAAGCTAGGAAAACAGGGCAGCAAGGGATAATATGTTGAGTTCAATACCTACAATTATAAAAGAAGAAAAGAATAGGTGATTGTATCAAAATATTTCCTTGGAAGAAGTCAGGGAAGCAGTCTTCCAAATGAATCTAGAAAAGGCCCCAAGACTAGATGGATTCCCAGTAGGTTTCTTCCAAAAGTTTTGGGACATAGTTGGGAAAGATCTATGGGCAGTAGTGGAGGAATTAAGAAGAAAAATGACAATGTTGGGGGCAGTAAAACACACATTTCTAGCCCTAATTTCCAAGAAAAAAGACCCACAGACAATGAATGATTTCAGACCAATTGCACTGTGCAATATGGTGTACAAGGTGGTCACCAAAATAATAGCAAACAGACTCAAGGAAGTTTTGAATGAGGTTATATCTAAAGAACAAAGTGGCTTTGCTCCAGGAAGGTCAATAGTGGATGGAATAATCATTGCTCATGAAACCATACATTCAACCAAGAAAATAAAGATGCCTACATGGTGCTGAAATTGGACATCCTCAAAGCCTAGAACATGGTAGATAGACAATTTCTCCTAGAGTTGTTGAGGAAATTTGGATTTGAAGAGAATTGGATTAATTGGGTAAAAATTTGTATCTCTACAGCTAAATTCTCAGTACTAGTGAATGGGTTTGCTCATGGTTTCTTCCCCTCCACAAGGGGATTAAGACAAGGTGACCCCCTCTCCCCATTCTTGTTCATAATCATGGCAGAGGTGTTGGGGAGAGGGATTCAAAGACTAAGGCATGAAGGAAAATGGATAAGAGTTCATGTGGCCAACGACATGGAACCCACAACACATCTACAATTTGCAGATGACATAGTTCTAATGGGAGAGGCCAACAGAAGGGAGGCAAGAGTGATCAAGAAATTTTTAGATGATTGTTGTAGTGCATCTGGGCAGAGCATTAACTAGGGAAAGTCAGAGGTCTTTTTCCTCAACACTCAACCAAGCCTACAAAAGGATAGTCAAAATCCTGAATCTGAAAGTGGAAAAATTACCAGGTCGTTTCTTGGTGATGCCCCTATTTGCAGGCATAAACAAAAAATTCTATTGGGAGAACCTAGTAAATAGCTGTAAGAACAAATTGGGAACCTGGAAAAGAATGTGGTTGTCCTCGGTAGGAAGAATATTAATGGTCAAATCAGTTTTACCAGCCATATTGGTGTATTCAATTTCATGTTTAAGGGTACCCAAAGCAGTGGAAGAATCCCTGACTCAAATTTTTAGGAAGTTCTTTTGGAGTGGAATAGGGGATCAAAACAAATTTCCCCTACTAGCCTGGGACAAGGTGTGCACACCCAAGGAGGCTGGTGGGGCATGGATCATGCAGCTATCATTAATGAATCAAGTCATGGGGGGCAAATTGGTCTGGGACCTTCACACAAAAGGTGAGAAAAAGTGGGTTAGAATCATGAGGAGAAAGTATCTAGACTCAGATGAACCAACTAGAATTCTTCCTACAATAAACCCTCAAAAAGGATCAATAATCTAGAATTTTATTTTGGAATGCAGAGATATAATATCAAATCATGTAACTTGGGAAATAAGAGATGGAAACAATTCGTCCATTTGGAATTATTCATGGTGTGGAAAACCACCCATCAGCAACACTCCGGGATTGGAAGAAATAACAAGGCTATGGAGGAACAAGGTTGCTAATTATGGTAGGAGAAATGATAATCAAGGATCTTATAGCTAGAGCTAGAACAATTTTCAAAGAATCAATGCACCTCAAGCACAGAAAGAAGCATTAATAAAAATCCTCAAAGATAGGTATTTTGTCCCATCCAATGACAAGGACATGATCAAATGGTCATGTGGGTCATCTACAGGCACATACAAAGTGAAATTCGAATATAAGATTAGAGAGATGGCTATGGCTCGACAAGACTTGCCATGCAAGTTGATATGGGGGAAGAAATGCCTCCCCAAGGTAGGACTTTTTGCTTGGATGGTGATACAGAAAATAATTCTCATGGAGGATAGGTTAGCCACTTTTGGTGTTCAAGGCCTAGGAAGATGTTCATTGTGCAAAGAAAATGAAGAGTCAGCATATCATCTTCTCCTGACATGTCCATATACAAATGACTACTGGAACAAAGTGAGAGATAAGCTAAACCTACAATGCCCCATTCCAGTAAATCTCTCATCTTGGTTCAAAATGTGGCCTCAAGGTGGAAACAAATCAATTTTTGTGGGTATCTAGCAAATAACCCCGTCCATTGTGATATGGAAATATGGAAGGAATGGAACATGTGGAATTTCTAAGGGAAATAGATGAACAAAGATAGGCTTTGGGACAAAATTGAAAGAGCTATAGTAGAGCTGGTCAATGAAGATGCTTGGTGCAAAGTAGGTAAATAGAAAATATTCACAAACTGGGATGATTGCTTAACCAAAAAATTTCTTGGACTAAAGCCTCCACTACTAAGTGTCCAGAAATGACACACTATAGTCAACAAAGGAAAAAAGAGCAAAAGCATCATGGAAGGCACCAGAAATAGGGTGGACCAAAATAAATTTTGATAGAGTTGCTTGTGGGAACCCAAGGCCAGGTGGAGTTGGAAGCATCGCAAGGGATGCTCAGGGCAAGACCCTAGCAGAAAAATCCACACCACTAGGAATATGCTCGAATAGTGAAGCAGAGTTCAAAGCAACGACCATTGGTTTGGAGTTGGGTCTAGACTTGGGAGTGAAACAAGTACACTTGGAAGGGGATTCGCTTATCACAATCAATGCCATCTGGAGAGGCATCACTCTGAATTGGAAACTCCATCACCTGTTGTAGAGTGTCAAACAACTGGCGAATAGGTTCAAGGCCTTCCAAATTAGCCACATATACTAAGAAGGAAATAACAAGGTAGATGAGTTTGCAAAAAAGGCATCAGAAAGAACCACATAGGCGGAGGTCAGGATACAACCAGAATCAAAGAAAAAAGTAACAGAAACATCACACCAACCGGCGGTGAAAGAAACACACATGGAAATAAGGATAAAATCTAGGCGAATTGGTTTGACAAGATAGGAGTCATCAATAGAAGGCATAGAGCAAGCTAGATGAACAAGTCCCAAGAGAAAGGAAAGGATGGGAAGATAGCACATTACCATGCATTAATTCTGTTATGTACCACCAACAAGGTGGTGGCAAGAAAACACACTCCAAAGGGCACGAACACATAAAAGACAATTATGAGGAAGTAAGGCCTTTGGAGTTAAAAGGCCTCGACTAGTGTAGTTTCAATCAAACACAATAGTGCCATCCCAAAAATAGAGAGTGATAGTGAGAGGCAGAATTGGCTCAATCCTGAGATATAGAGAGGTGTTGTGGTTGGTGGAAGCTACCCCAATGGAGACTCCACTATTTCTGAACACAGTGAAGCAACAACAATCCTTCATAGGTGAAGTGTCAGACAAAAGGTTGCAAGGATTGCTAGCCTCTTCTCACCCACTAGTCCTCTGGGCAACCAAGAAAGTTGTGGGCCCAGAATTCTTGAGGGCTTATCACAGGTTCAGGTCAAATGCAAAAATACCAACCATGTTCTTGGCTATTCTCCTGCACATGGGTGTTTCAAAGAAAATGGGGAAGAAGCTAACACAGATGGTGTTCATAAATGCGTGGTTGGGAGACATTGATGTAGCCCTGAACAATGTGGACGAATAAAAGCAAATTCCAATGTCGTAGAACTATTACATGACGTGCATGCACGGAAGGGAAATGATGAAATTCCCTCTAGTTCGAACCATTGAACCAGAGGGTTTTGAGAAGCTATGGGACGAGTGTGAGTGGAGCATTTTCTTCCTGCTCAGAGTAGCCAAGTTGGTGACCAACCTTCCATGAGGTTGGGCAATGAGGCATGTGGACCTAATGAAGGGATTGTAAATGAGATTGTGGCAAGGGATGAAAATGATTGGGATTTTGGCACTGGAGAGGAATTGTGCTAGAATGACCCCAGAGACCCTAAGGAGAAGGCAAAAGGACTGACCCATCAGAATTGCGGAGCGAACTGCCCAGTAGTCGTAGACTACATTTCCTACATGAAGCGAACAAAGTCGGATGATGATGAGGATTACACAAACTTGGTTTGGTATAGTCTCAACTATGATATAGTTATGATATTGTAATAGAAATAGAAATAGGGTCTAGCATACAAAAAATAGAAGTCAGTCCTAGGGTAGATGGTAATGCCTGTGTCTCAAACCAAGCCATTTTGTAATGCAAAATGTGAATACACAGTCATACTAGATAGGATAGGGTGGTTATGGTGAAGGCCATTTTGTCAAAGAAGGCTAACAAGGAATCATTTTTGATGTCAGGAACTCATGTAATCTCTTTTTTGAAGAAATACAGGATGCTTCCCCTTAGCAGTGATTTAACTAGCAAAAAAAAAATATATAAATAATATTTACTTTATTCTAACAAAAGAGATATATTGGGATAATGATGGAGCGGAGCGAAGTAGGCGGGAGAGGAGTTTTTGAATCTTTAGCGAGTGAGGAGGGTTCTGAGGAAGAGGGAGAGATGGATGAATGGTGTGCTCTAGCTGGGCTTCTATTGCTGGCCTCTTCGGGTGCATGGGATGGAGATCCTTTTGCAGTGGAGGGTTTTTCCCTTCGCTTTCTCTGTGGGAAGAATGCATTTGGCTTTTCTATAGCTGGGAAAGTTGTTGTTTTCAGAGTTGCTTTCTATGGCTCTGTGGGTTTGTGGTTTATGTTGGGTTTGTGGTTTATTCCCTTTTTGTCACCTAGCAGAGGTTTTACGAGTGGTTTCAACCTACTTAAACATGAAGATATCCTTGGTGTTTTCTACTTGGCTAAAGTTGTTGTTGGCCTTGTGTGGCATGCTTGGTGCAGCTGGTTCTCTTGTGAGGGAGATGTTTTGTGTTTCTACTGGGAGCGCTTAGTTTTTGGTGGGCTCTGCTCCTGCTCCCATTGTTGGCTTTGGTTGGGGATTCCCCTTGTTCATGGGTTGTCTCTTAGTGTGAGGATGGCTTTTGGAAAGTGTTGGGGTTTGGTGCTTTAGCTTCCCACAGTTTCTGGTTGGGCTCCTTATGCAGTCGCTAAGGGTGGGGTTTTTTGGATTTCTCCCAAGTAGTTGGTGAATGTGGGATTTTTTGTGGAAGTTTGATTGTAGAAGGGGCCTCTTTTTGTTCCTATTCAGTGTAATAGGAAGGCTTGGTGGTTCTTCTTGTTGGTTTGTTCTACTTCTGTTTTCTTCTCGATTGTCCTTTAGTTCTGCTTGCTACTTGTTTGGTGGCTCTATTGTGGGGCTTTTTGTTCTTAGTGTGTTTTGGGTTCTTCTTTTCCCCTTGCTGAGGAGTGGTGGTGTTTCATTCTGGTTGGATGTTGGGAGTCTTGGCTTATCTCTGGCTCTGATTGGCATGTTGGGGCTGCTTGGTGGTCTTTCCTATTGGCTCATCTCTTGATTTCCTTCCTATTTGGGTCCCCTGCTCCTTTTGGGGGTTGGTTCTAATTCCTTCTGAGGTTGGATCCTTGTTTCTGGTGGTCTTTTGGCCTGAGGTTCTTTTTGTCGTTGGCTGCTTGGTGCTGTGTTTGTTCCTGGTGCAGTGGCTACCAAAGGATGCTACAGTTGTTTGCTTGACTACTATGTTAGATGTATCCTATGGTCCTTTGGAGGTGGACCTCCCTTAGTTGCTCTTATTGAGGTGGGTGGTGCTCCTATGGAGGTGGAAGCAGAGGGTGCTAGTGATTTCTAGTTGTGGTGGTCTTGTTGCTTGTAGCATCCTCTCCTATAGAGGGGAGCTCCTTCCTATTGAGGTGGTTATGGAGTTGGTTTCTTGTTGCTAGGGTGTTTCTATGAAGTTGGTGTCGTTGGTGTTATCCTTGGATGTTTTCGGTTCCTTGGCTTCTCTTGCTTTGTTGCAGGCTGGCTGGCTATTTTTGGTGTTGCCCTCCTAGTTTGTGTTGTGGCTTTGTGCCCAGTGGTTTGTTTTGCTCAAGTTTTTGATTAGGGGTCTGGTGTTGTTTTTCATCACTATGTTGTTCTTCTTTTTTGGCTCTATGATGTATTCCATGAGCGAATGTTTTGTTGACACATAGTGGATGAAGGTGGGTTTCTTGTGTACTTATTGGGTTTATGGTCTCGGTTAAAACTAGGATGTTGTAGGGTCTTTGGCTCATGCTTGTTTGTTAGTGTATCAATGGATTTATTTTGAGGATTAGAGTGTGAGCTAAACTAACACATAAAGCATGTAATCCAAAGATCCTATCAAGAACAATGAAAACAAGTACAATTATACCTTTGATTCACATGAGTTTCCATGATTCACCTTGATAGTACCTTCTTGCTTGTTGGTAAACATGTTGCCCTCAGATTCATTGTGTGAGCAATCTGCAAATAGATGTCTATGTCCTACACCAAGCTTTGAAGGATTTGCACAAATGCCTAATGCCTATGTCTATGACAAAAATAACTCTAAAATGCCAAATTAATCTAAGTATTAATATGTCAGAATATTGTAATCCATGTGTGTCTAATGTCTAAAATATTGCCTAATGTAAAAATGAGAGGAAAATGGCATTTTATAGAAAATGCCATTTTGAATGGACGGATGAGATTGATCTTTGACAGAGACCTAAAATCAAAGGTCCAGATTAAATTTGATAATCCCTAATTAGGGTTAGGGAAAAATCCTTAAGTGAGTGGTTGAGATGTCATATGAGAAAATTAAATCGGCAGTGGAGAATAAATGAGATAAATTAATTAGAAAATAGAAATATTCAAAAATCAAGAAGATAAAGACTGCCTGATTTGTGAGATTCAAAAAATCAAGAAGATAAGAGTTGGACTGAAGATCAAATTTGGAAAATCAAGAATCTGCCCGATTACTTGATTTCTAGAAGATTAGTTACCATTTTGAATTAAATTAATTCAAGATAATGATTTTGTGAGACAATAAATAATCTTTTTCAGATTATTTACTAAAATGGACGGACAGTTAAGAAAGTGATGACATTTTAAATGAGAGGAATATTAATTTTGACAATTAAATAATTAAATATAATTATTTAATTTAGCAGATAAGATTAATTAATTAAATTAATTAATCAATTCATTTAATTATGATAGTTAGTGACATAATAAATAAATAAAGAAAAATTTATTAATTAATTTATTTAATAATTAGGAAGAAATATATGACGAAGGGTAATTAAATAAATTAAGAAGTTTATTTAATTAAGGGAAGACTTAGACAATTAATGACATATTTAATAAATAAATAAAATTTATTTATTTAATAATCATGAAGAATAAAAGGACATGAATTAATTAAATAATTATGAATTATTTAATCAATAGTCGAATGTGGACCAAGGACATAATTAAATGTCATAATTATGCTAGGATGAAAGTGGTAAAAATGAAGCTTGTAGGCCTAGGTTATTTTTAGGTGTCTACATTTTGCCCCTCTTTGTCATAATGTAGCATGTCGCATTGTGACAAAGAAAATAAGTAAAAAATATGCCCCCATGCAAAATAAGATGAGGAAGAACGACTAGGAGGGTAGCGGTATGCCCCCTCGAGAGGACAGACAGGTTCCAAGAATATGGGTGTGCTCTCGAAATTAATGAGAAGACTAGAATATGAAGAGACAAAAAAAATGTTAGTGCAAAAGATATGGATGATGATATGGATGCAATGCCTATATGAGATGAGTGAGAGAAGATGACAAGACTAAAGAAGATGCATGTTAGTTCCTTGACCAAATCCTTCAAAACATTGCCATAGGACTTTAATATTTATTGCTCTTAATCATCATTGGGCAGTAAAATGACACAAATGGACAACAAACACCATGATATGATGTAGACCAAGGTGTGCAAGGTCATCCATTTGAAAAATAGACAGTCACAAACAAGGAATGTCCTAACTCATACTAAGGGCGAAGTTGCCCCAGTCTTTTTGTCAAGACAATCCACAGACAGCAGTTAAAGAAAATAAAATAGGCCAGGAGACATCATTGCACCTCTAAATCCTTCATGGGACATCCTCGAGGTAGCTAGTAACATGACCACAAAGAAAAGACAGTAAAAAGATAAGACAAAATAGCCAAGATAGTCAAAAAATAAGACAAGATAGGCCAGAAAGATTAAGAACTATTTTATTTTGTTTGCCAATGTTAATTTGCCAAAGATTGATTTCTTGTCGATTTGATAGTTTGGACAGTTTAAAGGTTTTGCCAATTTGATGGTGTTGATAGTTTGACAGAGCCTATTGTCAGGAAGGACACATCCTTAAAAAGGCAAAGGACATTTTGACGAGGTCTAACTCCAAGAAGGACACATCTTAAAGAGGACCAAAGAGTGACGAGATTGACATTGTTTTGACTAATATGTTTTGGCAAGTTGACTGATGTTGACTGTATGATTGATTGGCTTATGTTATCTTATTTTGACCAATTTTGACATTAGCATTTCAAATGATTGTCTTGTTTCTGAGTTTGACTATGTCTGACTTACTTGACCGATGTGACGATTGTGACAAATGCCATGATTTTATTTGGACCAACCTAAAAGGACTGACCTAATGTCTCGGGGACTCATCGACTGATGGCCTTGCCTATGTAGCAAATGCGCAGAGACAACGTAGTTCAACTATGACATGGACTGACTAACATGACTGACTTTGACTCCCCTTTTTTTTAGAATTTTGACATTGATTTGGATGTTTTTGTGTTTTTCTTCAAGATGTTTTATGATTTTTTGGTCTTTCTTCAGGACATTTTATGATGTTTTTGGTCTTTCTTCAGGACATTTTATGATTTTTTGGTCTTTTTTCAGGACATTTTATGATGTTTTTGTCTTTTTGTCATTTTATGATTTTTTTTGTTTGGATTTTGATGTTAAAAGGATCGTGACAAATGCATATGACTAATGCCTACACATGAGAATCCAAGACAAACATGATTGTGCCCCTAGTCAAGCTGAATACTAATTGACAGGTGATGACAATGTTGTTTGACATGGGAAGGACACATCCTGAAACAACGTGAGGACGATGACGATAATGTGACGAAAGTATGGAGGTCTATAGCCGGGCCAGGAACACAGTCAAGTAAAATTTTGGATAATGTACTTGTATGGATTAGACTCGTTGTATTTGGAATGACTTGGTTAGGACTAGATGGGATGATGATTATCCTTAGACCATTTGACAAGGGAAAGCCAAGATAGGTGACAGGAATGAAAGGATAGGGGGTGGCCTTGGTAAAAGATAGGAGACATAAGACTAATGGAATTGTCATATGAGTTTTAAGGACTATGTTGTATAAGGACAATAAGACTATGACGGTCAATGACATGATTTTTTGTGAATCGTGTATGACCGAAGGATAGACATGTCAAGAGTTTTTCCAAAGCATGATTTGGTATATCGGAGTATCCTCTCCCCTTGTGCTTTCAGGCGATCTTGGGTGTAAGAGAAACGGTTACCAACTCTAGAAATTGGGCCTACCTGGGGATTTCATCACCCCAACGTGACTCAAACCGGCAATGGAGCTAAAGCCAAGCTACATTCGACTATTGATTAAATAATTCATAATTATTTAATTAATTCATGTCCTTTTATTCTTCATGATTATTAAATAAATAAATTTTATTTATTTATTAAATACGTCATTAATTGTCTAAGTCTTCCCTTAATTAAATAAATTTCTTCATTTATTTAATTACCCTTTGTCATATATTTCTTCCTAATTATTAATTTTATTTATTTATTTAATATGTCACTAACTGTCATAGTTAAATGAATTGATTAATTAATTTAATTAATTAATCTTATCTACTAAATTAAATAATTATATTTAATTATTTAATTGTCAAAATTAATATTCCTCTCATTTAAAATGTCATCACTTTCTTAACTGTCAGTCCATTTTGGTAAATAATTTGAAAAAGATTATTTATTGTCCCACAAAATCATTATTTTGAATGAATTTAATTCAAAATGGTAACTAATCTTCTAAAAATCAAGTAATCGGGCAGATTCTTGATTTTCCAAATTTGATCTTCAGTCCAACTCTTATTTTCTTGATTTTTCGAATCTCACAAATCAACAGTCTTTATCTTCTTTATTTTTGAATATCTTTATTTTCTAATTAATTTATCTCATTTATTCTTCACGGCCAACTTGATTTTCTCATATGGCATCTCAACCACTCACTTAAGGATTTTGCCCTAACCCTGATTAGGGATTATCAAATTTAATCTGGACCTCTGATTTTAGGTCTCTGTCAAAGATCAATCTCATCTGTTCATTCAAAATGGCATTTTCTATTTTCCTCTCATTTTTGCATTAGGCAATATTTTAGACATTAGACGCACATGGATTACAATATTGTGGCATATTAATACTTAGATTAATTTGGCATTTTAGAGTTATTTTTGTCATAGACATAGGCATTAGACATTTGTGCAAATCCTTCAAAGCTTGGTGTAGGACATAGACATCTATTTGCAGATTGCTCACACGACGAATCTGAGGGCAACACGTCAACCAACAAGCAAGAAGGTACTATCAAGGTGAATCATGGAAACTCATGCGAATCAAAGGTATAATTGTACTTGTTTTCATTGTTTTTGATAGGATCTTTGGATTACATGCTTTATGTGTTAGTTTATCTCACACTCTAATCCTCAAAATAAATCCATTGATACAGTTAGTTGCAACATTTGTAATCATGCTTATCTTTTGAGGTTGTTGTGGGGCTGTTGATGGTTTATGATGTATCTTAATTTCAGCTTGCCTTCCTTTGTATTGGGTTCCGAGCCCCATCAAAACCCATTTTTTACCTCTAATCAAAACTAAAGAGATATATTTTTTTAATAATAATATAAACAATTATAATAAAAAATCTAAATATAAAAAAAAATAAACCCAAATAAACTATTTTGTTTTATTTTTATTTCAAAAAAATATTTTGTATTGCATATAAATATTTGTAAAAATAAATAAAGCAATACTTTAAATAAAAGAACTTTTATTTAAATAAAATAACTCAAAACTAAGATATTTTAAATAGTTATATTTAAGATATCTATATTATATTTAAGATATAATTAATTTAGAAGTTTTTGATATCTATATTTAAAAAATATCACTAATTATATATATAACTAATAATATCTTAAATATAAGTACCTAAAAACTCTTAGTTAAATTTTAAATATTAAATATAGATATGTTAAATTTTTTTAACAATTATTTTATTTAAATTTGACATCAAACAATTAATATTTAGTAATAAATATAATATATAAATAAAATTCACTTTATTCTAATTGAGGAACTATTTTATTTTTAATAATAATATAAAAAATTATAATAAAAAATCTAATTTCAAAAAACATTTAAACCAAAATAAACTGTTTACTTTCATTTTTATTTCAATAAAATGTTTTATATTGTATATAAATATTTTAAAAGTTAAATAAAGCAAGATTTTAAATAAAAATAAAATAACTCAAAACTAAGATATTTTAAATAGTTATATTTAAGATATAAGTAATTGAGAAGTTTTAGAAATCTATATTTAAGACATCACTAATTATATAATTAATTAATAATATCTTAAATATAAATACCTAAAATCTCTTAGTTAATTATAATAATAAATCTAAATTTAAAAAATATTTAAATCAAAATAAACTATTTACTTTTATTTTTATTTCAAAAAATATTTTATATTATATATAAATATCATTTCAAAATCTATTTAAAATATTTAATAAATTCGTAAACATTAAATAAATAGATAACAAAGATATATACACTAGTTATTTTATTATTTATTAAAAAACTAAAACAAAAAATAATAATAAATATGATACTTTTAAAATAATAAATAAATAATATAAACGAAAATAAAATAATATTTAAAATATCTATAAAGTAATAAAATTACTTCACTTTTGAGATACATATATTAAATTAATCAACCGAAGCTGAAGAATGTGGATGAGTAATCATGGGAGCCAATAGTTAATCGTACTAAGAAATTGGGGCCCACCATATCACAACTGGGGAATTTCACCATTCAAAATTTCAACGCAGCAATAGTCGTTAACAGTGTTGGGAACGGTGGAGGGTGTGGGATACCTCCGCCACCACGGTCTCGTCACGTTCTCCTAGTGATCGTTTATTTCTCTTCACCTCACTATTTTCCACTAAAATCACTAGAAAGTCCAATCAAAAGTCACATAAAGTGCCAAGGAATGTAATTCAACATAAAATGCCAAGGAATGTAATTCAACATTAAATGGATCTTCGAGGATCTCCTCACAATCGAGATGCATGGATGATATCACTGGAGATAGAGAAGGGGAGATACATGCATGATTCATCATATCCGGAAGTCAACAAGTTCACCACTATATTTGGGTGACAGTTTCCTGCATGAGGCTTCACTGCCTTGGCCTTTACATTACTCCCATTGTTCTACATATAGGCTTCATAATGCTCATAAAAATAGAGTTCACTTTGCGTTCTCTTCAAGTCTGCTTTGGAGTTTCGTAACTTTTGTTTTGGTCGCAGAGATTCGATTGGAAGATGAATATGGCAGCACTAGCAGCAACTAGGACCACCCAACGGCCTGCTTTCATTGCCCAGTCCCTGAGATGGGCCATTGCAATACTTTTTGTTGGATGGATTGTTCTCTGGTTCCTGAGGCCAGTGAAGGTTTGGGAGAATCCTTGGGAGACTTTGTTAAAAAAAACAACTACCTCTTATTTTGGTGTTCCTGGTATAATTTTTTCATAAAAGTTCTCAAGCATTTCATAGGTCTACTACCTTTTAGCCTTTAAGTTATTCATGTTAACTACTAGGAAATTAGGAATCCATTTTGTAGGTAATGTTGCTTGTGTTTTCTAGAAGTTCAACTGCAATGAAGCAATCTTAGAGACAAGCTTTTATCCCAAACTGATAAAACTAATAATCTTTTTATAAGTAATGTTGCTTGTGTTTTATAAGTTTGGGATAATCTTTAATGTGATGTTTATATTGCTCTTAAGTTCTTAAAACTGATTGTTATTCAACTGGTAAAATTCCGAGCACACATCCACAAGGGCTCCAGGGTTTGAGCATGGGGTGTTTCGCTTTTAACACTTGTCAACCACTGCTCCACACAGCCGAACAAATTCCTGGACCTGATGTATTTATTGAACTCATCAAAACCCATTTAGCTTAGTTAATCAGGGGATACAATTCCAACTAGGATTAACCCGGAATAACCAATCAAGCTTGGAAGTGGACTGCCATTCGTTTGTTCAGATTTAGTTGTTTGTCAAGTGGGGAATTTTCTTTACCGTGTAACACAGAGTAATTCAACTAACATGGAGTAACTATTTGGGAGAACTCCCATTTGGGCACTTTATATTTTTAACGAACAATGTACTCCATGTTCTAATTTACTTATTTGATTGATGCTACTCGAAATAAATATAACAAATAGCTATGGCTTGCTATATCATCTGATTGATGATATAGAAACTTCACTTCTTACAATGTCCTGAACTGGGAAATTTCTGCATCCATTTCTTAAGGAGTTTATTCATTGAGTTTTCTTTATGCAGGTTCTGTCAACCTTCTGTTTTCAGCTCCTATATTTCTGATAGTTATTTTGGGGTGCGTCTATCTCCACATTTCCCGAAACCGGCAAATCACCAAGTAAGATTTGAATTAACCTATTCAATTTCTCATAATTTAATTTTTATTGTTCAATATACATAAAGAAAAGTAAGCTCAATCTAATCTGGAGCTTCGGTATTTATGAAAGGTGTTTTAGCAAGGTTTTAATACATTGTAACATGAGCAATAAATAAATCAGTAGATCTAGTGCTTCAATATTGTGACGGATGGTATATGCATTGTTCTGAGAACCTCTAACATGGTAAATTGTTTCAAGGAAATATCTGATAGATTTCATACAATAAAACCCCTCTGCCTTTAGCTATTCATCTTGCAGCACACAAAAGAAACACTCTACCATGCAATATAAATTAGGAGATCTTTCATATGCTATTTATTGTGTAGGAAGGTATTAGGTATTAGTGCAAGAAGATTTTCATTGTGTAGGAAGGTATTAGGTATTAGTGCAAGAAGATTTTTATATATGTTACTACTTATACACAATTGTTTTATTAGATGAGGGCTTAATAGGTGAATACGATATTGATTTCAGGTCAAAATTCAGAAAAGGGGCAGTTAATCTGTGGACATATCCAATCTTCATAGGGGGGCCTCTTGGAACTGTCACCGGTGGTGAAATCGTCATTCTTCTTATTTTTCTAGGCTTAGTGATATGGACCTTATCATTCTATATTGTCAATGGTCTAGCTGGAGTTAACCATATGCCAAGAAAACCAGGAGTCGAACTGTAAGTAATCATTCTAACTCCTTTACATCAAATTCTGGATCATTTAATTTAATAAATCCTTATGAGAAATAGAAACTATGAAACTCTGGATACAAGCATTTAATGTGGCCTGTTGACAAAGTTCGATTAGCAGTTTTTCCTGTATTCAGAGGAAAGTACTGGATTTATTAAATTGCCATAATCACTAATTAAAAAAATTGAAGCCGTTGTAGGGACCAAGGTTGTTAGTTCTGTTAAAAAATTGACTAATCTGAACTCCTTTGAGAAAATCTCTAAGCACTTCAGACGGTACGATCGCTCTATGGAACACCATTAAGGCGAGGACAGACACTGACCAATTATCAAAGCCATAAAACCTGCAAATTGTCTTCCTCTTGATCCTCAAGAGATTTATACTTTTACACACACCTTCACTTTTGCCAAGATACATATTTCAACCTTAGAAAGTAATTGAACTTCCATCTTTTTCAAAACAAATGCCCACACATTACATTTTGTTTAGCTAGGATTGATAACAGTATCAGTGGCACAGCTTATGAAATGTCAACCTGATGGATTCTTTTACTATGTCCTTCATTTGAGCTCATTCACTACAAATCCTTTAGTCTATCTCTTGAAATAATGCCACCACGGATTTTTATAGTATGAGCTCTTGTCTGCTATGACAATCAATCACAAGGTAGATTCAGGTTAGTGTAGATATTTATTGAAGATGAGAATCTGCAGAGTACACATGAAAATCTACTCCCGTGGGGAGTTGAGAGGCCCGCCTCGATACGAACCTTAATCAAGAAGTAGAAACATGAATGGGTGCAAAATAAACCAATATATAGGTAAAGTTAAAAACTCTTTGTCCTTACAAAGGGAGCCCCATATGCCATGATTAGCGTGCTTAGGTGGGAGCTGAGAGAACTCTTTAACATTTACCTTAATTAATGAGTAGTCAACTGGATGCTAAATCATCTAGTAGGTCAAGACATTTTTGCTTGTATGTGTACTGTAACAAAATCCTTGAGGAAACTTTCAATAGCTATTACCAGCTCTGCACCAGTTGTGGCAGGCACAGATGATCATAAACATGAAATGGTTTAGCTTATAATCAAAAGCATAAGTAATATATGAATATGAATGATGTATCCATTCTCTTACCTTGATGCATTCCCCCTGGATTATGCCATTTCTCCCTCTATCAAGTTCGAAGTTACTTCCAGATTCAGAGTCTTAGTGTTTTTTCATTGTGATTTCATGGCCTTATTCCGCATTATTGTATCCAACAAGTAAAACTAAATATCTGGTTACCAACCAACAAGACACCTAATGCTAAAGTCAATATTCATAAGTTTATACTAGGACTCGAGTCAATAGTAAAGCATAGCACTACTAGGAAGTACTGGGAAGGTGTACAAAGAACATAATCTTGCATGAGTAGATATAGAAGTTAAGTTCCTATATCAAGATAGAAGCACACTAAGAATGTATTGTAATGGGTAATAAATGACATGTTTTTAATGTATGAAACATATGAATAATTAATGCTATGAAGATAACTTAAAAGCTAGAAACCCATAAGTAGAAAATAAAACATGCCAATTTCATTCAACGTATCCAAAGCTAAATTTACCATTAAGCAACAGCAGGAAGGAATTGAGAGATTGAAACAAGAATTGTTAGATATGGATAATACAATTCTTTAATTGTACAAAACAACTAACAAAAAAAAAATCACGTAGGACTTGGCTTTATTATACAGTGCTTTTCTCAAATACCCATATAAAATTGAAATGAAATAATGTTCTGTCAATTGATGGATCCTTTCATTGTTTAAATTTCTTTCTCTATAATTCACCAAAAATGAAATAAAGGGCAAGTTAAAGAACCTGCTAATTTGATATTTCAGGGATATGGCTTCTAGTGGATGGAGATAGATGTTAGACAAATGACAATGCCACAGAAGAACTCTAATAGCTCACTTGTAATCAAAGTAGCATCACACCCAAAAAAAACCTACAATTTGACCTTGATTAATCACAACTGACCAGATTTGTTGTGCTGTTTCCTGAGTTTTTCGAAAAGTAGTTTACATAATTTTATTTTTCTGTTTTTAACTCATTTTTATACTTTTAAGACAAAAATAGAGAAAAATATAGAAAAAAGGAAGATTATTGATTTTAGATACAGGGTTAGAGCGCTTTAAATTCTCCTTAAATTATAATTTGTATGTATTTTTAGAAGTTAAAATTTTAAACCAAAATATTTTTTTTTTTTGCTTCAATAAAAGGATAGGGCTGCCCCTAAAATCATAGGTCATGCTTTGAAACAAAATAGCTTACTTTTTTAAAGCCAGCTACATGCTTTTTATACAAATCCTCTTAGCTGATAGTAAAATTATTATTTTTAAGTTCATTGCAAGTTTTTTACTATCAGCATTTTTTATAATATGATGTTTATTTATATATATGCATTATATTTCACATGAAATAACAAAATAATTTGTTTTCCCTCTGTTATTAGATTTAATACATTATCATTTTATGAAATGAATGGTCACGAAAATCATTACATTTGTAAACTAGAGGAAGGAAACATTGTTGAACTAAGATATTATTGAATCCATTAAAGCACATCGGTGACTAGTCCTTTGGTGGCTATAGCCAAAAAGTATACAACAAATGACAACACAAATTTTATCTTCACTAATGTGATAATGAGCTTTATCTTGTTGAAACTAAAAGAGGGGTAAAAATTTATTCAAACCGAAAAAAGAACAATACAAAGTAGAACATTACACATCCCTATCAACCCCCACTAATTGATCCAACTTTTGAGACATATTCGGGGGTAATTGACCCCTTTCCACAATGTTCCAATCATGTAGATGATCAGAAGCCCATTTAGCCAAACAATCCGCAACCCCATTCCATTCTTGCGGAATATGACAGAAAGAAATAGAATCCAAGGAAGCACACAGATTAAGAATTTGTTTTATAATAACAGCCAGATGCCAACTGACATCCTCAAGCTGCTATGTCTTCAGCAATGTCACAACTACCTAGGAATCAGATTCACAAATGATCCGTCTCCACCCGAGAGCACAGCCACACTCCACAGCATAAAGAATGGCAAGAGCCTCCATCACATTGTTAGTATACCAACCCTTATAAACAGAAAAGATAAACTCAATAGTCCCAGAACTAGTCTGCCCAACACCTCCAATACCAACATGGCCCGGATTTCCACGAGAGGAGCCATCCGTGTTAATTTTCAACACCCCCTGAGGAGGAGGACACCAGCGCCCTTCCCTACTTATCTTTCGAAGAGGATGATGACATCTATTTCTCATGATTTGGCCAACACCCTGAGCAGTCACCCGTTGAAGAGGAAGATTAAGATACGTACAAAAAGCAACCTCTCTAGGATCCACACCCTTGGCCAAGTCACACTTAGCTGCAATAGTTTCTCCCACAGAATGAAGAATCATCCACCACAAATGATGGAAAACTAATTGCACATCCTGAAAAATCCTACGATTCCTCTCCAACCAGCTGTGCCAGATAATAAAAGTTGGTCCCAAAGCCCAAGCAACTCGGAGAAAAGAGGTCTTAACAGGAGCCTTCCCCCACCGGGCAAAGAAATCCGCCAAAGAAGAGACATGCGTGTAGGCCTGATTCCACATAGCCCACCAAAGGTGCCAAAGCCTCCTAGAAAAGGAACACTGGAAGAAAAGATGAGAGACACTCTCTTCACTTTTACAGCACAAAGCATACGTCGAGGGACCCTGGAATCCTCTCTTGCACAAGTTATCCCAAGTAAGATACTTGTTATGGACCACCAGCCATAGAAAAAAATTGCACTCGGGCCAAGAAAATTTATTCCACACTTGCTTCCACCAAGAAACCTCAATGTCCCCAAACACTTGCTTAAGCAACTCACTATAACCAGTAGATACAGAGTATTTACCAGATAAATCACTGTTACACCAAGCCAGGACATCCTGCCTCACCATGGAGTTGCTTTCCCGAGAAGCAAGTATCTGAGCCAGCTCTTGCCTATCCCCCTCTGACCCTCCTGACGGCCAATCCGAGGAATGCTTCAATCTAAGACTAGCAGCTAGTCCAATATTCCACACAAACTTATAATGCTCAACCGTGTTCCAACCAATAGCAGTAAAATGATTACAAAGAGACTGGAGGTGAGGGTAAGCAGAAAGAATAGGAGGATGAGGATGAGCTTTATCTTGTTATTGTACCTTTATACATTTTAATTTATATAGAAAACATTTCTTTTATAAATTTAATGAATTTTAACATGCTAATATCATAAGGTGTTACTAATAGTAGCGACCTATTAGTATTCTGCAGTTGAATTTCTAAAGCTTCATTTAGTACATTGACAGGGAAATTTAAAATTAGACACATAATGTGTATAATGATTAATCGAATTGATTTATGGTATAATCCTTGAAAGGGATTTGTCTTTTCTCCCCATAATTTCTTCCCAGTAGGAAGCATGGAACATTTTGTCTTTCTGCATTACTTTCTCTAGCCTTCTGATAAGGGGATATAATCATTAAAAGGTCACCCTTTCATATATGTCCTATTAAAATTGCACTTTATTTACTATAGGATCTTAAGTTCAATTTAGTTATTGTCAGTGCAACTTATTCAAGATCCACAAACAGCATTTTAATTTGATCAACTTATTTGCAGGTGGCAGAAAAAAATAAGTATCATTGCAGATCGTCTTGGTGCAGTTGGAGTGTTATGTTTGGCTTTCCTCTTCTTCCCAATTGCTCGTGGATCTGTCTTGTTGCAACTGCTGAATGTTTCATTTGAAATTTCAGTAAAGTATCACATTTGGATAGCTAATGTGATGATGGTGATGCTTACAGCACATGGCATGTGCTATGTAGTGATATGGCAGAGCAAGAATAACCTTCAAGAAAAGGTACTTACATTTCCTTAATACAAGTTTTAAGATATTACATAATTTTTAATTCTGTCATGACTTGGTTATCCTTCACAAAGGAGCTTGTGATTACATTAAGATACATCTCTGGAGTTTAAGATATTTCAAGTATTAGAAAATAATTAGAAAATACTGAAAATATAGAATGGAGTTTAAAATTACAGAATGTAAGTTTGACTACTTACAGTAAAAATATTATATGTAGAAGTAAAATAGTGTACATTAAGTGTAATGACAACATATAATACGTGATTTAGGGTAATGAATAATAAAGATAAGCACATAGTGCACACAATTGGTGGTCATCATTTCTTCCCTGCAGGAAATTCTCACCATTGTCTGTTTCAGGTGTGGAAAATTGTGTTTACAAGTTTGGTAAGGGACTCACTTAGCTAATGATTGCAAGCTACTACTTACCTGCCAACTAGTTTTATGGCAGTCTACTTCAGTTTTCTGCCTGGTAGTGTGATTTTTAGTATCTAAAAATGTGTTTCCAAATACCAATGGATTAAAATATCAAATATTATCATGTGGATGCATAACTTGTACCTCAACCTCTTATTATGGTAGTTCATAGATGAGCCGGAAGGTCGGAGGAAAAAGTACTAGGTCCAGTAGCTTGCAGGATGGTATAAGGACCATATCTATTAGGTCTCAACTTGTAAAAATGGTGTCAAAAACCTCTGTATGTCCAAATGATGCACACTGTTTTTCCATCTAGGCATTGTTTAGTTCTCTTTTTATCTTGTTAATCTATAAACTTGTGTCTTGAGAAAATACCCTTAACTGTGGAGTGTTTAGGTACAAGAATCTCTACCATGGATAAAGTACTGTACCGCTCCTATTCATAAGTGATGAATAGGGCAGAGTGTTCAACTAAGAGCTAATAGGGTGTAAAGGATTAAAACCATTGCAAACTTCAAAAAATGAATGCCCTTTGAACACATGCGATGTCCAGAATCAGGTATGTTGGATATTGTGGAGGCATTTGTCTTTTTGCTTGTTGGTCATATGATATATGTTTAATATCTGTGCAAGAGTCTTATTTAAACCTTCTATAAGGCCAAAATTCTTCACTTTTTTGGAATGAAGTGAAAAATCATAACTAATAGTAATAGCCAATTAACCTCCAAAGGCACCTTAATCTGTGGCTAAGAAACTGAGAATTCTGATACAAAATAATTACTTAAGTTTTTTGTAAATTGTTGATTGTTGATCCACATTGATTTATTATAGTAGCATTTTTGCATCAGTTCCAGAATGCACATGAATATGTTAATAACAGATTATCCATGCCCACACCTCATTCTCCAGAAATGACCTCGGCCAATTTGTATGGAACTATTAATATGGTAGTTTTGGAGTATGCAACTACACAGATACAAGAAGCAGGTGAAATGTGATATCAAGTTCGTCAATAGGAAAACTTTTGTGGTTTAGCAATTTCAATGTGTGGCCCTTGAAATCTTTCTGATAAAAATCTAAGCATAACTAGCTCTCTACAGTGGATAAAAATTGTTTAAGTGTAAATTAGATAAGATAACAGCATTGAAAAACCTTCGTAACATGGGTTTCTTCTGATGTGCAGATGTCATCTTGGAAGAGAATAGGATATTCACATGTAGCAGGAGAGATTGCTCTGTTGGCAGGCCTGATAATTTGGTTGACCTCGATAAAATCGATTCGACAACGCTTCTTCGAAGTATTCTACTATACTCACCACTTGTATTTCGTATTCATTGTCTTCTTTGCACTGCATGTTGGAGATGTTATGTTCTCGCTTGCGCTCCCTGGAATCTTTCTGTTTCTCCTGGATCGGTACCTTCGTCTGCTTCAATCACATAAAACTGTACGTGTCCTATCTGCCAGAAAACTGCCTTCAAACATAGTGCAACTGGTTATTGCAAAGCATCCAAGTAAGTATATACACCTCATATACTAATTAATTTGTTTAAATACAAATGGAAATAGGTGGAACATAGGGGAAAGGATATGATTGCAGTAACTTGCCCGTCACTTGATATTTTCTTTGCATAGCCAATTTAAGTTGTCTACTAATGAACCAAATCACCAGTTTCACATACATCCAGAGAAGTGTACGACATCCATAATTCTTTTTTCACTATGAAATGATTTGGTGCTTGTATTTATGCTATACTATCATACGCATAGAAATTTGTTTGTACGGTAATGTGAAGCACATTCGAAGACATAGTATTCTCTTTTGAACTCTAAAAGGATAACACAGGTCTTTTGTATTTTAGCAGCCATTCTCAAAATATTTGCTAGCAGTCTTGTACTGATATACACAGAATGTAAAATAAGCAATTACCATTTGGAATTGTTAGTTAATATAATTCCTAATTAGAGGCTTGAAGTCTGTAGACTTTCTAAGGATCTTTTTTGCAATTATAACTCTTCTAATATCCATTTTACATTCGACGCGGTCCCATGCACGGAGCTTCAGGGTTTAAAATTATGGAGCAAAAGGTTTCATGATATGACAAAAAAAAATTGGTATTAAATAAATTGGTATCTTATCTTGAAAAATAGGAGTCCTTACTTTTTAATTCTCATATATTCAGTGATTGTTTATAAGATGAGATTGAAAATTTCCCCTGCTAACTTGGAATTTCTGTTTTATATTTATGATCTTGAGATGTAATATTGTAATTAATGTTGTAATCTTTTAAGGGGTCAGCTTCCTAAAAAGGCTCAGCTAAAATTCTTGCTATTAGCTGCTCCTATAGAATTCATGGGACCACTTGATTGTAAAAAGCTCCTAGTTATATGGCAAAGGCCAGCAGGACCAGTTGTGTGAGTGACAGCAACAAAGGTGATGGAGATTGTGCCGCAATGGAAGTAGTGGGTGTTACCAGTGATAAGCCCTTCTCTTCACACCAGCAGGAGTTGCCTGCTGTGAACAAGCGACCCGAGTTGTCTCCAGCAAGAGCTTTTTTTTCAATTTCTCAGAACCCTCAGTCAAAGATTCTATGATGGGCTGACCTATAAAGAATGTTTAAATTGTCTAAACCCTTTCCATTCTTGCAGCTCTTATTACTTACAATGAATCCTATTTTTAGATACGCGTTTGTCCCCACGATTGATCCCTAGAGGCTAGAAGTTTGTTGATCGCGGAGTCCGCTTTACCAACATCGATTTCCATAGAGTAAAAAGGAAAACCTAAGGAGGCGGATGTTTCTCCTACTTCCAAGTTCCAACAGGGACAGAACCTTTCAGTCGTTCCTAACATCTTTAAAATTCATGGGGAGAAGTCTCGTGAGGATTTTCCGGATGCACAATTGGAGGGTGCTACTCAGGATGGTTTCAGAGACACTAACGATTTAGAGGATCGAGAACTCTGACAGGCCTCCTAGAAATCCTTATTATTTCTGAGACTGAAAGCTTGAAGCAAAAGCAAAATTGTGGCTCCAATAAGTGCGGGTTGGGGGAAAGCATAAGCAGAAAAAATGAAAATGGATTCCTGAGATTCAACGGATAATGGAACTCAGTGGACCATGGAGGCTCTTCTCTCTTGAAAGAGAAAAAGGCCTCTACCTGTCGTTAGCCTCTTATTAAAAGCGGTTTCTCAGTATGGTTCTTTTGTCTGATTAATTTTTGGCTGCTCGAATTGCTGGACGTACAGAGAGGTAATGTATGAAGGGGAGAGGCGGAGGAGAAAAACAAAACCAGAATAAACAGAGAACAGAAATAAAAACACAAAATTTATCCAAAAACTCATATTTGTATTATATCATTCAAATCATATACATTGATTTCATATAAGAGAGCTGCTGCTCTTTCTCCTTACAATTTTTGCTTCTGCTGAGCAAAACCATTTTTTGTTCTCTCTTCTTATATTAAAAAACATAAAACCTCCTTACTAAAATGGACTCCAAAAAACCATGGTAAAATTTCACCAGAAATATGGAGAAGTAAATGTTATTAATTACAATAATAATACCTTGAGATTCACGATAAAGGAGGAGGAGATATGCCCAGATTTAACCGCCAACTCATATTAAATATTGTCCTTTTATATATTAAATATGAAAGCAGATGCCCAAAAGATATTTCATGCAAAAAATGCCGGCAGATGAAACTTTACTGCACCACTGCCAAAGCCAATAGATCACACCTGCGGGACTGCGGTATGCTGCGGGACAGCAGTAGACACCGCACCATCGCACAGCACAGAAGGAGGAGCAGCGGGTCAGCGGGTCCGGTGATTGTGCAAGCATTTGCTATGCTGCACAACAGACTTTCATTGTTCAAGTATTCTCTTGCTGCATTAGTACACTCAGGCAGCATTTGGTGTAGTCGCATGGATTGGAGTTTAGTTTAGAGTTTGAAAAAATCCTATTTCGTTACATCATAGGCATGTTGTGTACTAATGGGAATGTAAATCTTTCTTTTTCCAAGATTTTTATTACAGAGGGAGAGGAGCCTGTTGAAAAATTTTGTGTAGTCCCTCTCCATGTGACCAGAGCCTGACAATTTACATGCAGTCTCTCACATATTTGTTTAATCTTTATAGGTACTCCTTAATCGGCTAGACAATATAATTCGACTCAAATGTTTACCTTTTCATTTCCTAGAGGCGAAACTACTAAAAATTGAAATGCTATAAAATTAGTCTTATTAGAGTTGTAATTAACCCTTAGTGGTTAACTAAATTCACCACCCAAAATATTGAAAACTGATAATTCATTTAATGATCTAACTCTTACTATTCTGCAAATGTCTCCTCTTATTTATTTAGTAATATCAATGCTAGCCTTGCTATCAATATATATACCAACACAAGGAGATCTACAATTCTTTAATGGCAACAGAAAAGTAGTACATACAACATTATTAAAGCAAGGTCGTCAACTAAGCAATTGCTATGCATGCAGGTCTGGTGTACAAACCTATGAGTATCATTCTTTTGAAGCTTCCATTCATATCACGATTGGAATGGCACCCTTTCAGCATTGTTTCTACTTCAAGCATTGACTCTGACCGATTATCTATTTTAATCAAGTGCCAACAAGGCTGGACGAAAAAGATTGACAACTTCATGGACTGTCTAAGCTCTGTGAAGAGTCCTTTGCATCTGCTAGCAGCTGTTGAAGGTCCTTATGGTCCAACTTCCATGGACTTTTTAAGGTACTCATCTATCTATTCAAATGCCATCAGTAAAGACAGGGATATCATAACGTGCAAGTAAAAGCTTCAGCATATTTGATATAGTGCTTATATTTGGGTAGTCACTAACCTGGTCAATGCATTTAATTTAATGGTTTTGTAACATTAAGACACAAAATATGCCCAAAATCCGCCGAGGATTTGGAAATCCAAGATAAATCCACCCAATAGTCAACTCAAGGTCTTGTACAAGAACTTGGGCAGTGCGATTGCTACAATTGAGCAAAATTAGTAATAGATGCTAGGTGAAAATGACCCTTTTCTTCCAAGATGATATTTAATAGACCTATGTGAATATGTGCTGCTGCTTGCAGGTATGACGCATTGATACTGATTGGTGGAGGAAGTGGAATAGCTCCATTGATGAGCATTTTATCAGAAACATTGCACCAGCATAATATCAAAGAAGGAAACCATGTTCCCAGGGAAGTCCTACTCATATGGTCAGTCAAAAATACAGAAGAACTATGCATCTTAAATCTTATATCTCCGTCAATGTTATGTCCAAGTTATTCTGAGGTCTTGCAATTAGACGTGCAGGCATATGTCACACAGAGAGAAGCTCCGGACATTGAAATGGCTAATTTAGAAATAGAGGGGATGGAACTACCCACTGAAACTTTCTTTGGTGATTACCATATCAAGGAAGAAAGTCCACGTGGAGGTTGTCTGCATTCTATAACAAGCACTAACAATACTTTATGGCAGGCAGCAATAGTTGCTTCTACATTGGCAGGATATCTCATGATGACAGGCCTACTAAATCGCTTCTATATATACCCATTAGATCACAACTCTTATGAAGTGTTCCCGTGGTGGGCCAGAGGATTTCTGATCCTGGCCTGCATGAGTGTGGGTATTGTGATCTTTGGAGGTTCAGTTTATGTGCTTTGGGTCAGAATGAAAACTCCTGCAGTCAATGGGTCTAGAGAAAAAATATATGAGATGGAGGTTACCAACAATGTTCAGGAGCAGGAAAAGGACACCATTTTAACTAGGACTAGTATTCATTATGGACGACGGCCTGATCTTCAAGGTAACACCTTTTTCTATACATATAGAGTAAATCTAGAACAAGAACCTTACAACCTCTTTGTTTTCCAGGTTTCCAAGACTCTCTTGTTGCATGCATTCTTTCAACTGGCTTCTGATTCATATGAGAAAAATAGTTTAAAATGATTTTTTCAGTTTATGTAGGATGGATTATGATAATTAACTTTCGTAAATGTTTATTATGAGAAAATTTGTTTTTTGGGTAGGAAGGTTCTGCATAACCAGCCTGCAAGGCTATAAATACTTTATTATTTTTATTATT
Source organism: Sequoia sempervirens (assembly GCA_007258455.2). Taxonomy (NCBI): domain Eukaryota; kingdom Viridiplantae; phylum Streptophyta; class Pinopsida; order Cupressales; family Cupressaceae; genus Sequoia; species Sequoia sempervirens. Next base: position 297,598,063 of record VDFB02047230.1, read on the forward strand.
TTGTGACTCCTTTATTACAGTGTGTGCTATATGCATACTGGTTGAGCTAGACTTACCTAGCTTGGTGTTTGTTGCGTGTGGGTTAATTTGCATTTAGCATGGTATTAGTCTCAGATTGGATTAGAGTTTCTTGTAAATTTTACAATGCACAGATTTACTTGATCTGATTATTTGGAATTTGTCTTTGTGATTGGCAATGTGACAACGAAAGACATAATTGGAAAATTTACAATGAGAATGGATGGGAAGAAAGTAGGCGTCATAGCGTGTGGACCAGAGAGCTTGCAGCACAGTGCAGGATCAGCTTGCAGGCAGCTCAGCTCCTTACTGGGTCTCAGGTCCTCTGTTGCATTGGATTATCACTCTATCAGTTACAATCTCTAGTCAGCTTTTCTTTCAAATTCTGGTTTAAAGATAGTAGGAATATAAGCTTTTGGTCACAACAAGAGCTTGCCTTATTAATCTTAAACATGCCTCTTAAACTGTTTTCATAAGTCATGATATAAAATTTTATGTCATGTCACATTGATATACTGTCTCACAAAATTGTGTAAATATATAAATAAAAGGACAGGAGTTCTGTATATAGAAACTAATTACATCAATGTGCTCAGAGCCAACTCTGCAGGTCTCAAAACTTTCTGTTTTCAGATTTAGTTCGCATGTTATGAATGTAAGTGTTTTGTTCATTTATAAAACTGTTATTTTTAAGTTCGTCAAAACAGAAGAAAGGATTTAGACAAGACTGAAATGGTAAGTTGGCCAAGGATTCATCATGTTTCGCTTCTTTTGCCCGTATTTCGGAAGATACAATTTTAATTATTTAAAAAACTGTAAGTAAAGACAGTTTTATTAGTATCTGTCAAAGGCAGGGTTACTACTACATTTGATGAATTCAAATGATATTTTTGGATGTTCAAGTGGAATTATTTTTCTTTCTTGGCGTCTGCTGTTTAAGTTTTAACAAAAAAATTGTATTTTATTTATCAGTGAAGGAAAATAAACTTTCTCTAAACTAATCTAATAACATGTATATATGTAAGTACAATTAATTTAGATTAATTAGATATTAAATGTGGAAGAGTAAATGTAAACAAGATTATGAATGCATTAGATTTGAGATGATTCTAAATTTGACATCTCTTAAGATTTGGAACAATAAATCTTAGACTAGTGTTTGCATTGGAATTATAATATTCTGTTGACTTTATGCAAGGACAAGTTCATTGATCAAGGACTAAACTATGATCATTGATTTGTCCTACGCAAATAAACAACTTATACTATGTAATGTGTATATTTGTGTTCTCCACCATTCATGATTCACCTTAGCTTTCTCTACATCTTTTGATAGTTGTTGTACTGACATTATTTATAAGTATTTAGGTAAGGTTATTAGTATGTCACAAAGAGATATGTTCTCCTAGGCTAATCACCATAAATGTGTATAAATAATTGAAAATAGTCTTCAATCATGTATATGTTCCTAGGAATGATTGTGTAAAACTAGATTCCTTTTAGTGACCAATTGCAACGTGTAAATGTAAAATATTCTTTGATGCTCCAATGATTAGGAGATCCTTAAATTGAATGCCTTTAAATAAAAGAACATAGCAACACATTAGATAGAGTGCTTAGTTGACCCTAGGTAGGATGGGTATAGGCAAGAACTGTATGAATTTGATTTAAAAACAAAAAAAAGCAGTGAGACAAGTCTATGGCCATTAGATGTCCCCATGATGGTAAACTAGTCACAAAATATTTAAAGTGATAGATCATAGTGTGTAATCTATAAATGGAAGCATGAGTGTGCATAAGTATGATGAATAAGTAGATAGGTCGATTGTTTGGGGGTAAGGGGTGTGTATAGGAATATGTGTAATAGGTAGGTGGGTAATAAAGGGCAAGAGACTTGATTTTGCACAAAATTGCCATTTGTTAATATATCCATGTATTAAGACACTCTCCTCAAACTAGGAATGAAACTAATAGGAAAATGACATGGTGTGCAAATTTTACCATTAAATTTTGTCTCCATTTTAAGGTGCATGTGAATCTTAGAATGATAATGCATCTAAAAGTATGTAGCATTCACAAACATGCATGTGAAGTAAATATTCAAACATCACAAGATATCGCCAATGGGGTCCATACAATTTAATTGACCCCATGAGGACGTGATCATGTGGGTTCATCTTCTATGCATGTACTATCCATAAAAACAAATTATGTGTCTATGAGCACTTTAAATTATTTGTAAAACTAAATATGAAAATGATAGTGATAGGATATGCTTCCTATCCCTCTCATCAATAATTGGTTGTATTTATAGGATACAAGGAATTGTAGGAGGGAAAACAATAAATGAAAAAATTCAATCTAAATATGCAAGCATATAATCTTGTAAGAATATATATAAGAATTTATATAAGAATGTATATAAAGAATACATTGTGTAGCAATCATGTGAATATGTTAAAAGTTAAGAATGACATCCACATGTGATAGAGATAGCATCAATTGCTACATTGTATTCAACAAAAAATGGTTATATGGCCATCAATGTCCATAAACACTTGTGTTAGTACAATGGCATGAAACTAAGATAATGTGTAAAAGGAAGCACAATGCTTATAGATAGAAATATGTGTCTATGAAAATGAAATATGTAAATAGGAAGCAGGATACTTTTGAATGGGAAGGCTTGATGCCCCCCATTGTGATAAAAAGGAAAGGCATGATGCCCCAAATGCAATAAAAGGAAAGATATGATGCCTCTAATGTGATAAAAGGGAAGAAGTGATACCCCTAATGTGATAAAACAAAAGGTGTGACACCCCCCAATGTGACAAGGTGACTACTTAGGACATGAATGAATTAGGTGAATGCAACAATGTAAGATGTAATTGTGAAATCTTATATCAACTACAAGACCCTATATATGGACAAAATAATGCAGTAAGTTACAAAATTGTGTAAAAATGAGGAAGTCACAATGCCTCTAATGTGAAGATATAAAAATGGTGGCTCAAATGTAAAAATAGAATGCATGATGCCCCATAATGTAACATGAAAGATGTGTTGATGTACAAATGAATGCTTATAAAATAAATAAAAAACAACCTAAATGAAACCCTAGGTGAGGATAAAGTTAGATTATGACAAGTGTCCTCATCTTATGCTATGAGACAACATGACCCAAATATGTCTCAATTTGATAATAACAAACACTCCTAAGTTTATCTTTAGTGTAATAAAGTAAAATGGACCTAATAATTAATTAATGACTAATTAATTATCAGGGAATTTTCCTATTTACTCCAACAACCTCCCTTAAGATCAACTAAAGGAAAAGCTAAAAACATAATGATGAATGCAATGATGGATGCGTGGATGGGTCTTAGCTACAAGTAATAATGAGGTACCCATGTACAAACAAATGAGATCTCTCACAACCAAAGAAAATGAGAAAATCGCATGGGAAACGACTGCTCTCCAAAAGAGAGAGAATGGAATAGATGCACTAGTTCAAAAGAAGGATAAAAGAGGACTCAATATGACCCCTCAAGGAATTCTTCTATCACACAGGTACAATGAATTTCCCCCCAATAGGAGAGAGAAAATGAGGCTATCAATCCTTCCATAAAGAAGTAGATTTTTTGTCAAGGGTAAGTGTAGAAAGATGAGGAGCCAAAAAGGAGTCCTAAGTGGCCCCTTTTTTTTTTTGAAATCAGGAAATTC
>VDFB02047230.1:297601903-297725645 GCA_007258455.2 Sequoia sempervirens
TCTCACTCCCTATCTCTCTCACTCCCTCTCTCTCATACTCTCTCTCTCTAAATATCTCTCAGTTCTCTCCCTCTGACACCCTACCTAGATAACTCTCTCTCTCTCTCCCTCCCTCTCCCTCTCTCAGGTCTCTCTCTCCCACCCCCCCTCTTTCGCTCCCTCTATCCCTCCCACCCTATGCCACACCCCGTCTTGTTATTACTAATTTAATTTTACCTTCACGGGTAAATTGGATGGTAAATACAATCATGATTTTGATATGCTTGCGAAAAGAATGGAATACTGCAATAGGTATTATGTGAAAGTGTTGATAAATTCTTAATATGGCTTCGAAAGAGTAAATATGTTTACAATGATTGCTATATGAATATGATAAATTTATGATGCATATGGATTTATTATGAATGTCTAACTATCATTGCAAATGTGCTAAGCTAGTTGTACGACCTAGTTCAATCCTCTAGGTGGAAGGGAAGAATCACTCAGGAGAAGTGATTGGTCGGATAACCCTTAATGATACCTATCTGAGCTTACACACACACTCATAGTGGAATGGTTGAGTCAAGTCATAGTGTTTGGAATTGGTAAGTCATCCTTAGCATGTTGTGTTTGCATTAGTAAGGGTCTTGATTACTATTGAGTGCATTCTTGGATGATGTTTATGTGTTTGGAGCTTATGAGTTCTTCCTTATGTTACTATGCTTGATTGAATGGATGAATGAGTGTTTGAGATATATGCCTATATATGTATATATGCACATGTCAATATACATGTATGTCAGATATAATGGGATGTCCATACTAGTATGTCAACATATGTATGATTATGCATATACGTATAAAGATGTTAATATGATGTTATATGAGGACATAACCATATGGTCATAGTCATTCGAGTATCGAATGGACTCTTTGATCATCGTATTGCTATGGAATTTATATATATATGTGTGTGTGTGTGTGAGTGTATGTATATATCTACATATACATATACATATATACACATAAGAATTATGCTTATATATACACACACACATATATATACACAATAATATATAATGTGCTTTTATATATAAGGCATGTTCATTTGATAAATGAAGATCGATTGTTATAAATGTATAGTGCATGATATAGCATGAGATATATATATATATATATATATAAGTATCGTTTTGAATATGGTATTATTGTGAGATATATCACTAAGTCATAATCATTCGATTATTGAAAGGATTATTGCTTATTTTCTTTGAACGACATGTATATATATGTGTCTATGTATATATATATAGTCGATATGATTATTATGTGAACGTCAACTTGACCATATTCATTTATATATCGAATGTATACAAACTTGTTTGACATGGGATACATATATATATATATACACATACATATATATATAAATATAGTGTTAATGCTATTCATTGATTTATATATATATATATATATTTATACTTGGTACTAAATATCTATTTATACATGGTATTAAATAGAGGCCAATTTGAATATCTAATATGCAAGTATCATAGGCCAATTTATATATATAAACATAGGCTGATTTGAAAATGAGATAAGAAAAGTATTTAAAGGCCAAGTATAACATATATTGACTTTGGATAAAGATCAAACTATATAGAAAATATTGCACAACAATAAAAAGTTGATATGAAGAATAAACCATAGTTGATACTATGGAAATACATCTTTGAATTGATAACAACATATTACTCAATATTGGATGCTTTAACACAAAGCGATGGAGTATTTATCAACTGCCAAATAAAGTGTAAAATTCATGAGAATAGTAAAAGTAAACAACAAGGCAAAGAACTGGTTAAAATGCCATTTATGTGCTAAAGCAACTTATCTTTCCTCTGTTTCTTAGCAAAGCTTTGACTAAGTTGATGTAGTAAGGTGTTGATTGATAACAATAGACTGTTACAATGGGAATAACTATGCCAAAATAATAGGAGGAGTGGCTGCATACTTGGCGCCAAATTATGAAGTTCTATTTTATGTAGAAGTCCATTTTGGTTGCAAATTGATTGTCATCATTTTAACATGAGCACAATTGAATTAGTATTTCTTTGTTGTCAAGTAGAAAGGTCGATCTGTAGCATTTTAGTGTTGATTTTACACTTAGTTTGCTGCCACCTTTTAGCCAAGTGAAGTGAGTTGACTTGCATGGAGATTGTTGTCATTTTGTATGCCTTTTCTATAGACCGCAATGTATCCTTCTTCTATATAAGTAGAGAGGCTAGTTCTCTCATTTGGATGCACTTCTTTGTAAACTTATTCTGTTGCAATTATTCTGAGAGCTGTAATTTTTGAGGGTTAAGAGTTATTGAGTGAGATTTGTGAATTACATTGTGAGTGCATATTGTTGTCTTGAGAAAGGAGTCATAGTGAAGTATTGCTTTGAGAGAGATAAGTAAACCTAGAAAGTTGTTGTTGGAAGGTTGTGCATCAAGTCATTCAACCGGGTTAAGCGTATTACATGCATGAGGATATAGTCTTCTCTTATTTTTATTTATTTATGAAAGAATGATATTTAAATGCTTTGTTTGGAACTGCTTGAGAATATATGCATTAGGAAACCATAGCATTTTCTTTGGAAAGGAAATGAATCTGCTTTATGTTTTTCTATGAAAGTGTTTGTATATACTCCATAATAGGAGTGTTTGGTCATAATTGGTATTGCATACTAGAAATGATGAAATATGAATAAGGGAAGTGTCTTAGTACTCCTATATACCCTATATGGGAATTAGATATTGATGTTCTATACATAGATATTTTAGACTACGTGTATAATGAAAAATTTTCAATGTCATAAAGTGACTTGGAACTGTTATCTAATTATGATAGGAAACCTTGGGAATGATAGAGTTAGCATTAAAAAAGGGAAGGTATGAAAGATATGATGTGATGGTATGCAAACCACATCAAATATCTTTATGTTACAAATGATCACTTGATCATACTATACTCTTGAATGGAGTAGAGTTTTACCTACTAGGTTGGGATTTATACTTAACTACTCATTAAAACCTATGTTGGGAATAACCTACTTGATTGAGTTGTTCAATTGGTCTTGATTGGAACATATAGGGTTAAATTAACCTATATAATCAGAACAGTCATTGATTGATGAATTTATCCTAAGATTATGATGTATCAAGGTTAAAACTCACCTTTGTGATTAAGCCAAATCACTCGAGTTTATGGAATTCTATACGGTTGGAATGTAGGTGTGAAATACCTAGTAAGTTAGAGTTGCTACTTGACTAGTTGCATTACACTCTTAATATGGAGTTTTAGTATTGACAAGAGTAGAATATTTGCTTAAACCATTTTAATTAAGGAGAATACACTCTCAAATGGAATCATCTATTGATATGATTATTCTTCAAATGAGGTCATTCATTGATGGGATTATATTCTTGATGAGAATCACTTTTTAATGAAATATATTACTAAAGGGAGTCAGTAATATATGAATATTTAATCTAAGATTAGATGAAGCTTATGTAGCTATACTTTAGTTTATAAAGTTAAACATAGGACTAGGCTATTCGTTGAAGGGAATAGCTTGTTAAGAAGTTTATGTAAAGTGAATGTGTAAACTAGAAAAGCTCATATGTTATACCTATGATAGGAATGTCCATTGAAGGGGTAGCTTATTCTTAGGATTTATTGGTAGAGATAACATTGTGTTATGGGAAAAAGGGAAATAGGTTATTTCTAAGGTTAGGGATTACCTATGGAAGGAAATTTCCTAAGCATAGTGGTTGATCCCACAATAGTGGTTTACAATTTTTTGCCAAATTGGTCATTGAAATAATTTTTTTAACTAAATCTTCACTTTCGGGCACCTATAGCGGCTAAACTGTGAGGAATTTGAAGATAATGCAAACTAGAGTTTCATGAAATTTTTTCTGTAGATTCTAAATATATTTTTTTCAAAATTTTTGGAATCATATTGCACTTCTTTTTCCATCTCCCCCGAAAACTAGTTTTTTTAGAAAACAACATTTTTAAAAAGTGATGCTCACCGTATAATGCATAACTTTTTTTCCATGAAGGATACAATTATAATTATTTCAAATTTAGATTTGTAACTTTGATATCTAGTCCTTCCACTTGGTTAGATAGTTTTTTATTGAATATTTTTTCTTTAATCAAGTTTCGAAGTCAAACGAATTACAATTCAAACATAGTGCGACCGTATAACGCATAAATTCTTTTTTTGTATGTATTAAAATTCAATTTTTTTTGTTGTTGGATCAAGGACTTCAATATCTAGTGCTCTCATATTTTTCAATTTTTTTTTTTGAAAATCTTCTATTTTTCCACATGTGTAGAACAAAGAGTTTGATTTTCGGTGAAAAACCTACATTCACAAGAAATAAAAAATAAATATAATAATAAACTTAAATTTATTTAAAATTATACTTTTTGGGAAGATTATAATAATGAATACATACTTACAAAAAATAAATTTTAAATGAATTTATTTAATACCCCAAAAGGTAAATCAAAAGTTGTTTTTTATCAACATTTTGATAGGTGTAAAGGAGACTTCGTTATAGGTATGGTTTAAAACTAGAGGGTTCTATCCAAGGGGGGTTTGATCTAAGGTAGTTTTATCAAACCCTCTTCAATTGGAATTCTTTAAATGAAAATTTTAAAGGCTTAAATTATTATATTTTCTAAAAATATGTGATTTCAGCAAAAAAATAGAATCTCCCAGAAATTGTAAACCAGCTTTGTGGGATCACCCTAGTATATGAATGGTGTAATCCAAACCGAGCTATAGAAGTGTATGTGAATAGAAAGACTATCACTCGAAATACTGGGAGAGAATACTTTGGCCAAAGTAGTGTAAGTAGCCATTGTTTACACTATCATTTCACCGTATTCCTCTTATGCATTCTAGTTCAGGATTTTCATATTCGTATGGGATATGATCGTATGATTAGGTTATAGTTTGTAGGACACAACACTAAGCTTAGATAGGCTATTGTTATGAGTTTTACCAACCAATCTCTTTTTCAAAGGGAAGGGCCATCTTGTCATGTGTGATAGATGTGCGGGGGATCGTATTTGAGTCTGTGGTTGGCAGAAAAGTGCTTGAGTGATGCTTCTCCTCATCAATTGGCAGTTGAGGTTTGCAAATGTTTGCACCAGCATTGAGGATAGCTTGAGTGTGTGCACAAGAGAGCAAGGAAATCTAGAGGGTATGCACCATTACAGCGACATCAAGACTAGTTTGAATATCTATTGCCAGATAAAGCTCATAAGAGTTATGTATGTATCATGTACCCATTTATATGGACATATGTAATCTTGAATGAAAAACTTGAGTTTATTGAATATGAAATCTATGTTATGGAAAGGTTTTTGAAATTACAATGGATTGCAATGGAAGTTTTGAAATAGTGTTATTTCAAATGTGCATGTAATTTACATTATGGAAAGAATTTTTTGTTGTTGCTATGTTATGGCATCATGGTTTATTCACTGTAGGTGAAAATTGGGGCAATGTTATTGAGAAATACACCAGGGTTGTTACACCCTACCTAGACAAGTCCCTTTCACTCCAACCCCTTCTCTCCCACTCCCTCTCTCTCTCTCTCTCCCTCCCACCCCCACTCCCTCTTTCAGGTCTCTCTCTCTCAGGTCTCTCCCTCCCACCCTACCTAGGCAACTCTCTCTCTCTCTCTCTCTCTTACAATTCTAGCTCCCTCTAAATCTATACATACATATAAGCAGACATACATAGATACAGGAATGTACATACATACTTACATACATACAAGTATTCATACATATACACAAAATCTTAGATACATACATGCATACATACATACATGATTGCATACATACATACAAGTGTACATAATTACATACAAGCATGCATACCTACATACATACATGCCATACGAGCATACATGCATGCATACATACAAATATATATACATACAAATAGTAGACTAGCATTTAACACAAAGAAAGACATAATGCAAGTGCATTATAACATGCTCACATTATATCTTTCTTAGGAAACTCAAGAAAAAACACGTAAAAACATGTCAAAACTATGAAATGCACAAAGGTACTCACATTTTAATGGTTATTGCTATTTTTGCAATAAGTTTGGATAAGGTTGTAGAATACAGAAGAAGAATGAATTAGAATGTCTGTTGTAGAAAATCAGACCCTCTTGAGAAAAGAGACAATTTCACACATAATTGGACCCAATTTTGAGTCCCTTCACATCATTCAACCTTCAAAACAACATTTATAGGCCCCTTAGACCCATTAATTTTGATCTAGAGGCCCATTTTACCTGAGAAATCACATAAAACCCAACAAACAACATTTAATTATATCATATCTCGAAAACCCACCTTCAAACAATAGTAGTGGGACCCATTCACCACCTTGAGTGAATGAGTCCCCTCTAGTGGGACCCGTTCGCCAGGGTGGCGAATGAGTCCCCTTTGAGGGAAAATTCAAATTTAAGCAGGAATTTAATCAATTTAACTTTAATTTTCGGTGAATGTTGGCCTCTTAGGTCTAATTAATGGGAAAATAAGGTGTTGTTGCTTATAAATACTCATTTCAAGTCATTTCACACATATTTTTATCATATTTTCTTATCTTTTATCATTCCTCAAGAGCAATTCATAAAGTCAAGTCTTTCACAACAAGTTTCATTAGGAAAAGTTGAAGTTTTAGGGCAAGAAACTAAGGTTTTTGCAGATCTTGAAGCTCACTTCTCTTGTCAAGACCCACCATTGCAAAGGATTTATGATGGATGCCTATGGTGAATCATGAAGAAATCTAGGGTGAAGAGGTGCAACTAGCCACCAAAGCACACCTAAGGACTTGGTTTCCTATTGATTCCATCTTCCATTTTCATTCTATCTTCAAATTAAGGTTTGCATCTTGTTTGTTTATCATTTGCATGTAATTTCATTCCTATTTTTCATATATTGTAAGGTTTTTAGGGTTGAGATCTTGCATCATATAGATCATTCTTGCATGTCTTATTCTAGAGCAATAGGATAGGATCTTTGTCACATCTCAACTTTTCCTAGTCTTTAAAACATCTAAGGCTAGGGTTTATGCAAAATTTTCTCCATTCAAGGTTTAATTACCTCACTAGGGGTTTGACCAAGGAAAACCCCCCATTAGACAAACAATTTTAAGCTGTTTTGCAGAATTTTTCTGAGATCCGAAGTCGAGTTTCTGTCAAAAATTATTGTGCAAGTGTCAAGGTGCAGGACAAAACTTTGAAGTTGTAGAAATTTGAAAGTGGAATGATTCACCATGCATGGCGAATGAGTCCCTCCTGAGGTGCAGATTTGAGTTAGATGCAGATCCAGGTCCCCGACTGCCAGAAAACAACTTCTGTGCAGAAAAGTCTTGATCTGGGACTGATTTTCCCAAGGTGGCAAATGAGTCCCAATCAGCCTAAAGTCAAGTTTCATTAGTTTTCCAAATTATTTTCCTGTCATTTCCAGTTTACCAGGTGCACTCACTCTGAGAAACAGTCTTCTGTTTATTTTAATTTTCATTTTGTTCATTCTTTAAAGAATTTTTGCAAACAAAACTTTGTTTTCAAACATAGCATAGATCTTAATTTTGCATTCATAATCTATTTTGTAGATCATTCAATTACATTTAGTTTACTTCATTTAGTTTAGATAACATCACACATATTATAATTTGAATGAACTAGTTAGAATTTTTGGCCCTACCTCTCTCCTTTTAGGTGAAAAACCCTAGAAGAGCTAGAGAGTCCTAGAGAGCCAAAAATCAACGGTTCATTTTGGTGAACCCGAATTTTGAGCATAACATTATTCTGATTTACATTTCTATTTGCATCTTAGGACTTAATTGCTTCATCATTTTGTATTGTTTGCATCTTTAGGATTATTAAACATTACATTAGTGAAAGCATTATTTAGATCTCATTATTACAATGTATTTAATTCAATCATTTCACCATTCTGCATTTGTATTCTATTTCTGCATTTTATAGACTTATAAATCTTCAGAAACACAAAAAAAATAGAAAAATCTTATAAAATTCATCCCCTGGGACTCATTCGCCACCTAGGGTGAATCAATCCCTCTACAATTCTACATCAACATTTCTAGATTTTCAGTTTCCTACATTGCATCTTTTTGTTTTCTGTCATTCTCTTTCTATTACAGTTCATTTTTTTTTGTTTTCATTAGCATAAATTTCATTTCTTTTCATGGTATTCATGGATATTTTTAGATCTTTGAAAATTTCTTTTTCCATTTTCATTCCTAGTTCTTTTAGATAAGATTCATCGATACATAAGGAAGCAAAAAATGAAACATCAAATAATCCCTTCAAACACATGATTCAAATTAGAAACAACATCTCATCTAAGCCTCTTAGTAGTGATGATGTTGATAAGTTAGATGAATTCCTTCAAGACTTCCTCTCACTCACTTCATCCTCTAATGCTTGCAATGAGAAACATAAACCCCTTAATGATAAAGTTTCCCTCAAACCTTTTTCTTGCGATGACTTTGATTTGTTAGATGAATCCCTCCAAGACTTCATCTCGCATAAGCCATCCACTAAGGTTTGTGGTGACCAATTCACAATACTGAACATTACAACCTCTAATGCTTCTCTTGAACATCTTAAACTAGTTGACAACAATTTAGTACCCCTCAAACCCTTTAGTCATGATGATTTTCATTTGCTAGATGAATCTCTTCAAGACTTCATCTTACCCAACTCATCCGCTTTGGTTAGTTGTGAGACCTCTAACATCAAGGGTGTTAATGTAATTCAACCTAATCTTATTCTTTACCCACCCTCACATCCGCTTCACCCCTCTAATCAACCCCGGTACACCCTCTACCCTCCTAAAACTAATGTATCACAACAATCTAGTAATGATATTGTTGCTCATACATATAACACCTGAAACAACCCACAACTACCACAAACAACCCCACCCTCTTTACCTTTACCCAATCCGCCTAGTGCTCCTCATTATATCCCAACCACAAAGGAGTATGATCTTGTTGAACAATTAAAGAATAGTCCCGCCAAGATTTCCCTTTGGGATTTGCTTCAAAACTCACCAAATTATCACAACATTCTTCAAACCGCTCTAAAAAAGTTTACAATTCCTCCTAGTACCACTCTGAATGATGTGGCAAATCTCATTCACAAAAAGAATATTGGCATTACCTTCCATCAACATGACCTCCCTCCTTTGGAGTTGCATAAACAACATGATGCCTTTATGGTAATTGCTTGATTCAATCGCACAGGTATCAAACACACTCTCATAGATAATGGTTCTTATCTTAGTGTGTGTAGTGTGAGTCTCCTTGATTGATTAGATGTTGATAGGTCACAAATAATACCTGATCCCATCTCTATTCAAGGATTTGATAATACAACAAAGCAACCGCTTGGGATAATTACTTTACCTATTACGGTTGGGGTGGCTACTTTGCAGACTCCTATCCATGTCATGCCTTATGATATTTCATATAATATTCTTTTAGGCCGACCATGGATTCATGAGATGAATGCAGTGCCTTCAACCCTTCATCGTGTTATGAAATATGTCTATAAAAATCACATCTATCAAGTTGAAATTGATCCCGAGCCTAAAATTTGCTTGCACCTTGAAAAATGGGTTACAAGTCCTTTGAAAAAATTAATTCCAACATCCAATATAGACCCTCTTCAAATTGAACAAAATGATAAGGAATTGATATCTAAATTATCTCGTGATGATTGGGGATCCTTAGAATTCACACCCTCGTTTATGGGAAAATACATATTCATGCAAAAGAAAGATGAGAAACAAGATCAACCAAACGTCATGTCCACTCAAAATTCTGAACAGTCTTCTCAAACATCTATCTCCTATAATTCGGATGACAATGCAACATACACAACAAATTTTGATGAGATAGATTACAAATCCCCACCTACTCTGCATGAAATGGAAAGACTTTGTGGAAAAGGATATAAATTTGTAAAACAATTAGGCTATACTGGAAAAGGGTGTGGAAAACATGAGCAAGGTATTTGTGTTCCTATTGAACCTAATACGCAAGAAATGAAAACTGGATTGGGATATTCTTTTTCTAAAATGATCAAAGCTACTCAATGATCATCCTTGACCATTGATGCTATAACATGTCACTCACAACACAAACTTACAATTAAACATCCTAATTTACTCGATATAACCTTACCACCTTCATTGACATATGCCGATAGTGATGAGGCTTTGAAACAAATCTTAGGTGTTTATGATACCTCATCCTCGCGTACTTACATGAAAAACATTACTTGTGCCATGAACGTTACCGAGCAAGAAGCAAGTGACACCACTGAAGATTTTTTTGAATCTAAAAGTCCTAAATCCAATGCACTCCCTTTAGGAGATACAATTGATGTGCCAATGGACTTTAAGGATAAAGATAAAGTTATAAAGATTGGGAAGTGTCTTGATGATGAAGAACAAGAAGATACTACCACTGTACTTCATGATTTTCCTAAAATTTTTGGTTGGAAATATTCTGATATGCTCGGAATTGACCCAAAAATTGTGGTGCATAACATTGTCCTTGCTGAAAATGCTAAACCCGTTCGTGAAAATATCTAAATAATGCATCCTAACATAGCCTTGCATGTTAAAGAGGAACTCAAAAAATCCTTGATGCAGACTTTATTAGACCTATTGATTATTCTCCTTGGATCTCAAACATTGTCATAGTTTCAAAACCCGATAATCGTGTTTAGATGTGCACGGATTTTCTAGACTTGAATAAAGCCTTTTAAAAGATGATTTTTCGCTTCCTAATATAGAAATGATCATGGATTCAACTACTGGACATGCTTTGTTGTCATTCATGGATGAATGTTCTGGTTATAATCAAATCCTTATTAATCCTCAAGATCAATATAAAACTTCCTTCACAACTACTTGGGGAACATTTTGTTGGGTTGTGATGCCCTTCGGTCTACAGAATTATGGTGCAAATTATCAATGTGCAATGACATTAATATTCCATGATTACATTCACAAAATTATGGAAGATTATGTCGATGATATCCTAGCAAAATCATTAACATGACAAGACACTATAAATGTCCTTTGTAAAATCTTTGAATGAATACAACAATACAATATATGCAATTGAATCTGAAAAAGTGTCTTTGGCATTGATAGTGGTAAAATTTTGGGGTTTGTCATATGTCACAAAGGCATTGAAGTGGACACAAAGAAAATTGATGCCATTATTAACATGTAACCTCCTAGGAATATTTCTCAGTTGCACACGTTACAAGGTCAAATTCAAGCTATCCATCATTTCATTGCATCTTTAGCTGATCACAAATTATCTTTCACACATCTCCTTAAAAAGGGTATCCCTTTTGATTAGGATGAGGATTGTAAATAGGTTTTTGAGAGTCTAAAGGAATATCTAGCTACTCCACCTATTTTACAACCTGTTGTGCCACATAGACCGTTTATCTTGTACATTGTCACATCGACCCATGCTCTTGTAGCATTATTGGCTCAACACGATGATCATGGTAAAGAACACTATGTTTATTACATTAGCCACACCTTAATTGATTATGAGACACACTATTCACCAATTGAAAAACAATGTTTGGCTCTTGTATTCACTACTAGTACGTTGCAACATTATTTACTAAATGTTGAAATACAAGTCGTCACAAAATTGGATCCTCTTAAATATCTTTTCAACAAAATAGACCTCTTCAGACACTTAGCTATGTGGGTGATGTTGTTAATAGAGTTTGACCTTAAATTTGTTTCAAAAAAATAAATTAAAGTCCAAGCCTTAACTGATCACTTAACTGACGGTCCTCATTTTTCTTTACCTACTCTTGATTCCTTTCCTGATGATCATGTCTTAACCACTGACATTACACCATAGGAGTTATTTTTTGATGGATCTAAGTGTCAAACAGGTTCCAGTGCTAGAGTGGTGCTAATTCCACCCAACGACAAACCTATTCCCTTATCTTATCAATTAAATTTCCTATGAACAAATAATACAACTAAGTATGAGGCATTGATCACATGTTTACAAGCTGCTTTATCTCTCAATGCTAAACATATCAAGATATTTGGTGATTCACAATTGGTCATCGAAAAAATCAATGGTACATATCAAACTAAACATAAAAAATTATTAAAATACAAGGAGCTTATCATGAGATTATTAGAAAAATTTGACTCATTCACCTTTGATAATATCCCACACAAAGATAATCAACATGTAGATGCAATAGCGTGTGCAAATTCTCTCATAACGCCACACAATCCTTCCACAGAATTCACTTTCGTTATCCATCCCATCATGAAACCCTCGATCGATACTCTATTAGAAGACAATTTTGTGATAACTCAAGATGCTTCGTGTGAATGGTATGATACAATATATACCTATTTGAAAGATGGTACCATTCCCAAACCTACCACAATGAATACTTGAAAGCATTTAGGTAAGCTCATGGCTAAATATGTGATCCTTGCAAATGCATTGTATAGAAGATCTTTTAATGGTCTCCTATTAAGATGTCTTAGAGATTCTAAAATCCCTTTAGTGCTTGAACAGGCTCATGTTGGTGCATGTGGAGGTCATTTTGGAGGATGTTCGTTAGTGCAAAAAATTATTCATGTGGGTTATTATTGGAGACATATGGAGAAGGATTGCTTCACCTACATTAAACGATGTCACAAATGCCAAGAGCATAGAAATTTGATCCACACTCCTGCTGCTGAGCTCCATGCCAATGTTCCCATTTTTCCGTTTTCAGTATGGGGGTTAGATCTTATTGGAAAAATTTCACCGCCTTCTTCTGCTAGACATACGTTTATCATAACCGCAACAAACTATTTCATGAAATGGGTAGAAGCTATTCCTCTCTATTCTACAACAACTGAAGCAATTTGTCATTTCATCTTGGACCACATAATTGCTCACTTTGGACTCCCTTCCGCAATTTTTTTGGACAATGGAACTCCATTTAAGAATAACAATGTTCAAACATTTCTTAAAACATTCAATATTCAACATCGATTCTCTACACCATATTATCTGCAATCCAATGGACAAGCTGGAAATACTAATAAGCTTCTCGAACAAATCCTCAAGAAAACTGTCACCAAGCATCATAAATATTGGCATACACAACTATCTTATGTGCTTTGGGCTTATAGAACTAACGTTAGATCATTCACAGGAAATACCCCTTATAACCTTTTTCATGGCACTGATGCGATTATGCCCTTGGAGTTAGAAATTCCTACTTTGTGAGTTGCTCTCCAAGATAATTTTGATGATGAAACTTATCAAGAACAACAATTACATCAACTCGAAATGCTCGATGAACAACATATTAATGCTCTTGAAAATATCCAAGCTCACATCAAACAATTACAACATAAAAACAACATTCATGTCATCCCATGATCATTTTCTAAGGGAGATTTTGTTCTTATTGAAAGTCAACAAAATGCTAGTGCTAACAATGAAGATAAAGATAAGTTTAGTCCTAATTGGTTGGGACCTTATCTAGTTGATACCAGCTATGGGTCTAGTGCTTATCTCTTAACGCAGCTTGATGGAACACCCCTTAAAGAACCCATTAATGCCACACATTTGTGTCAATATTATCTCTAATCCCCTTTGAATAGTATGGTTGATACAATAGTGTTGTTTAAAGTTATTTGATGTTATTCTAAATAAATTTCACATTGCTTCGTTCTTGACAACTAAATTTGTGTTTGTCTTGAACACTAAGGAAATTATTTAAGTTCATTTTATAATTGCTTTAGCCCTCATACTATTCATATTCCTATTATGTTAAGTTAGATCCTTATCGATGTATTTAATTTAACATATTCTTTTCTCATTATCAATGTTGTATCTGTGCTAAAACTATAATATGTTTTATACTAGATCACATCAATCCTATTAAATCATGTAGCCATTAATTAAATACTTTTACTATAAGTCATTTAATTAAACACATAACATTTAACATCCACCCAAAGAGACACATCACCATAAAATCACATGCGCATATCTATATATATATCAAAGTTTTATATACATCTCAAAATCATATACAATGTCATAATGGTCTGTGAGAGCTAGACCCCTTAGGATTTGGCAATCGTGATCGAGTCCCTAGACATTGTGAGATGGTCATGTGTGACCATTATCATGAACTACCGAGTCTAAGTGCATACTCCAGACCCTGTACTCGACCAACAGCTATAAGCTGCTCATCTGCCATTTGATCCCTCTTCATGCATGCATGTGCTAGCTCTATACACAATCTCTCTACCTTTTCCGAGGTTTTTGTTGACTATAGTGCACTCTCAGCTTGATGAAGTCATCTCCTTATGCTCTTATACGTTTCCCGTAACCTTGTGAAAGGTCTGAGTGACTTTGGATCTTCCTCGATGATCGGTGGGGGCACATAGTCAGGATCCATCTCCTCCTTGTTGATGGATGCATGCACTATCTCTGTGGTAGCCTAATGATATAACTCTCACTAGCCTCTCATCACTCCTACAAGATAGATAATGTACACAATTAGTAATACATCATCATGATATATATATATATATATATATATGAAAATAAAGCATAAATCACTAAAGGACATGTGTAAAATCAAATATCATCACCTATGTCTCCAGATGCATGAGGAATGCCAACCTCCTCATCTCTGGGGGGCATCGAGGATGTGCTCGCCTCTCTCTAACCGTGAGTGTTGATTCCACTATAGCTACTGCTCATGATCTAGTATTGTAAGTGTGTGAGGACTCTCCATGCTCATATCGGTCCTCAATAGCTACCTCCTCATCCTTGCTCAAGGGTGGCTCCTCCTCATAGTAATCATCCTCCTCATAATCCTCCTCCTCCTCATCCTCTCCTCCATCCTAGTCCTCATAATCAGAATGGGCCTCAAACTGGTACTCATCATCAATAACATCTATAAAAAATATCTGCTGGCCTATACCGTACCTCCTCTGCTCTCTCCTTTGGCTCATCACCCTCATCTACTACTAGCTCTGCATCACCTATAGGGAAATCCATGGGGAACACAGGAGCTGGTCATGCATATGATCACCACTCCTTGTGCTCATCTGTGCTGTCGACATCATCAATGTCATATGCTAGTGGCTGGTTGTGATCAAAATCATCAGAATCACTCTCATGAACATGATCTATAGTCAGCTGAACAATATCACCTAGCCTCTAAGCACTCCGCATTGATAGTCTAATGAAGGGGCATGCCCTCAGTGGCGTCTGCACCTGTCCAAACTATTGCATTACTCACCCATAATAGAATGATCGTACAATGTAGTCATGCCTCCCCACATCCATCTATCCATCTGCATCCTTTGTAACTGTCCGATGGGATTTGGCCACTATCAAGTGAGTAGATAAGGTTTCCATATGATATTTTCCTCCTCCAATTGGTCAAATCTCACCCTCCAAAACTTGTGTAAATCCCCATACTACCACAAGCATCGCAAAGGATAGTCGAATGCCTATGGATAGCCTGCCACTATAGTACAAGGGTATTTGATAGGCCTAGTACATATGATATGCTCAAGGCACCACACCTGTAGAAGCATACAATGGACCATACTATCAATCTCTCAAAATACAAACTGACCAAGATCATAATACAAGTACATGCTAGAATGCAATGGCCCCAAGCATAAAATGTTCTCCACTCATACATCCCTCGAATCAAGTGTACCAGTCCCCCATCCAAGTGTGTCGCTCATCCATCTGGATTGAGAACTAGTGCTACTATATGCATCATAATCCATCTTAGAACCACAAGAGCTCACAAATATAGTAGCATAGGAATATCGATCCATGCTCTAATCCTCTCATCATGTATCTGACCGCCTAGACAATACTGCATTTCTCTCTTCTTTTCTCAGAATGAATGATCCCCGCAGAAATATACCTACTCTCCCCAAATGGGAACTCAAAGAATGTGATGTATGTCCTCAAGAGTGATCATCATTTCCCTAGTGGGAAGATGAAAGGTACAAGCATCTACATCCCACTGGCCGCACAGAGCCATAAGCATGGCACCATGTTATCTCATAAGTGGCATAACATATGCCCAATAGATACCCATTGACTGAAAATTCTCTACCTCTATTGCTAATAGCATTGGCGCATGATCTCTTAGAAATGTGAGTTGTCTTCCCCCTAGCCGTTGTCATGACTGAGCAGGGACCTAACAAAATCATCACAAAATGATTTAAATTTCATCTAATATCTTCAATTTTCACATTATTCATCAAGCAAGTGTGCTAAAGTCAATCTAGTGTGCTTTTCTAATTGCCCTAGACACTTTAGAACCATTTTTGGAAATTTTGCAAAGAAATAGGGACACTTCATGAAGAAACGAGACACTTCGCGATGAAACGAGACACTTTGCGAACAAAAGGGACACTCTGCGAACAAATGGGACACTTTGTGAAAAAAGGGGACACTTTATGAACTTTTTTTCCAAGAACCCTAAATTAACCTATCCATGCATAAAAATCATTAAATTATTATAAATTTTCAAGGAAAAAGTTATAGAATCGACTCACCTCATGATACAGCTCGCCGCGTGCCACCTGCTCATGAAGATCATCCAACCACGAAGCTGTTTAATCCCTTCTGCTCGACATATTCTTCTCTCATGTGTCAATCTCAAGCTACACGAAGGTAAAATGAATAGTAAGTGACAAGTTACTTTCTTCTCCTTCTTTTAATCACTTTTCATCTCTTTTTACTTTTACACATTCACATACGGTTATCATCTTTTCACAAACTCATAATGTAGATATTATTCAAATCAACATAACAAGAGCTAGGGTAATCCGTTTTCAACATTGTTTGATGCGTTGGAATTATGATTCCACACCTGACATCATCAGTTGAATATCATTATGTGGTATGGTACTTGGAAATTACCAACGATATGATGTTTCTTATTCGACATGGCTAGATTGCTACCTTGATTTCACCTTCGTAAAGCAAGCAAAATCAAGGGGGGGCATACATCTACCCTTGAATTGGATTCCTAAGAGTTAGATAAAAGGATTTTTGAGCAATTAGTGAATGTGTGTTGCAGGATGTAGTTCCTATTGCTATGGTTGTGTAGATAACTAGACTGGGGGGCTTTGTTCTCCCATCTTTTGAATGAGTATCCTTTTATGTAGAAAGGTGCATTGTTTAGAGTCCTTTAGCTTACATATGCACATAGAGTAATATGGGCACTAACGTGGGGGGTAAATGTGTCATAGAAAACTAGACCCTCTTGAGAAAAGAAACAATTTCATGCATAATTGGACCCAATTTTGAGTCCCTTCACATCATTCAACCTTCAAAACAACATTTATAGGCCCCTTAGACCTATTAATTTTGATGTAGAGGCCCGTTTTACATGAGAAATCACATAAAACCTGGCAAACAACATTTAATTTCTAGTGAATGTCGGCCTCTTAGGTCTAATTAATGGGAAAATAAGGTGTTGTTGCTTATAAATACTCATTTCAAGTCATTTCACACATCTTTTTATCATCTTTTCTTATCTTTTATCATTCCTCAAGAGCAATTTATAAAGTCAAGTCTTTCACAACAAGTTTCATTAGCAAAAGTTGAAGTTTTAGGGCAGCAAACTAGGGTTTTTGTAGGTCTTGAAGCTTACTTCTCTTGTCAAGATCCAACATTGCAAAGGATTGATGATGGATGCCTATGGTGAATCATGAAGAAATCTAGGGTGAAGAGGTGCAACTAGCCACCAAATCACACCTAAGAACTTGGTTTCCTATTGATTCCATCTTCCATTTTCATTCTATCTTCATAAATTAAGGTTTGCATCTTGTTTTTTTATCATTTGCATGTCATTTCATTCCTATTTTTTATATGTTGTAAGGTTTCTAGTGTTGAGATATTACATCATATAGATCATTCTTGCATGTCTTATTCTAGAGCAATAGGATATGATCTTTGTCACATCTCAACTTTTCCTAGTCTTTAACACATCTAAGGCTAGGGTTTATGTAGATTTTTCTCCATTCAAGGTTTAATTACCTGATTAGGGGTTTGACCAAGGCAAACCCCCCATTAGAAAAACAATTTTAAGCTGTTTTGCAGGCATCTTCCGAGATCCAAAGTTGGGTTTCTATCAGAAATTGTTGTGCAGGTGTCAAGGTGCAGGACGAAACTTTGAAGTTGTAGAAATTTGAAAGTGGATTGATTCAACATGCATGGAGAATGAGTCCCTACTGAGGTGCAGATTTGAGTTAGATGTAGATCCAAGTTGCTGACTATCAAAAAACAACTTTTGTGCAGAAAAGTCCTGATCTGGGACTGATTCGCCCAAGGTGGCGAATGAGTCCCAGTTAGCCTAAAGTCAAGTTTCATTAGTTTTCTAGATTGTTTTCCTATCATTTCCAGTTTACCAGGTGCACTCACTTTGAGAAACAACCTTTTGTTTAGTTTAATTTGCATTTTGTTTATTCTTTAAAGCATTTTTGCAAACAACACTGTATTTTCAAACATATCATAGATCTTAATTTTGCATTCATAATCTATTTTGTAGATCCTTCAATTGCATTTAGTTTAGATAACATCACACATAACATAATTTGAATGAACTAGTTAGCATTTTTGGCCCTACCTCTCTCCTTTTAGGTGAAAAACCCTAGAAGAGGTAGAGAAGTCCTAGAGAGCCAAAAATCAACAGTTCAAAATGCTTAATCATTTTCCTGCCAGTGTTTTACATGCAAAAGATTTGGTCATAGAGCTAGTGAAGACAAAAATCAAATGAATAATGGTTATAACAATAGTATGATGTTTCAATTTTTCAATGACTACTATTATACATGCAATGGATTTGGGAATACAACTAATCAATGTAGATCCATAATAGGTGGAAGTAAACTTGTTCAAAATTTCAATTTCTACAAATGCAACAAGTTAGAAAAAATTGCCAAATTTTACAAAAGCAAGAATTGTTAGAAAACCAAGATCACCTGCATGCAAAGGGATACCTGTCACATGCAAAAGACATGCAAAACCAAAGAAGATGTTCTGTAAACCTCAAAGTAAAAATGCATTATTGAGAATCAATTATTACAAAGAGATCAATCCTTATGAAGGAGATCAAGAAACCCTAAATGAAACCCTAGTGTGCACACTTAATAATTAATCAATTATTAATGTGCCTAAGTTTAGCTTAAGTAAATAAAGGAATAAGTGAATTAATTAATTAACCAATATGATATAATTAATTAAGTGGAATAACTTATTACTCTAACACCCCCCCTTAAGATGAACTTAGGAAGAAGCTATTAAAACACTAGAATAAGATGCATGAAAGCAAAGATGGGTCCCGACAACAAAGGCCTGATCAGGTACCCATTTACAAATGCAAGAATGAGGTAGAGAAGGAAAAACCCAGTGAGACAAAACCCCCCTACAATGAGATGACTGCTACAAGAAGCACTAGAAGATCATTGTAGAGTAACACTAGAACCTGATACTGGAAAGCAAGGAAAGATTCTTCTGTTTACTACTGAAACCAGATGAGAGTCATTGATTGACTCAAGGAATCATGATAAAGAAACAAAAAACCTGATGCCACGGAACGCTCGAAAAATCCAAACAGGAACAACCCTGGAATCTATGAAGCAACAAGTAATTATTGAATGGTGTATTACTGAAAATGAAGTACAAAGGTGCAAGGTGCACTCTCCCAATTGCCAAAAACTCCAAGTAATCTCCAAAACACCCATCGGGCCAAATCTGGATTAAGCGATCAACCTAGGACAAATACAAAAAAAGTGCATGGACAACAACATAGATCTTCTCAATACCTTTCCAACGTTGTAAAGATAGCAAAAATCGGAGATCGTGGCAAAAAGTTATGAGCTCGGAAGCATAAAATAAACATCTGACTTTAAACAGAAATAAATGCAGAAAGATTGTAAAATACTGAAAAATAAACAGCACCACTAGAAAGTGCTCGGAACCAGCTTTTCGGTGATATCTCATTTGCCCGATTTCGATACCGTATGCCCAAGTTATGACCCAAAGAAAAAAACTGCTCTTTTAGGGCAAATTAGGGCTAGGAGGGGCAAAGAGGGCCCTACGGGCGGGTGATGTCATGCTGATGTCAGCGGTTCATGGGCCTAAATTTGACGGCCATCTGACCATCGCCGCAAAAAGTCGGCCCCCCTACAAAAATTTTTTTGATAGAGCCCCTGGTCACTGATATGACCAGGGGCTGGGTGCTGGAGTTGGCCGGGTCAAGAGTTCCTGGCCCCCTATAGGACTCCTACGGCAGCCGAGACTGCTAGGCTAAGTGAGGGAGCCTGGTGGGTGAGTTGGCACCGCTTCCCCGGGTGGCCGGGCCGCGGCTGACGGCATAAGATTTTTTGAATGGGAAGCGCCAGATTTTGCAAGAAAATTTCAATTTTTAATTTTTTTTTTGAAACTTCTCACCTCAAACTGCATGCTGGGGAGGCCATACGCCCCCCCAGACAAAATTTTTTTGCCTCTCAGATCAACTGCACCAAAATCAATGAAATGACAGGTGTTTTTAGGGTTTTTGGATGCTGCGAATGCGATGGTGACCTCTGTTTGTGCCCAAACTGCTCCAAAAATTCGGCTACCCCTAGATCTTGCAAAACAGATGCCTGTGGAAACCCTTGCATTAGAAACTCACTGAAAGGCCATATCTTCAGATCACGAATAGGAAACTATAGGTCTGGAGCTCTGATACCATGTTAGAAAACCAAGATCACCTGCATGCAAAGGGATACCTGTCACATGCAAAAGACATGCAAAACCAAAGAAGATGTTCTGTAAACCTCAAAGTAAAAATGCATTATTGAGAATCAATTATTACAAAGAGATCAATCCTTATGAAGGAGATCAAGAAACCATAAAAGGGAAACCCTAAATGAAACCCTAGTGTGCACACTTAATAATTAATCAATTATTAATGTGCCTAAGTTTAGCTTAAGTAAATAAAGGAATAAGTGAATTAATTAACCGATATGATATAATTAATTAAGTGGAATAACTTATTACTCTAACAAGAATGTAATGGTTGATCTGATAAAGAAGAATGCCTCAGTGACAAAGGTTGATCTAGTAGAAGTGAAGAAAGAGATGAACAAAATCTAGAAAAAAGAAATACGATGCAGAGGTTAAGACTAAATCTATGCCAACATCTAGTGTAGATGTTTCCTTTGGAAACTAAGTTAAGAGATTTGGTTTACGGAGAGTTTTAACAAAAGATCTTTAATCCCCTACCAAAGATATGGTATTGATTCCTTCAACACATGGATATGAGGTGTAGGTCAATATGCTTGACCTATTGGTGAAAACATCGATGGAAAAATATCAAGATGCAGAAGTTTGTGGAACAATTGAAGGAAACCTCATTATAGTTAGGGTTTACCGACTTTATAAAATCAAGCATTCAATGTGAATTAGGTCATTCCAAAGAGGGTTTATAAGTGATTTCACATTTGATCTAAGTAATTTGCAAATGAGCATTCAAGGAGAGAAGAGAAGCGAAGGAGTGAAGTGAAGTGTTTCAGAATTATTGTGCATGAAACATTAACTAACAGTAATTGAAAGATATTTATAGTTTCTATTTGCCCTAGTTTCAGAAGTACTTTCATTGTGTTGGAAGATGTATACCCACAAGTTGTTGACGTTGTGGACTGACCCTATCCACAATTCAAACGACACCCTGATAAATCAATGGAGACAAATCTAGATGGTGTGTTCTTAGATATCCCTTTCGGTGTGCTACATACATAAGATGTAAGTATTTACATACATGCTAATTTGGAGGAGTACAATCACTCAAAGTTGGTTGATGTGTGGGTTAATGAACTCATTGGAGACCAATTTGAATTGAAACTCGAGTTTGAGAACTTGATGGAGAAAACCCTAGATTTGTGGAATAATTTCAAAAAAAATTACTATGTTTTGGAATGGGTGAGATAATCATTGGGCTGAATCCATGATAAATTCATCTGGTTGGATATACAACACATGATTAATAAGGACCTCGCTATTAGGGCTTTTTTATGAGATAATGTTCAACCAGACTAGTTTTGACACTCAAATCAGTGAAAAATGAAATGGTAATGGATTTAAAAAGTGAAAAATATGACAAGAGAGCCCTGACTATCAAGGACATTAAAGAACCTATTGTAAAATATGCATCAATGGTGATAGGGTACAATATATACTTTACAAACAAAGAGAAATATGTTTTCGCTACTGCCATCAACACTAAAAATGAGATGGTAAAGAAAGGTGTTGATTATGATTGTGTGAATTTCTCAGATCACAACTACTAGAGAACTTGCAGAAGATTAAGGACTCTTGATACCCCTTCAAGTTTGGTACCTTGATCATTTTTTTACTATTTTACTTTCTTAATGAGGTTCCCAGAACCAAAAACATAGTGTGGTTGAAGGAAAGACCAGTGACATTTCATATCAAATACTACCTAATGAGGTTGGGTGATGTAAATACATAGGAGATGACATTATGGGGTTTCTTTAAAACCTTTCAAAGGAAAATGCATGCCAGAGAAAGGATTCCCTAAAGCATGGTAGAGAAGTACAAAAATGATATCACTTTCATGGTTACAAAGGATTATGAATAATACAGGCCATTGAGCCTATAACTGTTTGGATTCTAGATATGGGGTATGAAATTATAATGTTGAAATGATGGATGCACAATGTCCCTGAAGTTGCAGCCTTCAATAGAACCTTTTCCACGAAGAAATTCACCCACACAAAAAGTGTTGCAACTAAGGGCATGCAAATGGAGATTATATGATTGATATCTAGAATATAATTACAAATATACATATGCCTTTAATATATAGGCATGAGTGATATAAAAGATGCAATATGATGTTTCCATGTGTCTTGATCTAACAATGTATGTAAACCCTAACTAACAACCTAGGGAATGATAAAGTGATTGAGATAAGTTCTAGAAAAGACAACTCATCTTCTAGAAGGTATCTTATCTCCTAAATACATGGAAAGGGGGATGACCTTATTATTAATGATTTATTTAATAATTCAACCTAGGACTTAATTAATTAAATAAATACCTAAGTTAAACTTATGCTAGTGTAATTAAATAATTAATTACACCAACACCCCCCATAAGTGCAACTTTGGGAGGAGATTAAAAATGAAATGATGATAATGGATGATGGGTCTCAGCTACATGATGGACATTTTAGGTACCCATTTACAAATGATATGAAAATGAAACTAATCTCCCACAAATGAAGAAAAGGGGAAAACCCAGTGGGAAGAAAACCCCTTTCTAAAAAGGAGATGAAATGCAAATAAGTGAGGAAGGATGGGGAGGATGGAGGACTCCATAATATCCCCCAAGTACACCGTCCATCACATGGATACAATACAATCAATAGCCCCCCCATAGGAGGGAAATAGAGAGACTATATATCCCCCCTAGAACATGTGATCACCTGCAAAAATGGTAAGTGTCTAAAGACAAAACATGATCCAATGTCGACAAACAAATTGTCTCCATTTTAGAAGAAACAAAACCAAGTGCAAGTGCAGGGATGCTTCCCATTCTGGATAGGAATTGAAGGAAGGTAAGAGGAATGTGGATGATGAAGATGTATCTAAAAACTAGTCATGTGTCTCCATGCCCAAGGAAGATGAAGATTCCACAATCAATTGAGGTACATACCCAATCAATGAAGAAGGTGAAAAACTAGGACTATGCAAAAACTAATGCTAAACAAGATCCAAAGACTGTAATACAATGATCCTTCCATTGAAGGAATAGATGGAGACTAGATTTCCCCCCTAGAATGAAGTGTCCTCAAAACCATTGAAAGAAGTTTGAAGCAACAAAAGTGTCCAAACCACATGCCTCCCACTAGGAAGAAGAAAATCCAATGGTAGATGCTGAAGAAACTCCAACTCCATAATGAAATGGGAGGGAAGAAGTTTGATATATGAAATCTCTGAAGATAAAACAAGTGCCTCCAAGATAGTCTTTGGATCCCCAATCAAGGTTGGGAAAAAAGAATGAGAAGACTCAGGAAAACTCTCCAGAGTAGGATCTAATTTGAGGAGAGATATCCCCCCAAGAATTTCCTCCAAACCTATAGAAGTAGCCAAGTCAACAATCCCTAAAACAAAGCCATCCTGTGATGTCAAGTTTGGAAAACTGAATGTGTCCTGATAAATAGAGATGATGGAAGCCTCAAACAATGAATCTAGAAAAGGAATCATTGAATGTGAAGGGATACCAACTATCTCTGATGGAGAAGAAGCATTTGTAGAACCCTTGACATCCTCATCTGAAGAATCAAGACATTCCAAATCTATACGCTCCTAAATAGAAATATCATTATGGGGTACCTGATCTGAAGAATGCCATTCTGAATCATGATCATTGGGGAATGGTGGAGTGACAAAATCTCCATATAGATCCCAAATATTAGTCCAAAGGATATGAGGAAAATCACAATGATTAATAGATTTCAAAAAACCACAATCAACTTGCATTGTAATGATCTCTGACGTAGTATACCTATTGCAACTCCAAGCAAATTCTTGAATACCTTCACTTGGATGGGAAGCTGTACCATATAGATGTGGCAATAAATCAAGTGATTGGAGATGGTGTATGATCCCATCTCACCATTGTTTATTGTTTCCCTCGTACAACATAGTCAAAGAAGAAATATATGCAAGCCCCATAATGTACTATCAAATTTCTTCAAAAAATACAAAGACAATGACCTTCAACAACAAATAGAAACTTCCTAATATGATATGCAACTGAAGAGATGCCACCCGAATCAAAAAGTCCTTCAAATTTTAGGATGTCCAAGTAATTAAACAAATGCACCAAATTGGAAAAAAACCAATGCAAGAGTACCTGGAACTAAAACTGATTGAAGTAAATGGACTGATGAAAAAATCTCTGAAATATCTTCTAAATGCCACTGTAATCACTAGATTTCGACAATTTGATGAGAAGATATTGGCTTTTAAGTCCAAAATGAAGGGTTGAATTCAATTGAATTGAACTTTTGATAGTAGCAAAATTTTGCAAAAATAATTTCACCACTAGAAAGTAGGTTGAATCCTCTTTTCGACGATATCTTGTTTGTCGAATTTTGACACCGTGGTGAGAAGATATGGTGATTTGAAAAAATCTTCCCTATGAGGGCCTACACACTAAATTGGGGGAAACAATTAGCCTCCTCGGACTAAACTCCTAGTCGTTGATATGATTGACGCTTGAGCTGGCAGAAAAAAAAAAGAGTTTCGCCAGCCCTGGCGATGGCGGAGTAGCTGATGGGTGGCGGTCGGGGGGCATCACTAGTAGGGGCAGAGTTGACGGTCATTGATATGATCGAGACCACAACGGGCGGGGCTGGAAGTGGATGGGTGTCGAGAGTTGAGTGTCGGGGGTGAAAAAAGTTAGTGACTGATGGATGGAATGGGAGAACCAAAAAATGATGGAAAGTTGGCAACGGTGGTCGGTGATGTGATTAGCGCCCCCCCTCCTCCTTTGTACAAAGCTTTAATGCAACCTACAATATAATTTTTGAAGATTATTGAATAAACAAGTTGAAAAAAAGAAAAATATAGTTGATTTTTAATATTGCATTTTTGTAATTAAAAATTAAAAAATCCTCCTTTTCAAAATATAAGCCGACTAATATTTAACCTGCAAAGCCCGACTGATAAAAAAATATGTCGATGGAAATAAAAAACCCAATATGCCGATGGGAGAATAAAAGTATATGCCCGTTGATTTAACAAATCAAATATTTTATGTCGATTAATCGATGGAGAGAAATAAACTATAGTCTTCAGAAAGAAAATATTAAACCCTAATGTCGACTAGAGAATTAATTTACAGGTTGCTCTAAATTATTTTTCTGCAAACTATAAAAAATCCCAATTTTTTTTTTTGCCAAACTAATATGAAATTGAGCCCGATTTTTTCTAAAATGAAAATTCTCTGCACGACTAAAAATAAATTTCCACAGAGGACAACTAAGAGGGAGGATTTTTTTATTGCAAATTGTATAGATCGTACTATTGATTTTGCAAACCTTAAAATACCTCTAATGGCTCCTGAGTTGATGTATCTAATTTCAATGAATGAACAGGTGATCCTAAGGTTTTGAGACCTTCTGAAGACAATGGAAAGCTCAAATCTAACTCAATTTGTGCTCCAAAAATTAGCTTGGTCGCCGGGTGGAGCCAAGTAGCCTAAAATGGAAACCTTCAAGCCTGTAAAAAATCTCACTAGCCCAACTTTCTTGATCCTGGGATGAATCTTCACTGGAATGACTCTGATACCATGTTGAAATGATGGATGCACAATGTCCTTGAAGCTGCAACCTTCAAGAGGACCTTTTCCAAGAAGAAATTCACCCACACAGAAAGTGTTGCAATTGAGGGCATGCAAATCGAGATTATCTGATTGATATATCTAGAAAATAATTACAAATGTACATATGCCTTGAATATATTTAGGCATGAGTGATATACAAGATGCAATATGATGTTTCCATGTGTCTTGATATAACATGTGACAACATGTAAAACCTAACTAACTACCTAGGGAATGATAAAGTGATTGAGATAAGTTCTAGAAAAGACAACTCATCTTCTAGAAGGAATCTTATCTCCTAAATACATGGAAATGGGGATGATCCCATTATTAATGATTTATTTATTAATGCAACCTAGGACTTAATTAATTAAATAAATACCTAAGTTAAACTTATTCTAGTGTAATTAAATAACTAATTACACCAACAAACAGAGGAATACATTACTGACTCAATTTTTTTTATGTTGAGCAAACCTAGAGAAACCTCTGAGGAAAGATTTGGGACATATAAGGAGAAGTCTAGTGTTGTGCACATGGAGTATATGGAAAAATAAATAAAGAAAACTATTGAGAAGATGATTGCACAGGTTGCAGAGATGATGGGTCTATCAAAGGACCAAGTGGAGAAATTCAAAAGCATATTTGTATCTTTGGGAGGTGCATCTAGCATAAGAAGATCTAGTAGAACATCTACCCCCTCTTTGATTGCCCCCAATTCCTCTAGGACTCTTCCTTCTATCAGTAGCAGAAAGAGAAAGGAGTCAACCAATACTCCAATTAAACAATAGAGTGCGCCTATGAAGGAAACGAGTGTTTCAATGAAGCAAAAAGGTGCCCCACAAAAGAGAAAAGTGAAGAAAAAGGAAATAAGAGAAAGAAACATGAGTGTTGATGAAGAAGAAGAAGAGGAAGAAGAAGAACCTCCATAAGAAAAAGAAAATCTAGATTATCACAAGAAGAAACTAGTGCAAATAAAATAAGAGTTGACATTGTAGAAATAGATAGTGAAGCAGAGCTTGAGAAAGAAATTGAAGGATTTAGAATACATGTGAGGGAGAGGAAAGCCAAGTCCAATAAAGGAGAAAAAGCTCTGGAAGCTAAGAAGAAGAAGAACGATAAGTCTTCCCCGGTAAGAAAACATAGCCCTCTAAGATTAAATGCATTATTTAATGGTATAGTTGAGCATGAAATGTTGGAACAAATTATTGCCTTATATTCCACTATGGATGCCACTGACAAGTCTATAATAGAAGAGGTAGTAGTTAGATACATAATTACATTTGATGTCAACATGAAATATATTGAAGGCCAATTTCTTGAAGATTTGAAAACTACATTGCTTGTAAGAAGAGAAGAAGCAATAAATGAAGATACAAAGTTCGGATCATTTTCCTTGGAGAAAGTGCTACCTTTTAAGATGAGGATAGAGCTAAACTAGCTCAATTATACAATAAAGAGTTTAGGACCAAGAATAGGGTCACCACACTAATGAGCAGAGACAAAGATGATTATGAAAGGCTCAAGAATGAAACAATTGAGAAGGTTTCCAATTTGGAAAAGAGCTTAGGTATGACTTCGAACAACGAAGAGCAAAATTTGCATACTGATATGTTTTTCCTGGAATATTTCAAAAGATGCACAACATGTAGATGCTTTAAAACTTGAGAATGAAGCAAAAAATGAGAATGAGCAAGAAGACACCCCTCTAGTTGTAGAAGAAAATGTTGTTGAAGAAGAAAATGTTGGTAAGATGCAAGAGGATGATACATAAATAGAGCACGTCACACCTTGGCCTCCTCTAGAAATAGGGAAGAATGTAGAACAAGAAGAGGTTGCACAAGACAACCTAGAGATGTCTCAGGCATAGAATACAAAAACTTTGCTTTCTTTGAATAACAATGATAAATTAGTTGAAGATGAAAAGAAGACTGAGAATGTTTCCAATACTGCTGTTAAGGAGAAGAAAGATGAAAAAGTAGAAGATAACATTGGTGACAAGGAAAAAGTTGAGGAGAAGAGAGTTGAAGAAAATGTGAAGATAGTTGGTGAATCTTTTGGAACCTTTGGAGATTCCTTGAAGAGATCATTGAGCATACAACTCTAGTTCCAACCAGTTGTTTCTACATAGTTGTTACAAATTTTGATGCAACATGGTCAAGTAGATATGGAAAAGATGTCCCCCTACACAAATTATAGCTAGGTGATGCATTCCATGCCTCCGCTAGAAAGGATATCTTAAAAACACATTAAAAGAGTGTGGAGTTGATAGATGAGGGAGTGAAGGTGTTGTAGAAGAGTTTTCCTAGTGCCAATATTGATAATTCTTTATTCAGTGTGTAGAACCTAAAACTATTGCTTAATTCTTTCAAAGAGTATTCCAATGGTCTTGAGGAGAAATTGGAGTTCAGGAAGTGAGCAAGAAAGTGAATGAGAAAAGGTTGGTGGATATCTCAGATAAATGTGCCATTGCATACAACAAAATGTAAATCAACCTTAAGGATGTACAAAATTATGTTGAAGAGACCAAGGATCTATTTCAATTTTTCTTGAAGTGGCCTAGTTCTACTAAAAACATAAAGGTTGAGATGGATTCCATTGAAGCACAAATTGACAAGGCATCTAGTGGCTATGATCCAACAAAAGATGTAGATGGATCCACAAGATTAGCAATTGAAAATTTGCATGAACAATTCTTCTAGTTGCAGGAACAAAAAGAAAAGATTATAGTGTAGTTTGGACAACTCAGAGACCTCGTAAATGCAAAGTCACACCCATATTCTGTGCTCTAAATAAGGCAAAAAAAAGAAATAAAGTTGAATCTGGTACCTAATACTCTGGATGAAGGAGAAGAACTCCTCATGGAGTTTGAGACTTAGAACTATATGTTTGGGTTGGCCAAGAAAGATTGAGAGGATGACAAAAAGGATTGGGAAGCACACCTTGCTAGATTGCAAGTGTCAAACACAAGTAATTTTCCCTCTTCCAATTAATTGTGAATGTTTCTTTTCTATTTATGCATTTCATATTTCATTGTATATATGTGGAAGATAGTGGATAATATACTAGTGCAAATTTTGATTAGTTTTTTATGGATAGCACTGTTAAAGGGAGTTGGTTAAAGTTTTTTACTCTCATGCATATATGTATATATGAGTTAGGGGGAGTATATTGTAAGAAAATTTATAGTTCAGAAAATAGAAAAAAATAATAAGCACAACATTAACATAGTATTTATATGGAAAACCTGGTATAATTATACCAAGGAAAAACCACAGGCAAAAATCTAAATCGTATTTTATTTCTTAAAAAAATATCAATTACAAAAATCTTCTAAAAAGTTACAAAAAATATGACTTCAACGAAGTATAAAAAGTTTGAGTTGTAGAGTCCAGGTTGTCAAACACAACTTTCCAAAAGTGGAAAGTGCGACTCATACAACATGTCAAAAATTTGGAAAAACGGCCAAAAATAGAATGATGTCAAAGGGGGAGCAAAGAATAGGAAATATGTATGCACCCTTTTCCCTTGATTTCAAAGGGGGAGAGGACATGGATAAGAGTTGATGCATGTTGTCATCAATGACAAAGAGGGACATTGTTGGAAGTTTGAGGATATTTTCATTGGTATGGCTGTTGGCAGCAAGAGCATAAGATTATACAGTATTTTCATTGATGTCAACATTGTGGTTTCAATGGAAGTCTAAATTGAGGTATAATTAGTTAGTGAAGCATGTGTGAGCATGGAGATGGTAATCCAACATAGAAATGTAGAGGTTTTGCTCTAGTGCAAAATAGATATGTTGAATATTTGGTCCACATTGGTTTTCCTTGAGGTATTTATGTCTGTGGTTCTAAGGTAATTTTGGTACATGTTTGAAGACCTTAAATCCAAAGTTTCATGTCTTTATGTCCCCCAATGCAAAAGTTATGGTTGACAAAATATCGGGTTTGCTCGTAACAATATAATCAGAATAGAGTGCATGTTTGGATTGGTCCACATTCCATCACAAAAGCATATCTGGTTATGTGGATTTGAGGGAGTTTTTATAGGTGTCAATAGTATCCATGATCCAAGTGGTGAGTGTTTTGGAGGTCCGAGTGTCAGCTTGTGAATGATCAATTGGTGTATTTTAGTGTTACTAAAATCAGCGAAGCCGACTTAATAAGTTTGGGGTCGTTCAAAGTTAAAGGAAGTGTTGATTAGTCTTATGGAGGTATGATAAGTCCCCTTCGACCTATTTGGGTACGTTACAAGTTTTAAATTATGGTGTGAAGCATGTTTGTTTGAATCTTGAGCCGACAAGTTCTGTTATACATGGTACATCTAATTAGGCCAGCCTAATTGATGTTGCAAGTGTTTGTTGATGTAATGTGTATAAATGTAAGATCATTTTTGGTGTTGTGCAATAGTAGTGTAGTAATATAATGTGAAGTATGCGAGTATAATGTGAATGTGATGTGAGTGTAAAGCAGAGTAGAGTGTGGAAGTTGTGTATTATGAAGTGTGTTGATTTAGTATATTGAGCTCCAGTGGAGTTGTATCTCTTGAATATTATAGATGCATTATTAGCAATTCAAATCTTGGCAGCGAGCCACCCCTCTTTTTTATTTCTCTTATTCTTTGGATAGTGAGTCCTCCAGATAGTGAGTCCAAAAGGCCGTGAGCCATTTTGTAATATGTTATGACTAGTTATAATATATTGTGAGCTAATCCTCACCATGGTTTTTCCTTTTTGGGTTTTCCACATAAAAATCTGGTGTTCATGTGTTATGTGCTTTGATGATTGCTTTCATGGTTTCTTTCCTTATTGCAAATTAAATATGATGTTTCAAATGAATGTTTAAAGGTTTAAGTGGTTTCAGAGAATATTGATTCACACCCCTCTCAGTATTCCAGGTGTTCAACACTTTTCTCCTTCCCAAGGTACTTGGAAGTACCTCCACATAGGCTCCACCTCACCTCCATGTCACCTTCCCACCTTTCCATAGGATG
The DNA here is from genome assembly GCA_007258455.2 of Sequoia sempervirens. NCBI lineage: Eukaryota > Viridiplantae > Streptophyta > Pinopsida > Cupressales > Cupressaceae > Sequoia > Sequoia sempervirens. The sequence continues at coordinate 297,633,461 of VDFB02047230.1, forward strand.
ACACTTGTCATCCTCACATGAGTTGAGATGCCTCAAGGCATCTCAACCCTTGATTTCATCTCTCCCCTTTAATCCTAGCCATTGATTCGTTTCCTCTCCTAACGACTACCTAAATGATAACCATTTTTCCATCATCACATTCATGCAAGTTCACACTTTCAAGCCTTCATACACACACCATATTCAACAATCTTGCAAAATTTCCATTTGTGACCACAAATCAAGCCAATATGCTATTCAATTTGAAGTAGAGCACACAAAACATCCATCCAAGGGGGAAAATGCAATACCGAACTCATCCTTGGCATCATTTGGAGGTATTTTCTTGCAAGTTTGAGTTTCCATAATAGCCCTAATTGTGAGTGTTTGTTCTTGTTTTTATATTTTCTTAATTTTCATGTTATCTTGCATATTTAGTAGATAAAAACACCTACACGCAACTGCCATATATTCAAATTTTGCAAAGGATAGAGTTGAGATTGGTTGCTTTTTAGATTTCTAAGAAATAATGGCAGATCCAAGATGCATTAAGAAACTAGATGCAGATTTCCCATCTTCCAAATCACCAGCATAATCAGAATCTAAATATTTGAGCAATGATAAGTGTATGACATTAGAGTATTTGAGATCATAGTTTTGAGTGCCTTTCAAATACCGAAGAACACACTTGGTTGCTAACTAATGATTTTCTCTAGGTTTTTGCATGAATCTAGAGAGAACCCCAACAATAAAAGAAATATCTAGATGGTACCTAGTAGTTGCATAAATCAAACTACCAACAATTTTCTTGTATGTAGTTGAATCAACCAATGCCATAGATTCAGTTGATGTGAGTTTCAAATTTTTTTCCATTGGAGTACTAAGAGGTTTGCAGTCAGTCATGCCAAACTTAGTGAGAAGTTCACCAATATATTTTTGCTAGGTGATGAACATATACTTGGGGTTTTGAATCACCTCAATACCCAAATAGTAATGAAGATGGCCCAAATCAGTCATTTCAAACCTTTGCTTCAATTGACTTTTCATAGTTTGATTATAATCCTCATTATTACCAGTAAGAAATAAATCATCCACATAAACAACAAGATAGACAACAATGCTATCAACCTTTTTAACAAAATGAGCTGCATCATCAAATTCAAAATGCTAGAAATTCAACTTTAAGAGATACTCGGTGAGTTTTTTATACCAAGCTTGGGTGCTTTCAAACCATACAATGATTTTATGAGCTTGTATACTTGGTATTCTTTACCATGGGCTGCATATCCTTCTGGTTGAGTCATATATACTATTTCTTTGAGATCACCATTCAAAAATGAAAATTTGACATCCATTTGATGAACTTTCTAGCCATGTTGTGTCGAACTTGAGCCAACAAAGTACGAATGGTAGTCCATTTCACTATAGGTGCAAAAGTTTCAACATAATCTATGCCCTCTTTTTTAGCATAACCTTTTGCAACAAGTTGGGCTTTATGTTTGTCAAGTGAGCCATCTTCTTTATATTTGTTTCTAAAAATCCACTTGCAACCAATATGTCTACAACCAAGTGGTGGATCAACCAACAACCATTTGCCATTTTTTAGAAGAGCGTAATACTCATTTTGCATAGCTTGCCTCCACACTAAAATATCCTTAGCTTCTTTATAGGAAGTTGCTTCAGAGTCCATTGTGATATTGAGTTCATCAATAGACTCTGAGTTACATGCAATAGAAGATTGAGCTTGCTGCCTTGTTTTGTAAGAACTTCTTGTGCCTATTTTTCCTATTTCATCCGGTCTTAAATCTTTCACAGGCAATTTGATCCTAGTGATTCCTTTTCCAGCAAGCTTGAGACTTGATTTATCTACCAAATAGATTGTGCCATAGACACCTTTATGAAATTCATCAAAATAATCTCATCGAAATGTCATATGTTGTGTGGCTCTAGTATCAAACACCCAAGCATCATGCCATGAAGTATTAAATGAATTATAATAGGAAAAAACCAAAACAAAAAGTACATATTGATCAATATCACTACCACATGCAAATTGGGCTGCTCTTAAAGTTTTGTGATCATTATGTGTTTTATCTTTCGTTTAAAGGAACTTTCTATCTTATTGCATGAAAGTTTGCATTCATGTGCTTTATGGCTACCTTTTCAACCACATCTTTTACAATACAAGTGGTGCCTATCATTTTGAATGTCATGTTGGGAGTGGCTTTTGCTATGTGTACCTCATCTCCCTCTATTCTTCCATCTACCTTTTCCTCTATCATTATGACCACCTCTACAAGAGTTCTTATTAGGAGGCTTGTGTTTGTGGTGGGCAAGACAAACATTTTCACCAATGTTATCATTTTTTCTTCCAAAAGCTTTCTCACATTTTGCCAACTTTTCAACCAATTGATCAAAAGAGATGGTCTTCAATTGGTTACTTGATTGAAGGGACTCCAAATATGTGGAATGTGTTGGAAGAAGGGCCTTTATGAAGGCTATTAGATAGGTGTTAACTTTCCCACCAGCAGCATCAACATCTTGTTCTATGGCTCAAATTTCAGAAGCCAAACTCATAGCATCTCCATTCTTCAATTCAAGATTGAATAACTTCAAATGTACAACTAACTAAACTCTAACTCAAAATGAGAATCATATACATCTCTCCATTTTTGAAGGGCATCCCAAGCAAGTTTACACCCTTGTATATGTATAAACACATCTCCATTGATTGAAGCCTTATCAAAGCCAAGGCCTTTGAATTTTTATACTGCCAAACTTCTTTTTCTTTTGTTGCAGTTGGTGCTGTAGGTTGGACATCGCCATCACAAATATTACACCATAAAACATTGAAAATGAGTGTGTTTTCTATTTTTCTATACCATTCTATCCAACTATCTTTTCCAATCATTAATATAACAGACTGCATTGTGAATTGCAAAACAAATTGCACAAACCTTGCACAAATTACAGAAAAAAAACACTACTTCTTGAATTTTCTTATTTAAATATGAATAAAAAAGCAAGAAAGAATCTTTGTGACAATAAATAAATCACAGAAAATAAAATTCACCTTAATATCTGCTTTGTCTTCAGCAATTTCTACAGCAACCCCTCCTTGAACAGTTAAGAGAGAAGACAGACATTTGTCTGAAACTGAAAAATGCATCTTTTATAACAGACAGGCATTGTCTCCTTGCGTGATAATATAAATTTATGAATTGAAAATTGATTGGGAAAAATATGTAAAGCGTGTGCTCTATACCACTGTCCCGCCAGGATTAATTACACAAAAGGATAATACTTCCCAAAAAAACTATATTGAATCAGAACCAGCAGAGAAGATGGTTAAATTGTCTGCCGAAACTAACTAAAGCAAGAAAACCAAAAACTAATAAAAACAGAATAAAAAACTGACAAACTAACACGCCGATGATTAATAACAGTTAAAGGCAGGCTCACACAGCTCCCTCTGGAGATAAATATTGAAAATAAATATCCGAGAAGACCCAGGCCTGAATATGAGAAAACTCCTCTTCAGCCATGTAAAGTGGCAACAATTGAAACATCTCAATTATTCTGGGGCAGAATATACTTGTCAAACTTATGGTATAGTCAAGAACAGAATGGAAACCAGAGAAATCCTTGAAATTCACATACCCCAAAACTTTTTCATCTTGTTTAATTTTCTCCGGAGTTCGGTAGTGGTCTGGATTTCTTGCAGCAGCTTGGCTTGCAATTCTGATTTTTCAATTTGGAGGAGCTGCTTTTCTTCCAAGAGGTGGGCTATTTCATTCATCGATTGTATCTTCTGAGCCTCAAGGGAAGCCTTCTCTGATTCCCACTGAACCTTTTCCTCTACGAAGGAAGCCTTGGCAATCAATAGCTGAGACCTTTCAATCTCCATACTCTCAAGCTCTCTATCCTCACCCTCCTGCTGTTGGACTTGGTTCATTCCTTCAGCATCACCCATTCCTATCTTTACTCTTGGATGCCCATCAATAACCCGATGCCCATGTTCTTTGATTACGTTATTTATAATGAGTGAAATTCCCTTTTCAACCAGTATCTTCTGCTGGCGACTCTTGGCCACTTTCCTGCCACAGATATTAAAAACGTTGATTTGAGCCTCTGTGTCTCCCGCAACGCTTCGAGGAATCCCAGTATCGCTGAAGGCTTTCATGGCCAAGAACTGAAGGACTGTTGGGTACCGAAATGCCCCCTTGTGCTTTTCCTGGATGACTCCAATCTGCTTCAGCATTTGCTCTTTGATAAACTTGCACCAATTGAAACGCACACCCTGAGCAACATCAATGGCGATCTGAATATATCTGAAGCCAATGTAATTTCGCTTGTTATACCCAACAAGTTTGCAGGTCAAGAACTTGGCAGCAAAGTGAACGACTGGATCAAGGATTGAGTCCAACAACAATCCTGAATACTTCGCTGAATAACTCTTGGAATTGGTAAGACTGAGTGTAATCTCCTCTGGATTGTAGTTCTGGGCCGGAATGACATGTTTACCCGAGCTGGGCAGCCCTGTTGCTTGTTGAATTTGTTCTTCTGTAATCTCCAGTTTGCTTTGTCCAACGCATAATTTGCCGTCCACCATGAAATCAATGAGAGCAGCACAGAGAGGTGTGTGGGTGGTGTAGCTCACTGCCTTTACAAATGGGAAAATACCTGCCTGGACAAGAATTGATTGTTGGGCTATGCTCAAATCTTCGTGCCAACTTTTGTACAGAGATTCTCCGTCGGCCTCTGCGGCTCTCACAATCGAGCGACTGACTCTCGGAAGCAGAGTATTTTTATCCATTCTGCAAAATCAAATACCCAACCACTCGTCTTTCTGGTAAGTTCAGATTCTTGAAACCAAATTTGAGTTGGATCCAGCTTTTTGATGATGAAGAAGAAAATGCACGGCAATTAATAGGATGTGTAATCTACATTTAAAAAACCTTATAAAATTTGTTGATTAGAGGTTCCAGATTATTCGAATACGGATTCAATGTCCATCATGGGAATGATCAATAACATAAGGTGTTCAAACTGATAATAGGCAAAGAGCGTGAAAGTCCAACATCATAGGAATGATAAATAAGGTGTTTATAATGATAACAGGTCAAATAGCATGAACGTGTAGGTCATAAAAAGGTGTGTCTCACGGATTCCAATACTATGATATTCTCTCTGAGAAGGAAAAAACAGCAAATTAGCTTTATCTTTGAGGGCAATCCGCTGGAAATTGTAGATGAATACAAATACCTTGGGCTAGATTTTCACTATAAGCTCAGTTGGGAAACTTGTAGAGCAAAAAGGATCCAAGGAGGCTGGAAAGCGCTCTACTCTCTACAAAACAGATGTAGAAATGCTGAGCTATGGGATTGGAAAACCAAGAGAACGTTGTTTGGCTTACTTGTGACCCCGGTGGTTTTATATGGGTGCGAAATTTGGGGCAGCAGCATGTCAGATCAGAAATGGAGGCAAGTGGAAAGAATTCAAAAGCATCTAATTGTTAGCAGCCTTAAACTCAAAACCACGATACCTTATGAGATTTTACTAGCGGAGTCAGGCACCTTTCCCTTGGAGGCTTTCGCGATGATTCGGTTACTATGTTACCTTCAAAAGGTTCAAAACATGGACGACCATCGGTGGCCTAAGCTAATCGTAAAAGAAAAGTTGGATAGAAGAAGGAATACATGGATGAAACAAAACAAAAAATGGATGGAAAAGTGGGGTGTGAATATGCAAGATTGTCCAAGTTCAAATGAAGAAATAAAAAAATATGTGAAACAAAAATTCAAAAAAGCTTTATGGACAAAACAATCAGGGCGAAAAAAAGACTATTATATCAAAGAATTCAATCCTAAGGGGGACCATGATGAAAAGGCATATATAGGAGCAAATATTAAATGGAGAGCAAAGATGTTGATAGCTCAACTCCGAACTAGCTCACATCGTCTTAGATGTGAGACGGGCAGATGGATGGTTCCTAAAGAAGAGTGGGAAGAAAGAATATGTCGTTTTTGCGACATGGGATTAGTGGAGACAGAGTGGCACTTTGTTATGGAGTGCTCAGCATACAAAGATATTCGGGTCACTTATGGGGACATCTTACAAGTGGACAACTTAAATACCTTGTTTGAGGAGGAAAGGTTGGTCAAATCTGCAAATTACATCATCAAAATTCACTGTCGTAGAGCTAATCTCGAGCGAAGATCTCAGGCTGTTTAGGGTCTTCTCTTTTCGGTGGTGGTCTTGTGCTGTTCCTGGGTCCCATAGGCTGCTGTGGCCTCGTGGACGTTATTAAAATATTTCATTTCATTCATTTCAATGGTCGAATCCATTTCCAGTAACAGGTTCTTACGTGCAATGCAAGGCAAGGCAGATTTTGTTGATTTTTGTATGATTTTCTGATGCCTCTGACAAAACTACGTACTCTGATATTCGTTTAAAGCATGACAGTCCAGTTCCAAAATTTGAACCTTATTTTCCTTAGGTGTCTCCATTCTATCCTCCTTAAGAAGCATTGAACGTCAAATCAAATGCAGAACCCGTGACTGTACAGGTGTGTAAAGATGACGGCATTTAATAGAAGATGGCTTATCTTATAATGATAAGTGATCTCGGGAGATTAATAAGTCTAATAAATGCGCAGGAATTCCCATATATAGAATAAATTTGACAGCATTAAACATGAATATCATAATCTAAGTAAATAAATTTGAATATCAGGGGAGAGAGGTCAGTAGTTGTGCAGTTATAGCATTTATGTTATAACATTCAATCTTGTCATATATTTATTATATATAATAAATAATTAGTTCACATGTAAATAAAAACAAAATCAAATGTTAGTCAATTCATAATTAAACACATAAGAATTTATGAGTGTTATTAAAAAAAGTCAATACATTAATTACCAAGTGAAATAATTTTTTTTTGTTTCAAATAAAATATCACAACTATCCACTATGAGTGTGTCATTTGATAGTTAGTTCATCATGCAACCAAAATAAAGTTAGTCAGCATTTATTTTATGATTTTTGAGTTCTTCTTTATATTTTAATAATAAAAATTGTTACAAGTTAAATTAGATTTTTGTCAAATTAAAGACATAAGGTTGTAACTTTAGTGCGACAAATATATGTAAATATAGTCATAGGTATTGCATTAAGTGTAGTTAAGATAGAGTTTTATGCAAGGAGAAAGATAAGAATGATGGGAGAGGAAGAATAGTTAGAATCGAGGAAGAGGATGTTGAGAGTAAATTAGTCTATTAGAGACTTGATATGTTTCCACAATTCATAAAAAAATGGTTTAAGAGTATTTTTTGGATGCATTTTTTTACAAGTTTTTGCATCAAAAACTTGCATACAATTTTCACTACAACTACTTTTGATAAATAAACTAGTCTAATAATTGTAATTCAAATATATTTAAATGATAAAGAAAATTGCAAAGTGAAGATTATTTTAAGTGGATCAACAATCTACCACACTCTCATGCTTTCTAACTAACAAAATCATAACTTGTTGTAGCTAAAATGAATTACTAAATATTTTGCAAAAGTAAATCACACATGTACACACATAGCTAAAATGAATTACTAAATATTTTGCAAAAGTAAATCACACATGTACACACATACATAAAATGAAATGAAGGGGATAGACAAACAATATTTCCTAAATTAAGTGAACCATCAACAATTGTAGTAAATACCCCCTCTAATTTCTTAGTAAAACATGTTCAAAACAAGCATTTCTATTTATTTATCAAATAATGATACAAATATCATGCAGTAATTAAAGATTTGTGTGTGTGTGTTCACGCATGCATACACGAGCATGCATGATTGTGCATACATGCATGCCTATGAAGGAGAGGAAAATTAAATGTTACAATACTACTCTTCAAATTTGATTTTACAAAAAAAACCATAATTTTAGTTAAACTGTAAGAATAGTTTATTCACCTATACTTTTGTGGTTGCATGATGAGCTAGAGGCGTTATGATCTATTGGATTCTATTTAGGAATTGAAGCATAGTTTTTGCACTCTAATGGAAATCAAGTGTTTATGCATTTTCTTGGTATATTAACCAAAGCACAACAAAAATCCAAATGGACATATTGTAGCCAATTCTCAAAATTATGTGAATTATTTATTTTCACATGAAATATTGAAAGTCATGCTACAACCAATAGAACAATATTTTATTTGGATAATCTAAATAAAAAGAGGGATCAAGAAGTACTCTAACTCTATGTTTAGAGATAGAAGAGTAATTGAACTTGTGTGTGGGAATGCATGGATATCTAATACATTAGTTAAAAAATGCTCCCCACAAAAGTTTCATGGTTTTGATATAAATCCTAGAGTTGTTGCATATCTAAATTAAGAGGAGGTAGAGAGGTTCGAACCTAGAGATAAAATAAAAGAGACACAAATAAATCATAGAGATTTGGAGTAGGGAGTTTTGGAAGGATTTCATCCAAGACCAAATGAGAAGCTAGGTCAATATAAGAAAGAAGGTTCCCCTAACAATGTTATATATAAAAGCTAGTATTTAAATAAATAGAAACCCATGTATATAGGAAATAAATTGATTTGCATGAAAGTTAAAACATTTCACAACACGTATCGATACCATAGGGTCTCAACCAACAAGGATTCAACAAGGTTATGCCATGAATTTTTGTTGTAAACTAGTACCATTGGTTAATTCACACAACTTAGTATATGAGGGATCTATACTAGGAGAAACAAGTATTATTTTTTTCTACGAAAAATGAAAGAAAAGATAAAATGTATTGATATAACACATGTTTTAAATACAAATAAATGGCAACTGATGAGCATGTGGTTGCTAAGGGTTTGCAAAGAATTTAAGGAGATGTTAAATCCCAAGTAGCATTATTGATCTACTTGGATGACATGGTAAGTTACTTAATAGATGGTGGGATTTTACTTTCAAATAAATTAAAAAACTTTCCATTAAATTAAAAAACATTGTATGAAATGAATTGTTTTAATAACTTTCTTTACAATTAAACAAGTATACATAAAAGAGAAATATGAGGTCATTGCTATATGTATAAATTTATTAGTTTTTAAATTAAAACATGCCCATGCCCATTTATATAAAGTGTAAATATATTTTCTAAAACTTAAATCTTGTAAAAGGTAAAAGGGAAACCCTAGAGAAAGAGTAGAAATATCAAAATCTGGCTTTCTTTAATGCTAATCTAAATGAAGGAAATATTGCCAAAGTGAAATCTATGAAAACCAAGATAAAATTTATAAATTATGAAAAGTATTAAATCTAATAAAGAAGGATACACCTGTTTTCTATTTTTCAAAAGGTTTATATATATATAGTTAAAATGATGTGGTCATGGAACATGGTTCTAGTTTTATCTGCTGCTAGAATATGATTTAAAACAGAAAGGAAATGGATTTGTTTTCTATTTTGAGAGAAGGATATGTTATTTGTCCTAAATAAAGTGATAAAGTGAATATATCATGGTAGATTTGGTTATTGTAGTAATGATAATTTTTTTTATAAAAAATATTGATATCTTGCATCTATGGAGGAGTTCTATTAAGATTCAAATGTATTTAGAGAGTGTAGTTAATTTGAAGTTAAAATTTGGCATTCTCCTTAGCATTTGAGAGTGAATAATTATAGGGGAAAAGATATAATTACTAATATAAAATTGTCAAACATTCTTAGTTAAAAATATGAGCAAGGGTCATATCTTTTTATTTTCTCATCCTACTCTCCACCTAATTCAAATTAGAATTCAAATCATAGTGAAAAATAGAGAAAGACAATTTTCTACATAGTAGACCATATAAAAATAAGAAGATACAAATTCTTATTATTTTAATTCATACAATTTGATTGGTTTAATTGATATTGAATTTGGATGTACGAATGAATTGATATTCATTACCTTAGATTAAAAAATGGGTCCTTGTAGAATTTTTGTGGTTTTCATATAAATTAATTGTAATTACATAGTTGAATTATGATAATTCCTAGAGATGAAATAAAGGGAGAGTTGGGTGTAGGTATTTTAAAGGAAGTTCACTAAAGTCAAAATGGTAAGTCGAGTCAAGAAAGAAAACATATTATGCCTAGAATGTGAGAAGTGGCACGTACTATATATGAAATCCAAAAAGAAAATCAATAGAATCTAGTACATAAAGGAAAGGGGATAGTCTACATAAAAATTAAAATAAAACTTTTTAGATATCAAAGCATAATTGATTTTGGACCATAACCCCAAGAATTCAACAAGCTTAACTGTTGTAAAGTAGTTGTGCATATTCAAAATGAGCTCAACATAGAACAATCCAAAAACTCAAATAGATAATGAAATTCAAACTAGAGAAAACCAATAAAGGTAAAAAAAATGATACATTGTTAGTATTTGGATATGATCCAATATAGAGATGTGGATGCTTCTTATAATCATGTCATTAGTTTGATAACATAAGCATATGATTAGATTAAACTAGCTCATACAAATGACAATATAAGGTTAGCAGTAAAGTGTGTTGTCAAAGTGGGGGGGGGAGGCCTCTCATTGAAATAGATTTCCTAGAAGAAAATAGAAGGTCAAGATGAAAATTTGAATGAATGTCTAGGATTCAAGTCACATGGATTGAACTCCTAGCATTTTGAAAAGTTTCACAAGAAAGAGGAAGGATCCAAGATAAAAGGATATGATGTGATCAAGGCGTATGCCTAAATGAGAAAATGACAAGGGGAAAGTGAGTTGGAAAAGGCTAAGAATTCTCATGCATGTGTGGGAGACATGATCACACATGTGAGAAAAGAGGTGGAGATGATTCACAGGTCAAGGGGTGAGGTGGAGAATTAGCATGTCTCCAAGTTAGCATGCTCACACATGTTTGAGCAAAGAGTGGGATGAGTTAACATTCTCACATATGCGGTAGGATAAGTAGGTTGAGGTAGAAGTCAAATATCCTTCCAAGATGGCATGCTCACACATGTGTGAGCAAAGAGTGGGATGAGTTAGCATGCTCACACATGTGGGAGCATGGGGAAGATTTAGGACACATGGAGAGAGGAGAACAATAAAGAAATAATCCATGTAGATGGATGTAATGACTAAGATTAAAAGTATAAAGATTAAGGATATGGAATTAAAATATCTAGAGGAAATGTTAATGAAGGATTTAATTAGCTTAATCATTTAACTAATCATGGATTGATCAATTGATTAAGTTGGAAGAGTTTGAGAAGGTTAATTAGCCTAAATAAACTAATTAGATAAGTGTTAATTAATTACATAGGGGAATGAACATTAATTAAGAATAATAAATAATAGATAATTCAATTAAATAATAAATTATTTAAATATTTAATAAAATATTATGAAGGAAATTAGCACCTTCGTAAATTTTAGATGTCTTCATTTTCCCCCTCTTTGATATGATGTCATGACTAGAAGAATTGGTATCGTGTGTCAAAGAAGAATAATCTAAGTAGAAAGGATGAGGCTTTAGGTGGTATGTTACACTAGTAACCAAGAAGAAAATGTTGGAAAAGGTGTCTCAACCTTGTTCCTAATGTTAATATTACAAAAGTGCAATTGTTGGATATAAAATGAAAAAAATCAATTTTAGGGCTATAAAGTTGTTTTTGACCAAAATAAAAATTCTTGGTTACTTGGCACCACCTATGGGGTGCATGTTGTGTAGATATATTTGAGTAATTCAATTTTTAAAAATGAGGCTCAATTAGCCTGGCACCAAATAAAAAGTTATGGCCTCTAAAATTTTTGCATAAGAAAGGAAAAAATGTGTTGAATTAATAAAAGAGTTGTATCGTAAATTGTCACCCTTGACAATTTCACACTAGATTTTGCTCCCTCCTATGTGCATGGACCTAATCATGCTCCTAATTTCCCAAATTATGCATTTCATGGCCCATTTAATCATTTTTCAAGGAATCAAATGTATAAAATCAAAGTAAGCATTTAGTTTTTCCCTCGATGCTTAACATCCCAAAAAATAAGGCTTGGACAAGGGCGCCCTAGGTGGCCTTATCTTCCTAATTAAGCTCCAAATTTTAATATATCAAGATTGGAAATTTATTATTTGAATTTCAAATGCTAAATGTCGGCTATCATGATTTAATTTGTGGTAAATTAGATTAATTGCATATAAATACCTAGTCATTTCACCATTTGAAAATTAAGATGGAGAATTAGCAAGAAGAGAAATTATTATACTTTGAACAAGATCAAGTCAAGAGTAGAATTATTACAACATTTCATCATCAAAGCATCATGTCAAGTTTTATGTGAGTTTTTTCATGTTTATGCATACATTTTGTTTGTGAGGACTAACACTTGTAGGTCTTCAAAGCAAGCCAAGCCAAATTGCAATCAAGTCTTGAGGAAATGTGCAAGAATTCATTCCTTCAAGGGAATCAAATTTGAGTGGTGAGTTGCATCCAATTTTTGGTTCATCATTCATTTATCATTTAGTCCCTATCCCTCAAAAGGATAAGCTCTATTTCATCAATTTTTCCATTATGGAGGTGGAAACACCAACATTGGGTTTGACCAAGGCAAGCCCCTATATGGCACAACCCTTCCTCTCTCTTTGAATGTGCAGGTTATAGATCTGAAGAAAAATGGAGAATTATCAAAGGTCATTTGATCATTGATGCATTGAAACCCTAACAACTTTACAAGATACAACAACTCAATTATCTCAATAAGGTTGATGAAAATTCGATAGCAAGATCCTGAAGGAAGAAGCCTTTGATCATGGACCTGAGGATTGTGAAAGAAGATTTCAATTTTAGTCATCCAAACAAGGGCACCCTAGGTGGAATTTTCTAGTCAAATCAAGCCCAAATTTAAGTCACAAGTGCACACAAGTCTGCTCTATCTATTTTTGGTCATCAAATTTGTCTGTCAATTTCTAGATTTTTTTTTCACATCATAATAGTACATTTTCATTGTTAGCTAGTTACATCATTGTATTTCATCAAAAATACATTTCAAATCCAACCCAGAACCACTCCCAATTCAAATCCCAAGGGTTGATTGACTCACCTTCTAGACTTTGTAAGTTAATCTCATGCCCTTAGCCAATTTGAACCCCAATGACCATGCTTGGAAAGGTGACTAATCCTTAAATTAAACCCTAGGGTTTCACTTTTCTAACATATCATTTTTGGTGAATCTGAAACATCAACATTATAGACCTTCTAAAATTTGAAGCATATCATCTTATATCTAAGATTAACATTGCATTGTTTTGCATTCATCATTTAGGCATCCATTTTTGCATCAAAAAAGCATAAAAATTCAAAATTTTGCATTTCATATTGCATCCTAAGTTCAAATAGGATTAATTTCAGTCATCATAGGTCAAATCTACATCTTATTTGCATTTACAAATTTGCATTAGGTCATTTTAGATTTGAAATCAAATCTAAAAGTGTTCATTGCATTCATTTAGGCATTTTGCATATAGTCAAAAAGGTGAAAAATTGCATTGTTTTGTTGCAAAAAGATATCAAGATCTTCATTTTCAAATTTTGTACATTAGGATTAGCCAATTGTTGCATTTTATATCTAAAAATTTCACTTGGAATTTCATTTTATTTCTTGAACAAATTTTAGAAAATTATTCACTTTAAAACCTACATTGTCATAGAGTAGAACCATTCAGTAGTATCAAAAACATTCAAAATTTGAATTCAAAAAACTATGCCAGACAAGGGTGCCCTGGGTGGCCTTATCTAGCTAGTTTTGGCTCAAAATTTTACCAAATATTTGTCTTTGTGTTTTTTGCTCTCTAATTTTGGATCCTATGCATTTTACTATGACTTTTTTGTACCTTAGTGTTCATAGTGGGCATACCTAAGTGTTTTGAAACTCATTTGAGCTTTACGACCTAGTTTCCTATTGCTAATACCCCAATGAGATGTACTTGCAAACTTATGACATCTCACATTGTTGCTACATCTGTTGTGGATCCTGAGTCCTCTAACTCTTTCATGCAAGGTATTGTCAATACCCAACCGATTGTGGACTCCATTCCTAATCCTACAATACCCATGACAACTTTACAATTAAACATCTTTATGGATATTGAGGTTGTTGTTGCCCGTATTCCTAATGAAAAATCAAGATAATTGGACAAAGATTTAAGGAACTTCAAGAGTACTTAAGAATTGAATCTTTAGTAGAAAAAATGGTGCCTACCTTGGATAACCTTAGTAAAATGATCAATGATGCTCAAGGAATAGAGGTTTTGTGTATTCTAGCTCATACAATAGATGCTAACATCCCTACGAAAGCTAGTTTCATCCAAGCCTTAGCAAATTCTCAAAACCAAGGAAAACAAATTTCACTTCCCACAACCATACCTTCTATTTTTACATTTATATTTCCAACTATAGCTTCAACAATACAACACACCAATGGCATAACTCCAAGCTTAGGGATTCCTAGTGGGAATCCTTATAGTTTCATGGAATCACATGTAACACCTCAATATTCATCACCTCTCATAAACATGCAACATATTATTCCACGAAGCACTTACATAATCCTATCATACTCACCAAACTCTCAAAACATGTCAAACAGTGGTTCCAGTCATAAACCAACTTTTGCAAAATGTGACATCAATTAAACAATAAATCTCCACATTGAATCAAACTCAAAATGGAAAACAACCATAATATCTCAAAATAATCCCATTATCAATTGAAAACTTGAAAACACTCATCCATCAAAACATAGAAATACCTCGATTTGAGAATTATAGTGGTAAAGGGGACCCTAACAAGCACATGTATCAGATTTTATTGCATTATGTGGCAACTTCACTTTTAAAGATAAGCACCTAGATAAACTATTTCCTAGATCATTGAAAGACATGACCTTGTAATGGTTTTGATCATTGTCAAATAACTCCATAAATTCATTCATTGGACTTGTTGATGCATTTCTCCAACACTTCCAAGAAAACATTATTCCTCGAGTAACATTAACCGATCTAGTGCATTGCAAACAAGGACCTAAGGAAAAGGTAATAGAGTTTATAGGATAATATTAATTGCTTTACTCACAAATCTCCTATTGTCTTCCTAATGCTAATGTTCAAAGGGTGTTCATAGGAAATTTGCAATCTAGCATTAGGGATAAGATATTGTTTATGAAGTATCCATCATTTACACACTTATGTATGGATCTTCATGATTATCAAATATCAGTTAGTTAATATGAGGGAACACCTTCATCGATTCCTACTTATCAGTTTGAATTTGTGCGTCAAAACAATTATCAACCTTTCTAAAAGAAAAATAAGAACTTTATCAAGATAAACACACCTCAAACAACTAATAACATTGAGCCATAGGTCGTAGTTGTAAGTCCAACTCCTAATCAATTTAGATGAAGAGATAGATAATTTACCCAATTTTCTAACTCTCTTCATGTGATCATATTACAATTGTTAAGTAAGAACCTAATCCAATTACCTTTGATTAGACCCATGGACACAAATAAACCCTTACCTTTAAACTTGAACCCAAACTTTCATTTTTTCAATATCATCTCACACATGGACATGATACAGAATGATGAATGTGCCTTAAACATCAAGTGCAAGACCTCATCGATTCTAATTATATCCAATTGGTTGATGTTAATGATAAAGGAAACAAGTCTGTAGCTTCACCCAATCAAAATTTGCAAATTTTCACAAATCCTATGCCAAACTATACAACTTTGTGCAAGTAAGTGAGGATATGAATGATGATAATGATGACCTAGCTAATGTTATTAATGCAATAGATAGACAACCCTGTAAGGTCCCAACCACTTTGTTACTTGACATCAAGCTTTCACACATATTGGTACATCTATACACGCACTAGATGGTCCTCTCTATATCGTCAGACATATTAATGATAAGACTACACTAGGGATACTCATTTGAATCCCTTGTTTCTAGAGAATTTGATCACTAAGGAATTATTGTTTATGCATAAAATTTATAAATATTCTTATGAAAATTTAAAAGCATAGTTAAGAACTCATGAAGGTTTCACTGGCCCTATGATTGGTTTGATAACTCTTCCACTTAAATTTTGACCAAAATAGCTAGACATATCATTCACCATCATCCTAACATCATACCAATTCTATTTGATGCTACGATATCCATGGACATGCTCCATGAATATCATCCTGTCAGTAATCCACAAGTGCATAAAGTTTCCATTTGACAATCATGTATATATATATAGTTCATCATAGTGGGTTTAAACCTTTAGCTTCCCATGGAAAATTTTCACTAGATTATTTTTTCTCTCAACCTATGGATCCTATTAAGCCTTGTGAGAATTTATTTTTCAAGTCATATAAAATTTTTAAGGAAAAGCACATAATATAATTATCCCTTAGAAATACCCCACCTAAGAGTGATTGGTCTATGGTTATTCCTCCCACCCCACAGGTCATGGATGAACCCATGTTTGAGGAAAATATCCTCCCAAGTACACCAAGCATTATGTTGCAATTACTCCACCAATATCATATAAAAGACCAAGAGATAACTGCATTATTACATTTGTGCCTCCAAAAGATAAACAAGTTTATAGATCTAAGGAGACAATGATTTCCCAATTCCCGATGGTCCCTTCAATTCCTCCTCTAAGCGAAGAAAAAATGCCACTGGTAGAGAAAATCACTCTTATCCCTTCACAAATTGACAAACGTATAGGAAGAAATAGAAATGCTAAGGAGTGTAGGAATATATGTCATGTTATTGCTCATTAATTAGCTCAAAATAATAAAACATTTCCTGATGATCAAACATCTGTTCAAATAAACCATGATAAATTTCCACCTTCACCAAAACATGAAAATGAACCTTACATGTCTCAACCAAAAAAAAAGAAACAAGAACATATAACTAACATTGTCATTTAACCACCCATTGTAATAAATTTGGATGATGAGGATTGAAGATGCTAAGATTGATGAGTAAGTGCATAATGAGTTATCTTTATTATTCTCAAAGTCTATGGATTTAGATGAAGGCGACCACGTGTTGAAAATGGGGATTCTCCTTGTACGATAATTTTTGTAGTTCCTTTGGCTAGTTTTTTGCCTTTCATATATGATGAACAAGATTGGGATGTGGACAATTTTCTTTAGATCAGCTCACATGTGCAGTGCCCTTTGTGTTTGTTTTATGTGTTATTTGTGTTTTCTTGTACGTGATGTGATCTCCCGTGTTGTGATGCTTGATATGCATTTATGTTTGTGAGTTTTTGTGGATGACCCTTGTTGTTCTATTGACATAGGGATACAAAGAAAACAAATCTATTGTGACATTCATATATTTTTATCTCCATTCTTCTTTATGTCATGAACATTTTTTTATTGTCTTGTGTTTTCCTTTTGGGGACAATGCAAGGCATTGAGACATTTAGGTCTCTTCCATGTTTCCCCAAAAGTTTGTTTGATTATCTCTATGTGTCATTATTATGTTGTGTTCATAGTTCCATGAGTATCTAGAGGAATGATGTTAATTCTGAGATCACTTATATTATCAATTGTAGCAAAGATGTATACTGACCCCAAATCAGTGGATCCCTTATGTGATCATTTTTTTTCTGTTTGTTGCATTGCATTGGGGGAAACCCCTCATTATGAGCTATCTTTATTTGAAAATATGTAATTAGTATGGGGCTTTCCAAATAAGCTCCCATGACCTTAGAATATTGCATTTAACATTTTTCTACCTTAAAGCAATTGCTCATAATATGGTGTTTAGAAATTACTTTAAGGTGGGGCATACATTCCAATATGTGCTTCACTTTATTCACACACACTAGACTTAGTGATGTGTTGTCTTAGCATTTTGATCATTTTTGTAGCACCTTATCAAAGTTATTGGGACTACAACTCTTGATATGGTTGACATGGGTACACACCTAGTGAAAACTGGTCCTCACTAGCCCCTGTATGTTTCTCCTTTTTCTACTCTTTTTGAAGGGCTCACCTAGTGAATATCGAACTTCACTAGTTTATAGTGCCTTTGGTTCATGGTTCACTAGGAAAATATCAGACTTTTTTAGCTCGTGAGTCATGAATGCCTTAGGTATGGATCCTAGTAAGATTTCTACAGAGCAAGTGCTAGTCCATGATTGTCATACCCTCCTTTTTCATTTGTATTTGCATTGTGTTGTGCATTATGTTATGTTTTATCATGTATGTTTTGTGTTGTCATGTTGCATTACATATGTGTGTCTTCTTTTTCCCTTATGTTGGTTTTCCATAGGATCTTGAATCCTAGGGGCTTGCGTGCTTCCCCTAGATTCATTGTGATCCTATGTCTTTAATATTTGGATAATTGAACCCCTCTTGACATATTTCTACTTTAGTGTGAGTCTGAGTGTAAGTTCACACTCTCGCTAAAGTGGGGGCTAAATGTAGTATTGTAAATTGTCACCCTTGACAATTTTGCACTATATTTTTCTCCCTCTTATGTGCATGAAACTAATCGTGCTCCTAATTTTCTAAATTATGCATTTCATGGCCCATTTAATCATTTATCAAGGAATCAAATGTATAAAATCAAAATAGGCATTTAATATTTTTCCTTAGATGCTTAACATCCTAAAAAATAGGGCCTAGACAAGGGCACCCTAGGTGGCCTTTTCCTATTTTGGCTCCAAATTTTAATATGTCAAGGTTGGTAATTAATTATTTGAATTTCAAATGCTAAATGTTAGCTATTGGGATTTAATTTGTGGGAAATTAGATTAATTGCATATAAATACATAGTCATTTCACCATTTGAAACTGAGAAGGAGACTTAGCAAGAAGAGAAATTAGTATACTTCAAGATCAAGTCAAGAGTAGTCAAGAGTAGAATTATTACAATATTTATTCATCAAAGCATCATGTCAAGTTTTACGCGAGTTTGTTCATGTTTATACATACATTTTATTTGTGAGGACTAACACTTGTAGGTCTTTAGAGAAATCCAATCTAAATTGAAATCAAGCCTTGAGGAGATGTGCATGACTTCAATCCTTCAAGGGAATCAGATTTGAATGGTAGGTATGTGTAGGATCATCATGGAAAAAATAGGCCCTTAAGTGGAAAAAAATTCAAAAAAATCAGAGTTAGGCAACTTGACGTAACAATTTGAATAAGTTATCTATATTATTTCAAAAATATGTAAGAATAGAATCTATAGAAAATTGAATGTAGTCTCTAAACTACTAGGTTTATTTAAAAACAAAAATCTATTTTATGAAAATTTGAAATTTTAATGCAGTACTTAAATTTTAGGAAAAAAAATAAGTAGGTGTCTGTTTGACCACCCTAACCACAATAAAATGATAATATTTTTTTATAAGATTTTAGATTTAAGTAGAGGACTCATGTCTCAATGTGATGTATATTTTTGTAATTTTTTTCCATGTAAATAATTAATTATGAATTTTTATTAAAACTTTTAGAAAATATAAAACTCATATGTCACCACCTTAACTTGGTCAAAACTTCATGAAATTCATTTGTTTTTCTTTAATCCTATAATATGCAAAGCATAGAATGTGAAGCATGTTTGATTTAAAAATGTGATACCATTTGAAAGCTATAAATGTTTTTCAATCAGCCTATCAATCAGAATTTAGTCGTAATTCAAATAGAAAATGAATAATAATTATTTATTAAATTCAAAGTAAATCATAATTTATATTGGTGGAAAGTTGAGAATCTTTTAAAAACCCTTTTCGTTTCATTAATTTTGGGTAAAAAAAAAGTTGTCAGTACACATACCCATCATATCACCACTTTTTGGCCCATCATGATCCTACACATACCCTGGTGAGTTACATCTAATTGTTGATTCATAATTCATTTATCATTTAGCCTCTATCCCTCTAAATAATATGCTCTTTGCATGTGTAGGTTATACATTTGAAGAAGATTGGATGAAGATCGAAGACCATTTATCATTGATGCATTAAAACCCTACAACTTGAAAAGATACAAAAACTCAATTATCTCAGCAACTGACGAAGATCCAACAAGAAGATCCTAAAGGAAGAAGCCTTTGATTAGGGACATAAGGACTGTGAAAGAATATTTCATTTTTAGTCATCTGGACAAGGGCACCTTGGGTAGCCTTGTCTAGTCAAATCAAGCCCAAATTCAAGTCATAGGTGTGTGCACAAGTTTGCTTTGTCTATTTTAGGTCATCAAATTTATCTATCAATTTCTCAATTGTCTATTTTCACATCAAAATTGTACATTTTCATTGTTAGCTAGTTACATCATTGCATTTTATCAAAAATACATTTCAAATCCATCCCAAAAACCTCTCCTAGTTCATATCTAAAGGGTTGATTGACTCACCTTCTAGGTTGTAAGTTAATCTCATGCCCTTGGCCAATTTGAACCCTAATGACCATGCTTGGAAAGGTGACTAATCCTAATTAAACCCTAGGGTTTCACTTTTCTAACATATCAAGAGGTAAAGGGGAGCTACACATTTTGACTAACTTACAATGTGTGATATGACACATCATGAGGCATATATGATTGGGTGATAATTTGGGCATAAATTTCTTGGTGGTTTTAGCTCATGGGTATCTAAATACCATTTGATTGTTTCAAGTTTTGTATCTTCTATATATTATGTGCTTGAGATGTAGGTTGTGTGTAGAGTTTGGTAGATATTGTTAAGCTACATATGAGAATTCCTCTAGACCTTTGGTTGGTGATATTCTTGTGAGGTCTTGTTCTACAAGTATATTGTAATCACGGTTTACTAAGTAACACATTTAAATTCTTTGGACTGTGGGGTTTTTCTCTTGAAAAATTGTTTTCTTCATTTACACTTGTGTTATTATATTTATCATAAATTTTTCTATTTAAATGTGTTTCTATTTTTTGTAACTATTAAAATATTTAAATTTATACAATACTCTCCTCATAATATTAATGTAGGAAGATTTTTTTTATACCCTACTTTCTTTGAAGAAAAGAGGGAATGAGTTAGAATATTGGAAGATGATTCCCCCTCAAGAGAGCCATAAAGTGTGATGAGCCTAGGGGGTCTCCTGAAAAAATAATGAATGAGGATGAAAAGTAAGATCAAGTGCCATGGTGAAAGGTAAATCAATTGATATGATTGAATGGAGAGGTTGTATACATCATAATTAAAGGATAAATGATTATGGATTGGTATTGACATGCTAATTGATGTTGTTTAGAGGATTGGCTTAGATGATGTAAGATATCATGGGGATACAAGTTTGATGATGATGTCTCAAGATGATTGGTTAGGATTATGATGCCACTTGGTCAAGGGATGTGATCATTGTGATGGAGGACAAAATATAGGAAGTAAATAAGAAGGGGAGAAGAGAAAGAATGGCAGAGATGATAAAAATGATGAATATTGTCAAAGTAACATATTATGCAAGGAGAAACATATTATTTTCTATATCACTAGCATTATTCACCATGATATAGTGTATCATGATGATGGTTCAACATATGAATAATTATTGACACCAAAAACACATAAGTTATAAATAGCATAGTGACTCAATGGACACATTGTCATAGCACACCATAAGAAAAAAGGATTATAGTGACCATGATGGTGTGTTTTATGGAGCACCAGGACTAGAAGAAATAATAAAACACAAAATAAAACATTAACAATCAAATAAAAACATGAAAAAAGAACATGAGTTGGTACTTGTACAAGGTCCCAAAAAAAATGGTTGACATTTGGATGAATTTATTTCTCTTACTAGTTTTTTTGTTTTTGACTTTTGAACCTAGTTGATGCTATGTGATTAGGAATATAAGCTTTATATATATTGAAACATAGGAAAATAGGCTCACCAATATGAAATGGTAACAAGGGGTATGATGCACCTATCTTCCTTATTTGATTAGAAAAAAGAGATCCCCTAGGGAAAGATTGACTTTCAACCCTTAGGTGAGTCAACCTTGAAGGAGATCTAGATGTTTTCCTTATGATTGAGGATGAGGTAAATCAGCCTACAATGCACTTTTGGGAGAAAAACTAAAAATAGTAAAGAAACCCAATTGTGCAATGTAAAAATTGATTCATCAATTTCAAACCTTAATCTATCAGAATCAACAAACTTCTAGTAAATATGAGAAAGATATGATTTTATGCATCTATCACAAAAAGCTCCTACTAAGTGTCCTCCTAGGATATATTTTCCCTAGGGTGAATGAGTCTTTGTATGGATTTTATACTCAATTTTTAGGGTCCTCTAGAGGTGGATCTAAGATTCTGTTTGCCCTAGGTTTCACTATCGAAAATTCAAAAATAAATTCAGGATCCGAGTTTTTGTGATTTGATGACATCGTTGATAAACTTTGACAACTTTGCAAAATTTCACTTTTGATGAATCTTCAATCCTTCTTCAACCTAAGATTTGGAACACACACAAGAGGCAAAAACTATTTGTTTTTGGCAAATGGGGGTTTTCCTTGGTCAAACCTCATTTTTGTAATTAAACCTTGAAATGAAATAATGAAACATGAAAGGAATGATGAATGAACACTTGCTATGTTGCAACTCACCAAACCCTTGAATTGATATCCTTGAAGGATCAAAAATTAACACTTCTCTTTGAGGTATTGATCTTGCCTGAAATGACTTGATTGGATGTTGATCTTGATAGCTTGAATCTTGACTTGAATACTTGAAACCTACATCACAATGTTAGCTCCAAAAGCATTCATGAACACACATAAAATTTGATATCATGATAGGATCTTGGAATGTTTCTATAGATGACTAAGAAAACTAATTTTCAATGCTCTTGAAAATAATAATTTCTCTTGTGAAAGTTTCCCTCTTGCTAAATGTTTTGAATTGATAAAATAACTATGTATTTATAGGTGATTTTCTAATTTCTTGAAAACTAAAATTCAAAAGAAGATGATTGCAATTTGAATCATAAAAAATGCTGCCAAAAACATATTAAAAATTAGGGTCTTGAACTTAACTAAGACACACCAACTTAAGGCAATTTAATTAATGTTTGCAATTGTTTAATACATGTTCCCCTTTTGGAAAATGAGATTAATTAGGATTTTAAATTTATAATTAGGTCAATTAGAGGCTTAATTAATTCCAATTGAATTAAGGGACCCAAACATAGTGTGAAAATGTAAAGGTGCACATTTTCCTACACTACATTTAGCCCCCACTTTAGTTAGAGGATGAGCTCTATGCTCAAACTCATGCTAAAGTAGACAAATATACATCAAGAGGAGTACAAGTGCACAAATGTTGATGGGATAGGATGAAAAAGATCAAGGAGGTTGTGCAATCCCCTAGGATCCAAGATCCCATGGAAAACCAACATAAGCACAAAGGGACACACATGAATGTATGATATGAAGCAACAGGACAAGATACACAAACATACAATATCAAAATTAATTCCAAGAGGAAATAAATATGGACTAGCAAGTTGCATTATGCCACATCCATCAAATACACTCATAAGGATGTAAAATCACTTATGAACATGGCTCCACAGGAAAGGAAGTTGTGTCATTCTCATTGGCCATGAAAAATACACTCACAAGGGCTAGTGAAACCCGGTGTCCACTAGATGAGCCCAAAAAGGGTGGCTAATGGGAGTCATGCTAGGTCTATAGGCTCCCATACATAAACCATACCAAAAGTTATACTCCCTGATAAATTTGATAATGTACCACAACATGATCAATATGCTGTGCTAATGGTAAACTAAATTCAATTTACATGAATAAAGTGAAGCAAGAAACTCACCTCATGGGGTGCAAAACAAAACTCACCTCAAGGGGTGCAAATGAAATAGTGCCAATGTAATGTTCACACTTCCTAGGAGATGTATGATATAATCACTAAGAAGGGACATACAAACAATGAATGGGGGACAATATTCCACCCTTAAAATGTCAACATATTTTCTATATTGGTATTTTAAGTAGAGAAAGAGAGGATCCTTGGAAGAATGCACACCTCCCAAAAACTAGTTATCCTTGCCCCCCAATTATAGATGCAAAGACAACCACCAAGAACTATCATGTTTCTTCCAAGATAAATATGGTTGCACCTAATATTGTACCACCATGAATGGTAATGAGCAAGAAACATAAAGCTACCAATGCCACATAGTGATAAGTAACATGATAGGATGAAAATCACTATCAATTAGAGGAAATAGGTGCATGGACACAAGGAAGAGTACCACAATCCTTAAGATTTTGAATTTTATCACTCAAATCCTTACATTCATTAGTTGAATGACCATGTACTCGCTAATATGCATAAAATGAACTCTTATTGTAAAATTTCTTTCGTGTTCTTGGAGGGAGATATATCAAGTGGGCTTTGAGAATCCTTGACAAGATAGTTTCTTGATTAATAGTAGAAGATGTTCTTTTCTTTTGTGACAAAGATATTTCTTGCTTAGTACAAGGTTTCATACACACACAAGACTCTTTATATTGTGATATTTTGTACTCTCCCTTAAAGGAAGGTGTAAAATATAATAAACCCCAATCATTACCAAGCCATGTGTTTTAAGATGTCCTAGGAGTGTTTTTGCATGATGAAATTGATATTAAGTGAAGGTTTCTTTGATGCTTTCATTTCTTTCAAAGTAAAATATCCAAGACCACTAGTTGTTTCTTGTGTGCTAGGCTCTATAGGGACATATATACCTTGGTCTCTAGCACCACATCCTTTTCCATTATAACCAAGTTTTTTCAAAAGTTCATAACCTCATCCACAAAGTTTTTCCATTTCTTTTGGATTTGGCAGTTCCTTATGATCAAACTCTTCATATTTGGATGTGTAACTTGTGTTATCATATTCTTTTCTAGAATTTATGGATTCATGTTCTTTTGATGACTCATATTGTGTTGCTATTATGTCAGCTTCTTTTTCTTTTCCTAGTTTGTGTGTAATCTTGTATTCTCCCATGAATGTAGGTGTGAAATCTAATGAACCCCAATTATCATTAAATAGCTTTGTGACTTGTTCAATATTATTCTCTTTTTCTTCCTCTTGCATGGGTTCTAGTTTTGTAGTTGGTGTCAATTTTTTAAGAGGATGTGTCATTATTTTTTCAATTTGTAAACAACTCTCAAGCTCAAGATCAACTAAATTATTGTATAAACCTTTTTGTTATAAGTATACTTCACTAGACGATGTAACATGGAAGCACCAAATTCATTGCATGAATCCATGGTCTACCCAAGAAAACATTATATGAAAGATAATTGGGCATGACATGGATAGGAGTTTGTAATGTAACCCTACCAGCTTTAAAATGTAATATTATCACACCAAGAAGTTGTGTTCCCACATTAGCAAGTCCATAGATTGATAAAGAGTCTAATTGAATTTTAGTCTTCTCCACTCCAATTTTATCCAAAAGGTTTACACTACAAAACTTGAGTGTTGAATAATTATCAATAAGGGTATGCTTAATGCCACACTTGTTAATACTAGCCAATATCATCAAAGCATCATTTTTTTTTTCACTTCTAATGGAGGTAACTCATCTGGATGAAAGGTAATGCATAATTTGATCGAGTTCATAACTTGAATTAGGGATGATACATCATTTGGTTGCACACTAGGATGAATAACAACTTGTTGTAAGACATTTTTAAGAATGCTATGATAATTGGGTGAAGCTGTAATAAGATCCCATAAATAAATATTAGCTGGAGTGTTTTTGAGTTAAATTTTACAAGGTCATACTCCTTTCCATTGTGCAAAGGAAAATGAGGAGCACTAGGCAAGATAGGTTGAGGTAATGGTAATGAATTAGGTATGTTTTTTCGTTGCCTATTGTTCCTTTTTTTTATATATATGAGCAATGATATGATAACTCGGTTGCTACGAAACATTGTTACTAGTAAGTTGCCTTGCAAAATCTAAGATAGTTCTTGGAGGTTTTGGTTGGTGTTGTGGTGGTCCTATGATAAGATGTGGCTTAGGAGATGACTTGGGAGGTCCAATAATTAAAGGAATCTTAGGGGGTCCAAGAATTAGAGGAGACTTAGGAGGCCCAATAATCAAGGGAGATCTAATGTTTAGAACCTCAACAAACTTATCCTTATTTTGATGATCTTGTAGTGAGGGGAATTGTAATGTACCTTATCATCTTCATCTAAGGAAGCCACATTACTAATGTTTGAAATATATGTATCAATTTTATCATCCTACTGCACCATGATATCTTCCCTAGTAGGAGAGTTTTTACGAGAGGAAGAAACAATATTTTCATGACATTCAAATGTTGGATCTTTTAAGATAAATTTATCACAAGTAGGGGATGTATGTAGAGAAGAACAGCTATTATTTTCTTTCTTACCAATGATTGTAACCTTTTGTTCTATTATATCTTCCCAAGTGGGAGAAGCATTGGGAGATGGAGAAACAAGATTCTTATGACTCTCAATAAGTGGATCTTCTAACACCAAAATATCCCCTTCACAAATAGGAGAGAAATTGGGAGAAGAACAAAGGTGATTGTCATGGTTATCTATGATTTCATCCCCTCATCTAGTAATATCTTCCGAAGTAGGAGAGGTAGGGAAGAGGAATAAATAGGATTGTCATGCATCTCAATATTTGGATCTTCTAACACCAAAATATCCTCTTCACAAATAGGAGAGATATTGGGAGAAGAACAAATGTGATTGTCATGGTTTTCTACGATTGCATCCTCTTTCACTAAAACATTCTTATAAGCAGGAGATGAATGGAGACTAGGTAAAGTGATGTTAGGAAATTTGTAAATGATCTCATCTCCTTGTGTCATAATATCTTCCCAACTGGGAAAAGTAGATGGAGAGGGACAAACAATATTTTCATGATTCTCAATAACAGTATCTTCTTTCCCCAAGATACCTTCATCACTAGTAGGAGAGGTATCGAGAGAAGAAAAATCATGGTTTTCATGATTATCCATGCTCGTATCCTCTTGTATCAAAACATACTCACAAATGGGAGAGATAATAGGGGTTGAGTGAAGGATAGGCAAGGTGATATTAAGGATTGTGTCAATGGTTTGGTTCTCTTGCACTAGGATGTTCTCATAACTAGGAAAGATAGTGGGAGGATGGATAACATGTTTCTCAGTGACCTCATTTATTTGATCTAAATTGTATTCATAAGAAGGGATGCTGTACTTATACAATCCATTCTTAACCATGTCAAAACCACATCTTTGAAAAAGAAACATGCCAACATGAAAAGTAATCTATCCAACATATGCAATGCTTTAGAAATGTAAACAATTTTCCTATAGATCTGATGATTTTCAATACTAAAATAATTTTGGAATGATTTAAAATGGCTAAACTAAATGGATGATTAGACCTAATACATAAAACAAAAATTCCCAAAAATTGACAAACATAAAAAGTGGTTTACTAGTGGATCTGGGAATTGTAGGGGACTAAAAAAATGCTCAAAAAATTTGGTTTTCATGGGCCCTCAAGGACTCATTTTCCAAATGGAGAATGGGTCCTTTTATAGGGTTTTTAAAAATGAAAAATGTAAATTCTGAGTTATTGTTTGTGTTCTCTATTCTGGGTTGCAAACTGTGGTTTCTATAGCATATTTTTCTAGATTTAAGTATCCTAATGCAAGTGAAAATAATGAAAAATAGTGAAAAAAGTGACACTTTTTGAAATGTAATTTTGACCAAATTTGTTAATGTAAATGTCTGAAACTACACTAATATGCATGTACTATGCAAAACTAATGTAATATGCATGCAATTTTTTTGAATTTTTTTGATTTTAAACAATGCAAAATACAAATTTAAAACCCTAAATGAGATGAAAGCTAATGCAATTTTGACAACCCTAAATGGTTTGAAAACTAATGCAATGCAATGAAAACTAATGCAAATCCTAGATCTAGGGTTTGAATGGACTCCAAATCAAAAAAAGTATAGTGCAGGAATGTCGAGTTCACCAAAATGAAACATAGGGAAATGATTTTACCAATATTAAATGGTAACAAGAGGGTATTATGCATCTATCTTCCTTATTTCATTAGGAAAAAGAGATACCCTATTGAAAGATTGACTTTCAACCTTTAGGCAGGTCAACCTTGAAGGAGGTCTAGCTATTTTCCTTATGATTGAGGGCAAGGTAAATTAGCCTGAAATGCACTTTTGGGAGAAAAATAAAAATAGTAAATAAAACCAATTATGAAATGTAAAAATTGATAACATAAATTTAAAACCTTAATCTATCAGAATGAACAAAATTCTAGCAGATCTGAGAAAGATACGATTTTATGCACCTGTCACAAAAAGCTCCTATTGAGTGTCCTCCTGGGACAGATTCACCTTAGGGTGAATGAGTCTTTGTAGGTATTTTCTACTCAAATTTTAGGGTCTTCTAGAGGTGGATCCAAGCTTCTATTTTCCCCAAGTTTCACTGTCGTAAATTCATAAATAAATTCAAGATCTTAGTTTCCATGGCTTGACGACAATGTTCACAACTTTGACAACTTTACAAAATTTCACTTTTGATGAATATTCAATCCTTCTTCAACCTAAGATCTGAAACACAAACAAGAGGGATTTTTTTTTGTTTTTGGTGAATGGTACTTTGCCTTGGTCAAACCCCATTTTGGTAATTAAACCTTGAAATGAAATAATGAAACATGAAAGGAATGATGAATGAAAACTTGCTATGTTGCAACTCACCAAACCCTTGAATTGAGATCTTTGAAGGACTGAAACTTAACACATATCTCCAAAAACATGCATGAACACACATCAACTTTGACATCATGAAAGGATCTTGAAATGTTTCTATAGATGACTGAGAAATCTGCTCTTCAACACTCTTGACAATAATATTTGCTCTTGTGAAATTTTCCCTCTTGCTAGATGTTTTGAATTGATAAAATAACTATGTATTTATAGGTGATTTTCTAATTTATCAACAATTTAAATTCAAAAGCCAACAATTGAAATTTGAATTTGAATCATAAAAATGCTGCCAAAAACATATTAAAAATTGGGGTCCTAAACTTATGGGGGAGGCGAATTGGTTCTAGGCTCCAAACCTAGGACACACTAATTTCAAAGTAGTTTAATTAATGTTTGCAATTGTTTATTACAAGTTACCTTTCATAAAATGGGGTTAATTAGACTTTTAAATGCATAATTGGGTTAATTAGAGGCTTAATTAAGTCCAATTTAATTAAGGGACCCAAACATAGTGAGAAAATGTAAAGGTGTACATTTTCCTACGCTACATATATATAGTTTTCATGGGTTCATCTAGCTCATGGCCTTCTAGCATGGCTATTTTGTGTTCTCCTATTCCAAAGTTAGAGATGATAACATAGGGAACCAAGTAGTTTGGCTCATAATTTCCTTTCTTCTCTCTATCTTGATGATTATTCTTTTGGTTCTCCTTAAGAACAAGGTATCCCACCTCAAACTCTCAGGTTTAGATGTTGTAGCTATGAAATACCTAAATTTGGTATTCCTTGAGATGATTTTAGAGTGTTCATATGATGTTCATA
Source organism: Sequoia sempervirens (assembly GCA_007258455.2). Lineage (NCBI taxonomy): Eukaryota > Viridiplantae > Streptophyta > Pinopsida > Cupressales > Cupressaceae > Sequoia > Sequoia sempervirens. The sequence continues at coordinate 297,663,095 of VDFB02047230.1, forward strand.
AAGGACTTAAAGCTTATTTAGGCATGTCACACTATAGTTTTCTTTAGAGATGAGGTTGCATAAGGGAATAAAAAATTATGGTAGCTCAACCTCAAATTTGAAACATTACTTCAACACTATAAACAAGAGAGTACGTTGTGGCACTAATAGGAGTGTGGATTATAGTTCATTAAGCCTAGAGGGTGAGATTTAGTTGAAGATGAAATCTCCAACAAACATCATTAACAATTTTCATAAGGATTTGGATGATGATTTTATTGAATTCCTTAGCTCGGTCAATGCCTTGTGGGTAGCATGTGGGGTGGACCAACTGTGCTTAATATGCAATTTCTTGTAGGGGGATAATGCTTCATGATTTTTAAATTATTTTCTATTATTGATGATGATGGTGGAAGGGGTGTCAAATTGACATATGAGGTAGTTAATAATGAACTTGGAAATTTGGGTGTTAGTGATGAAAGTAAACATAATAGCTTCAAATCACTTGGTAATTATTATAGTTGTGATAATGAATGTATGACCATTAGAGGATGTGGGATTAATGTTTCCAATAGGTTTGTTGTACCCCATGTAGAAAAGGTCCATGGAGTAGTAATAAGTTGTAGAGATTATGATGGAGCATATATTAGATCCCCATGCTTTTGACAAGCTAGACATTTATTCATGTGTTGATAAAAATAATATTCAATGGTAGACCAATAGTATACTACTTGTAAGATATTCTTGGCTAGGATCACGCCATTTATACAAGCATAAAAATTCCATTATAGACTCCCTAAAGAATTAGGATAGCCTCATCTATATTAATACATCAAATAAAAGTACCATTGTATCCCCTACAATAGAGTGTGTTGCTAAGGAGAATGTAATGAGAGGTGTATTAGATGAGGGATTTAGATTTATTTGTTGATAGGTTAGGTGGAATGGTTCAATATTGTAGGTAAGCATGAAAGTGTATTAGGAGGTGTTGGTGTTGGAGTAAATAGGAAAATCACCTAATAAATAATTAGTCATTCATTAATTATTAGGCCCCTTTTACTTTATTGCACTTAAGCTTAACTTTGGAGTACTTTATTATTATTAGATTGAGATATTTTTAAGTCATGTTGTCTCATAGTATAGGATGAGGACACTTGTCATGATTCTAGCTTAATCCTCACCATAAGATTCTCCACCATTTTCATGTAGATTTTAGTCATTCTATCAAGCAAAGTAGCACACAAATCAGCATCAAAAGGGCCAACCAATTCATCAACTTGGGCAAGGTAAAATACTTGGTTTCTCATCTTATTTTGTTCAAGTTCAACTAGGCCAATCATGAGGTGTCAATTGTGCTTTCTTTCTTGCACTTTCCATTTGTGTTTTTGTATTTTTAGAATATAATTAACACTTGATCACATTTCTGGCACGCTTGGTGGGACCCACGTCACGGGTCCTTGAAGTTTTCTATTGTTTCCATTTTGCAAGTTCATATTTTTTCTTCACTACAAGGGCGAATCTGCCTAAAGGGAAAATTCACCTGAATGCAGGGGGAACCCGCTTGCTAAGAGGCGATTACATGCTCGCCTCTCCCCTGAAAAAGTGAACTTGCATCCTACATTCAAGATCTAACTTGTAGAGGTGAATACGCCTTCAGCTATATGGAGAGGCGAACCCGACACTTGAATGAGCGAACACACTAGAATTATAGAGGTGATTGCACATATGCCCTTCCACTACAAGGGTGATCTTGCAACCCGTATAGAGGCGAATCCATCCTCCAGAGGGGCGAACCTGCGGTAAATCGAACCCTTAATTTTTTTTCCAATTTATGCTTCTAGTTTGTTTTGGGTTTGGTTACAAATCCGCTCACTCGTTTGTCAGTGATTGTGGTATTTTTACTAACAATTTGTGCAGATTATCCTATGTTTAATGAAGACCAACAATTAAAATTACTAACTTATCTTCTGCAAGACAATCGGTCGAAGACCTTTAGTTAGTTTGTGTGTCATTTTTCATACTAAAGTAGGCACACTTCAATTTCTAAAAGGGTCAAAGAACATTTTTGTTGTGTTTGGGAGTAGGTTGTTGATGTATGCTCTCCCCTTGCACCGTACAGTGAGCCTGGGGATCAAAAATCACAACTTGTTCTAGTCCAGTCTAGTCTACCTAGGAGTGCTAGCTTGCGCATATTATCTCCTCTTGTGCCTCATGCAAGCCTGAGGATCAGAAATGCCTAGCATTTCTTTCCCTTTTGTGAGAATTGCTTGGGATTTCATCACCTAGGGGACGATCTTGACCACATGTTACTGATAGGGTATATAAAGGGGGAAGAACTAAAGTTGTACCCCAATCCAGTCACATTGTGTCTAGTGAAGTGTCGATAATAGGGTGATTCCTAGTTAATATGTGAAGGGTTGGTCTAAGTTTCCAGTACCTCGCTAGAGCTCCCAATCCACGTTTGTGATAGGCTAGTGTTCATAGTTGTGCCTCACGCACCCTCCTCATGTATTGAGGGCTCCCCTAGTTTCCTGTTTAACCTATTTTAAGACCTGTGTTTTAGCCACGACTTGATGTAGTGTAGGGGATGCAGATCATACCCCAAAGTTACTCACCACATACTCCCTTAGGTTGAGATAGAAATCCTCATGGTGAACTACGATAGTTCTTAAGGAGAGAGAGAAGGTGAGCCCATGGAATTTTTTGATGACCTTATTTCATTGGATCTCTACCTATCTGCCTTTGTGAGAAAGGGTGATGCACCTTAGTATCATGGACTATTAATCCCTCAGGGTGGTGGGCCTACATCAAGTTTGTAAACCTGATATCACTAATTCTAGGATTTTGTTGCTTGGCATGTATTCTTGTGCAATACTAGTGAGTGTTTTGGTCTAGATTTTGTCTTTGCCCACTGTCTTCTTGTTTGTTGATTTTTTGTCCTTTGCCATAGTCCATCCTTTCCTTAGAGGTGAATCTACTTCTCATAGAGGTGAATTTTCATTGTGGATAGGTGATCCTACCCTGGGAGGGGTGAATCTGCATCTCTATTCAGTCCAGTTAGTCAACCCCATAGGAAAATTTGCTTCTCACAGGGAAAAATTTGCTTCTCACAGAGGAAAATTTGCTTCTCACAAAGGAAAATTTTCTTCTCACAGAGGAAAATTTGCTTCTCACAAAGGAAAATCTTCTTGTCGCATCCCTTAGGTGATCCCACTCTCCAAAAGGGAGAATCCGCTTGAGTCTTCTGTATAACCCATCACCTAGATAGGAGAACCCACCTCTTACAGAGGAAATTCCACATTTGAGTTTGTAACCTTTCATTCGTACACTTGAAGAAATAGGTGAACCCGTGTCATAGATTGGTGAATCCACTTCCAAGTCCATACCCCATCCATACATTTCAAGATATAGGTGATCCCGCATCTTAGTTAGGTAATCCTACATCCTAGATAGGCGATCCTACTTCCGCCCATCCATACATTTGCTAGTTTAGGAAAATCCGCTACTCGTTTGGGCGACCCTACAATATGATCCTTACATTTGAAGATATAGGTGAACCTATGAATACTAGATATGAAAACCTACTACACATAGGGGTGAACCCGTGAAATCTTAGATAGGTGAACCTGTGATCCAAAGAGGTGAATTCAATACACATAGGGGTGAATCCACTTTCCATACAAGAAAAAACATGTGATCCTATTTGACCACTGAAAGCATGCCTCATTCTGAGTCTATTCCTGTGATAATTTTGTTTTTATCATCATCTGATTTCTCACAATTGCCATTTCTGTGCATCTACATTTTCTGAAAGTCATCCAATCATCGATTTAATCACATAGGTTCATCTTAGGACATCCATAGATAGCATATCAATCATCAATCAATCAATTTGAATCCCCTAGACATCAATTTAGGGGATTTTATCTAATTGGGTTATTTAACTGACCCTAATCATCATCATCCATACTCACTTAGGAGTGTCATCCATCTTGAGTTAGTAATCCTTTGCGGCCTCATCAATATACTTCCATTTAGAGGTGGATTTGTGTCATAATCATCCTTTTTATCATCCAATCCAATTTTCAGCATCATGTATCATCTCGTTAAACTCCTAGGTCTAGTCTGGACTTAGTCCTATCATCCAATCTAATCTATCCAATTGACAATCCATAATCATCCTATCGATAATCCAATCAATCAATCCATCATCCTAGAAATCCTTTAATTAATCATCTAGGTCATCATCACTTAGGTACATCTTAGAGCTTCACATTATCGCAATCTTCTAGTCATCTACATTTTCATGCCCATTACCACACAATCACAAGAAAAGAAGCTCATGGAACTATAGTAGTCCCAATATGGTCAACCATAGTATCCTCCTAATCAACCCACTAACAGAGGGTCACAACACTCTAGTGTCCTCGGTCAAGATTCAAGAATTGAGGGTATGGACAACCAACTTTGGTTAACCATTGATGAATATTAGTGATCCTACCAATGCCCAAATGACTAATCACCTCCTTGCTAAGCGTGGAGATAAGATCCTTGCTACACTACTTATTAGAGGTCCTAGACTACCACCTGGGTTTGACATGTCAAAATTTGTTAGCACCATACCTTCTCAACCATGGGATCCTCAAAGCTCTCAAGGTAACCAAGGAATATCAATCCATCAGGTCCCTCAGGTTCCTTGGGTTACCCCTCAAGACACATTATATCAACCCGGATTTGGAAATGATGTATGTTATCACATCCCAATTTCTATCATGGATGTGGTACCTGAAATTAATAATCCACAAGGTCCTGGTAATCTGCAAGGTACTAATAATCCACAAGGTCCTAGTAACCCACAAGGTCCTACCCGCACACCTCATCCACCAAATCAATCAAATCAGTCATCACGAAAAACTAGGGGCATTGTGACTAATCCTTTTGTTACTGCGCCTCCTCATATACCCCTCATCCACATGCATCTATTAAACCTACCACCACCACCATTCAATCCTAGTAATTCTAGTCCACAACCATCATCTTATCATCAACCCCAATCACCATCTCAACAACAACCTCCACATGAACCCAAAATCAATCCACAACCATGAAATCCACCTTACCATCAACCATAGAAACAACCACCATCGAAACCTCCACATCAACCACAAATTACTCCACAACCACAACAACCCCCTTCACAACCCAAAGGAAACCCTGCAATGCAATACTAGTTCCAACTGCAACCTCTATCATTATTTCTTGCCTCGCTACCATCAACCCTCACATTATGTGTAACCTCCTTAGCAAAACACTTACTATCAACAACCTCCTCCACCAAGCACCCATAGACAACAACCTACCACATCTAACACCAATCCAAATTATTCTTACTATAACCAATAATAATTCCAACAACCTCCACCTTATGTTAACCCTTAGTAGCCCACACAAAACACTTCCCAACAATAGCCTAATCCACAATGACCTCCATACATCCACCAATAGCAACCTACATACGGTTATCAATCTAATTTGGCATATTACTAGTAGGCTTCATCCCAACAACAAGGTGCCTCCTCATCATACTATCAAACATCACCCTCATAACAATAGATTTACACCAATCCACAACCCACTTACATTGACCATTATCAGCAAGTCCCTTCATATCCTCCACCATCTTTGACCAATTGTTTCCACCTCCACCTTCATATCAACAATATGCTCCATATGATCAGTCTAATCCAATTGGTCCTTCCCCATCCACACAAATCAATAAAGAATGAGAAGGAATGAAAGCCTCCCTGAAAGACCTACAAGTTGGTACCTCAAAGAAGTCATTTAAATTCAAGGACATGTGTCCCTAGTTGTTTGATCCATCGATTTCCACAATCCCTTTCCCAAAGCAATTTGAAATTCCTAAATTTGACAAGTACAAGGGAAGGGGAGATCCTTGAGACCATGTATAGGATTTTTACATGCATTTTCAGGAGGTTCTATACAATGATAACTACCTCCTTCGACTATTCCCTCGAAGCTTAATAGGACAAGCTCTAGAGTGGTTCTTGTGCCTTCCACGAGGATCAATATCCACCTTCGTTGATTTATCAGAGAAGTTTTTCATACACTTCTATTTCAATCTTGAGAAGGACATAGAAACCATGGATATTTTGAAGGACAAACAATGTGATGGAGAAACATTTTCTAGCTAACTACAAAGGTGGAGAGCTCTAGCTAGCTGACTTAAATGCAATCTTCTCAAGAAGGAGTTAGTACGCATCTTTGTCACAAAATCCCATCTAGAGTTGGACCATAACCTATGTCTCCATTGTGTTACTACCTTTGCAAAGGTTATTGAGAAAGGGACCACCATTCAAAAGGCTCTTATTGCTAAAGAGCTTATCAAAATATTTAAAGATGATAAGGAAAAATAGTCTAGGGATAAGTCACGCTACTGGAATAGGAACAAGAACATTGTTAATGATGGTGTCATGGACACTAAACATATCCAAGTAGCTAATACTTCTCAAAGGCCATAAAATGCCTCTCAATTGCCACTAGTCACCAATGTTATATACATGCCACAAGGTGTACCACATCCCCCCCTCAATCCAATCAAATTAATCAAGGGAACACCAAATGCACATTCACTCCTCTAGGAGAATCCTTAAATGTAGTCTTCAAGAGGCTATTCAAGCTAATGCAGTTATCTATTCTCTCACCAAACCTTTTTGATGAGTCAAAGATGAAGCATAATTAGTATAGGGAGAACAAGTACTGTGATTACCATAGGATTAAAAGTCATTCCATGAACAAGTGTCAAGGTCTTAAGGGCTACATCCAAGATCTCATTAATCAAGGAGATATTCTGGTTGAGGGAAGTCAATTTACCTCATCTAATGCTCAATTAAAAATATTCCAAAATACATTCTCCAAACATAATCATGATCCTAGCACATCTAATACCAACACTGGGTCTAATATCAATGGTAAAGATAATCAAACCAACAATATAACCTACACAAGGTCCCCTTTAATTACAATACTATTGTTGGATGCATTACCCAAGTAGACCCGCATGTCTCCATGATTTGAGTAAAAGGTAAAGTCCCTCGATGTGCTATCACCACCCATAGAACCCCCATATCAATTTCGGGATCTTCTACTTAATGCCAACCAACACTTGTAAGCTCACAATATAATATCCTTGACCACCTCAGAAAGACTCAGACACAAATATCTATTTTGGATTTTCCAAGGTCTTCCCCTATTCACCAAGAGATCCTCACTAAAGATTTACAAGACACTCATGTACCAAATGATATAGACCCCACTCAGTTTCAAGCTCTTGTGGGACATTTTTCATCCACATATCAGTTGGGATTTAGTCAAAATGATATGCCACCCATTGATCCCACTCATAATCGTGCCCTTCACATTGAAGTCCTCATCACCAAACACAAGGTTAATAGGGTCTTGGTAGATAATGGCTATGCCCTTAATTTGTGCACTTTGAAATTCATAAAAAAAGTGGGGTATACTCACACTAACTTAGACAGTCAAGTGATCACAATCAAAGCCTATGATATTGCAGAGAGAGATTCAAAGGGTATCATCTTCCTCCCCATTCAGGTTGGCCCAATTGTGCAATACACCACATTTCACGTCCTTGATCTAGACTTACCATACAACCTTCTCCTTGGCCAACCATGGATTCATTCCATGTAAGCCATCCCGTCCACTTATCATCAGTTTATGAAGTTTCCACATAATGGGGTTGAAATTACTATCATTGCTGACCCCCAACCTTTTGTGTAATTATGTGCTCTTGAGACATATTTCCCACATTCACACCATTGTATAGGAATAGAAGTGGGAACTCCTCAGGCATCACCCTCCATTCCATCTTTCATTCCATCATCCACACCATCTTTTGATACATCCTCCACTCCATCTTTCATTTTTGACTCCATTGTTGGCCTCCTACAATGATCTTAATAACTAAACCTTTACAAACATGATTCTAAGATTGGAAATCTAACCTGAATTTCCATTTCAACCATCATGAAGGTGCATTTAACTTGTCAACCCAGGGATTTGAAATTGAAATGGGTTAGCACAGTATGTGCACTAGGAACTCAAAGTAGCCATTTTATTCTACAACTAAGGAACACACAATATTGAAAGTAAATTGCTTGAAAAGGAATGAAAAAAATGATGAACATTAATCAATGACTGTGCTAAGCAGAAATGCATAACAAGATTGAAAATCTAAGTAATAAACAAGACATTGCTCTATTTGCTTTGGCTGCAGGAATAAGAATGAAATTTTAGTGGTTGTAGGAACAGTCAGTGCCAGATTTATAACTAAGTACTAAACAACAAGTAATACTAAACTAATTCTAAACTAAGAAGACAAATTACTCACCAAGTAGGCCCCCTTGGATAAGTATCCTCTAAAGCTAATGAAAACTCAGATGCTCAAACTCAGAACTTTATTTTATTCATTGTGAATCATAAGTACAAAAGAGTAATGTATTTGTATTATTGGAAATTGGAGAATGCAAGTACAATATCAAGTCATGGAACCTTTTGAAGAAGGAGCATCAAATCATTATTTATACTAACTTAATGAGGCAGTCAACTCCACGATTGGGAGGATGCCATTTAGGGAAAACAAAGGAAATGGAGCGATGACGGTTACGCATGCATGGAATCTGGTCAAACATGCAAGTCCAAACGTCGATTTAGCTCAGCAGTAATGCCTGTGCATGATCGATCATTAAAGTCCACTACAAGGTAGTTACATTCAGTTGCATGAAGAATCTTCTGTCGTCGGCTGCCTTTGACTTGGAGTGATTCCTTTGCTAGATGTTATGGTGCATGTCCAGTTGGCAGTGTCTTCCTCAACTTGGCATATTAAATCTTCATGGAAAGGTCAGTACGCATAATAACTACACATCTATAACCACTCTAAGAAACATTCATTAACCACATGTAGAATCAATATAGATAATCCACATATTATGCCAAATGTCATTAAAGCTTGTAGTGATAAGATTAAGTCCAATGTCAATGGTTTAAGGGAAACATTATGAAAATATCGACATTTAACATTAAATTCCATGACATCTATTAGCAAATAAACTATAGATTCTACCCAGAAATGGACCAAAAACTAGGCTCATCACTCTCCCCAACCTAGCATTTTGTTGGTCCTCCAACAAGGGAAGAGTGGTGATTTGACAGGGAATGATGGCATTTTATGTAAACTTCTATACTAACATACAACGATTAAATGAACACACTTAAAAGATGATTAAACATAGCAATTAGTTCACACATACCTGAATGTGTGGAAGATTTGGTACAAAGATCATGGAGAAAGTACCGCTCGCCTTGTGGGAATAAATTGAGCAATTAATGAAAATGAAATGGAGTGAGGTGAGGTGGAATGAAGTGATGGAAGTGAAAGAAAGGTGGTGATGGATGGGTGGATGGGCAGATGGGTGAAGAAATGGACTTCCACATAAGTGAAAGTCTTTATTATGAGAGAGTTTGTACCTTAATTAGCCAGAAGGAGGGACACTAGGTCCATTTCCTTCAACTGTAGGAAGCTCGGGTGCTGAATGCTGGGTGAATTGCTGCAGGAACTCTTCTTTGAAAATTGGCTTGTGATATAGTATGAGGTGATGACCATTGACAAGTAATTTGAACTTGACAGGGTCAGTGGTAGTAACTTGAACAACTCCATTAGGAAAGACCTCAGTAATTTCATATGGTCCTAGCCACCTTGTCTGCAATTTTCCTGCATTGTCCTGGTATCTTGAGTCATAGAGCTGGGCTCAATCTCTTGGTTGGAATTTCTTGTCCTTGATAAATTTGTCATGCCACCTAATTCTCTGATTCTACACCACTTTTGTATGCTATAGGGCTGCCCTTCTTATCTCATCCAAAGCGTTTAGCTGCATGATTCTTTCTCTTTGTGCCTCAGAAATATCCATCCCCAAATCTATTGCAATCTATAGAGTCTTATATTTAAATTCAACTGGCATCATAGCTGTCTTTCCATACAACAACTTGTTGTGCATGTTTTGCACACACACCCTGGGGCTGAAGGCAGGGACCCCCTCTTTTCACTCTCGATAGGCTGCTTTGTTCCTATCTCATTTTGCGTGCCCCTTTTTCCAAGTCCAAATTGGTCATGTGCCTTCAAACGATCAAATTCCCCTGACCAAATTCACCTACCTAATTTTTGCTAATTCTTTTGCTTTCACGGAAATGTCCCTATGGGTTTCCCTGGGTCTTTTGCCTTGACATCCTCCAAGCCTCACGAATTCATAGTTGTGGGTCGACACTCATATTTCGCCCCTATGTGGCGATTAATGCCCAACTTTCGCTAGCATGGCGAGCTCCGCAATTAGTTTCTCCGTTTGAGCCTTAATCGAGCATCCAAATGAGCGTGAGATTCCACATCTCACCTAACCTAGGTTCGCCATACAAAGAAATCAATGCATGCCATTAATGGAAATTGGCCTATAAATGTTGCTTCTGACCCTTCATTTTACTTGGGGCATTAAAATCTGGAGAGAAGCAAAGTCCCCCTTCCTTTTTTCCTCCTTTTTCCTTGTTCCTGCTGACTTGGTCCCTAATTTCTTGATTTTCTTTTTCCTTCATTTTTTGACTTTGGGGACAAGTTGCTTATGGATTTGGGATGTTTTTGTGATGCCTAGGTGAATTGCGAAGGTATTGTTAAGTTTTGAGATGTTGCGGAAATTTCATGTCAGGCCGCTGTCCCTCTGCTGCTGTCAGGACTTCCTTGTTGGGCTGTCATCCCTCTGTCACCATTGGGACTTTCATTTTGGGCCGCAGTCCCTCCATTGCCATGGGAACTTCCTTGTCAGGCTGCTATCCACCATCCACTATCCACCTTTCATCTTTCATCCACCTTCCATCGGTGCTTGCAGGTCCGCCCTTGTAGAATGTCGTCCGCTGTCCATTGTCTGCCTTCCTTCCGCCTTCCATTCGTCATCCACCTTCCATCAGTGCTTATGGGCCCACCCTTTTGGAATGATGTTCGCTGTCCACTATCCTCCTTACTTTTGCCTTCCATCTGTCACCTGCCTTCTGTCGGCACTTGCGGGTCTGTCCTTGCGGAATGATGTCCGCCATAGGCTATCTTCCTTCCTTCCATCTTCCGTCCATCATCCACCTTCCATCAGTGCTTGTGCGCCCACCCTTGTGGAATGTTGTTCACCATCCACTATCCTCCTTCCTTCTGTTGACTTTCTCTTTGTGGTATATTGTCCTTGATGACAAAACTAATTGGTGATTGGCATAATGATACTTGGTGCTCTTTGTATTTAGTTTGGCATATTCAGTATTTTGTGGTACTAATCATGTTGAGCCTCATGTGGAGATAGAAGTTATTTTGTCTATTCAGGTGGCATTGGTTTTCAGGAGATATCATGGAACAATTGATTTCATTTTGATAGATTGGCACTTGTTTATTGCACAATAGGTATATTATTTCAATTGTTCATTATTAGATTGATCATGGCATCATTGACAAGATTCATTATGTCTTCATAGCATTCTATTGGTGATCTTCATGGTTGTCTCATAATTCTTTGGAATCCACGGTTATGATATATTATTTGGTACATAGCATTTTGGGTTAGAATTCTATTAATGCTCTTCTTGACACTTGAGTTTGATATTTCATTTGGCATCATTGGTATATATATACACTCTTCAGTTGGTTTTTTATATTTCTTATCTTCATGGCTAGATTAGTTTGGTGCATATGTTAACATGCTATATATATAGCTTCACAAGGGTTATTGCATTATACATGAGGTGGAGATGTTTATATTGCTACACATTCAAATTTGTATTCTTGAGTTGGCAATGGTATTGCTTGGACTTTTCATATCATTCCTTACAAAGTGAATTTTGACATATACTTGTGCCTTCACATTTTACATGGATTCACATTTCATATTTACTTATATCTTGGCATATGGTTTTTTTTTTTTTTGGTAAATTCCTTGGTCGGCATTAAGACATGTCTATTTGTTTTTTAAAGTGCATTGCTTTAGCACTTAAGGCTGACAACATTCACTATGGTTTTTATAAATATCACTTATAAAGTGATTGGGAAGTTGAAATTTCCTTCGGCCTTTTGATTGAAGGCTGATCATATTTCGGGCTTATACATTGCACAATAGCTAAATACATTTTATTTGAAGTCTTGGGGTGTCAGCATATGTGTTACACTTGATTAACTTACATGGCTGCAACAATATTATTGTTCAATGAGCATGTTGATTGTGTTGACTTGGACAACATGTGTGGATTATAATTTGGCACTCATTTAATGCATCATTGTGTCGGTTACATGGATTCCAAAATGATTGTAATATGATATTTGGATTTCAAATTTCATTCATTTTTTTTTTGGAGTTTCGATGAAGGAAGAGATAGGGTAAAAAAAGACTGAACCGTAGCGTCGCCATGTTGGAATTACAGATGCAGATTAAGCAAGTTTGTTGTGGTATTCTAAACTGGTTTTCAGTTATGTTGGTTTTTGATGGATGGTGAGATAGTTTGTGGTCTTCGCTTGAGCTAGAAGCGGTAGTTTGGGAAGTTTTTCATGAAAATATTCAGGGACTTGTTTGAAGGTTAAATCCACCATGATAGAGGTAATATCTATGTGTTATTTTGTTCTTTCAAAGGTAAATCTGGTAAATGAGAAGTAAAAGAGGAAATGAAAGCTTAGTTTTAATTTCAAACAAATTTCTTAACTAATCTAAAACTACTTTGAACCCGAGTGTAAACTCAAGGGTTTCATCTCACAGTGAAATTTCATCTTCATATCATTGATTTTTTCTTAAAAAACCCTTGATGGGTATCATGATCAAATATTATTTTTCTTACCAATTTATAAACCCTGGTTATTGAATACAAGTTTTCTTGACAAAGATGAATAACCATTTTACAAACATTGTATATATGTATCTTTGCAAAAACACTTGATAGTGTGATGAGATGAAATAGTCCAAACAGAGTATTATTTTGAAAATAATTCTATAAAGAGGAAAAGTGGGCTCATATTGTTTTCATCTCTGATTGTATTACAAAGATTATTTTGAATTGGGCATTATTGCAAAATCATTTTGTATCTTATTGTAATTTTATAACTACAGAGAATTATTGCAGTTATAAGTTTTTGATGGGTTGCAATACCTTGAATGTTTGATGAAGTTGGTGCTTCAAAAAGATTATGGGAGTTGGTGCTCTTTGATTAATAAAAGGAAAATTTAGTGAGTGGTTTTTTATACCCCATGAGGGTTTTTCCACTTAGGAAATTTTGTGTTATGTGATGTTTTTTTTCTCTCATTCTATTTCATGTTAATGTGCTCATTTAGTCAAAGCTCTAATACTTTTAGTGTGTTCAAAAGGTTCATATTTCAAAATTCTGTCATGCAAAGTTAAAATTGTTCAAATCTATTTTTAAAAAGTCTTCTGTAAAGTAAAATAAATCTGCATTGGGCAAAGTTGTAGTTTTGTTTAAAAGCATAAACAAGATTGTTCAAACATTAATTGAACAATATCATATGATGCTTTTAATATGAGTTAGTCATGTTTCATGTCAATCTGATCTAAAGTGTTAGTGTTCAATTACATAAACAAACCTGTCACATTGAGTTAAAGTTAGTAAAAAGTTTCATTGAGCTTTTAAAGTCAGAAGTTAAAATTATTTCACTCTAATTCACCCCCCCCTCTCAGAGTGAATCCACTTCCAACACCTTCCACCTTCTGTCCATCGTCCGCCTTCTATTGGCAATTGTAGGCCCCCCCTTCTAGAATGTTGTTCGTCGTTCGCTATCTGCCTTCCTTCTACCTTCCATCCACCATCCACTATCCATTCATGCTTGTAGGTCTGCCCTTGCAGAATGTTGTCCACCGTTTGCCGTCCACCTTTTGTTTGCCTTCCATCATCCTTCCACCCTGGCACCCGCACCCCTGAACCCGCATTTATGTTTATGGTCTAAATGAGCTCCAAATATGAATATTATGATCTTTTGATGATGCATGGATGGATCTAACAAGGAGTTTGGAGGATTTGACTAACATTTTCCTTCATTTGTGTATGAAAGCACTTATGACACTTCATGTATGCAGGCTTCAAGAAACCTACTGTAGGTCTGTCGGGGGCCCATTGAGAAAACTAAACAAGGAAAATAAAATTTCTCCTTTCACCATTCATTTTATGCCCACCTTTCCTTGTAGCACCCATCAATGGAGCTGGCATTAGAAGGAAGCCTATGTCAAAGAAGTCAGTGACAAACCACAATGGGTGACCTTGAAGGTGGTGGGAGGGAGTAGTTGTTTCCTCCCTCCAAACAAATGATCATGATTCGTCAGGAGCTGTCTCATCAAATTATCTGACCCATTACACAATGATACAAATCTACAAACAAGGTGTACTTGATTGATTAAGGGATGCTACAAACACATCAAGTAAAAGGAAACCTTCAAGCAATTTCAGCTACAGTAAAAAGGGAAATCAACAAGAGGACAAAACTGCTACAACACCTGGCCACTATAGGACAAAACAGGGAAAATACAAAAGATGTATTTTAAATTGTTGAATATTGTGGGGTAGGTGAAGCCCTAATGCAATCAAATTTGAGCCACACAATGCAATTCATTCCTAGCTATTCATTTGGGATTTGGAAAACTATAAATAGGGGCTTGCCCCTTATTAGTAAATGTTTTGGAGAGCTAGTGTAAAAAGAATTTGCAGCAATAGAAGACAACAATATTGCATGATTTTATGGATGTTCTCTTTGATTTTTCTCATCTTGCATGCATGGTTCTACTTCCATGTTATTTTTAGTGTTAGTTTCTTGAATGGAAGTGGTGATGGTGATTGTTATTTCAGTATTTGATGAATTTCTAGCTCATGATTTTTGTGGTTCATTGATGATGAATCACTTTGCAAAGCTAGTTTGAGCTTCCTTCCTTTATTGTTGAAACTTAGTTTGATTTCATGTGCATGATGTGTGTGTGTAATCTAAAAATCTGCAGTCCTTAAAAGATTGCACTGGTTTTGTGTAACTGTAGGATCCTCTTGGCCAAGCAAAACCCAATTTAGGGAGTTTGTCTACTATAGTAGCCTCCATGATCACTGTTCATTCATGGTTTCAAATCCATGAACTCCCTCTCTTCCCTGCACTTTTTTCGCTTTTTTTTAATAGTAACCTATGCTAAGGTTCATTGCACATTGTAAAGCTAAATCCAATGATAAAATGGAGTTCAAGACTATTGTTTGAACCTGTAACAAACACACAACAACTCTCCTATCTTAAGAACTCCATTTGCAGATCCAACTTGCTAGTATTTATAACTCATCCGTAAGTCTATCTTGTGATTCTAGCAAATCACATGAAACAACTGAGATATTCCAAGCACTATCAAGACTTGACATTAGAGGCCTTGGGATATTTTTCTGCAATTTGATTGTGGAAGATTTTATTTCAAGAGAGGTGATGCATCTCTGCATTACCTGTGTTGAGAAGTGCATAAAAAACCCATCAACACAACTCAAATGGGGTGAAACCTGTAGTCATTTTTTAGGTTGTCCTATAGGCCCAAATAGCTTCTGGTAATATGTTTTCCCAATCTTTTCTATGAACAGCTATGGTTTTTGTCAGAATGGCTTCCATCTCTTTGTTGGTCACCTCAACTTGGCCATTAGCCTGTGGGTGATAAGGAGTAGATTTCATGTGCCTTATGTTGTATTCATTAACTAGTGCTACAACAAGGGTTGATGTGAATTGTGCCCCTTGATTAGTCACTATTTCTCTTGGGACTCCATACCTTGTGAAAATCTCTTCATAAAATTTTTTTGCAACCTTGGTATATTTTGCATGCTTCATGGCCTTAATTTCAACCCATTTTGTCACATAATTAGTGCATACCAATATAAAAAACTTACCATTTGATGGAGGGTCAATAAGTCCCACAAAATCCAATCCCCAATTGTCAAAGGGAGTGATTACTACCTGAGGGCACAGTGGCATCTCATCAAACCTGGTTGGTCTTCCCATTCCTTGACATCGATCTCATTTTCTAGTATACCTTCCTGCATCCTTGTGGAGTGTTGGCCAGTAATATCCTTTGTTCAAAACTTTCATTATTTTCCTCTTGTCCGCAAAGTGTCCTGCACAAGGTTCATTGTGGAAGGCATGCAAAATTTCATATGTCTCATCTTCTCTCACACACCTCCTCATGACATGGTCAGGTTTAGTATAAAACAAACATCCAAAAATCCAAGAGAAAGGAAAAGATTTTTCAATGAGTGCCCTTTTCTCTTTTGGAGAGAAGTGAGAAGGAACTCTACCTGTGACCAAGTAATTGGCTATGACAGCATACCAAGTTGTTTTTGTACTAAGGAAGAATAGATTCTCATTAGGGAAAGAGTCATCTATGGGCTGATTATCTTCTGATGTAGTTAGCCTTGAAAGAAAATCTACAACAAAATTGGCCTTACCTGGGTTATCCACAATGGTTATATCAAACTCTTGCATCAACAATAACCATCTTGCCAATCTACCTGTGATCAAAGGTTTATTCATGAGATATCTAATGGCTGCATGATCAAGGTGCACATAGATTTGGTAGCCTATTATGTAATGTCTAAATTTGTTTAGTGCATAGATTACCGCCAACATTTCTTTTTCTGTCACTGTATAATTGAATTCAGCTCCTTGTAGATTTTTGTTGACAAAGTAAATGGAATTATCAACAGCTCCTTTATATCCTAAGACTAATCCTATGGCATAATATGATGCATCAGTGTGGATGTGGAAATGAAGCTCTCAATTAGGCCCTTTGAGTACAGGAGCATGAGTCAAAGCTGCCTTCAAGTCAGAAAATGCCTTGTCACAGGCTTCCGTCTACTAAAATTTAGCATCTTTAGTGACAAGAGTGTACAATGGTGCTGCTATCTACTTGATGAAATGTCTATAGTATCTTGCATGACCCAAAAAACTCCTAATATCTTTCTATTTTGTAGGTGTGGGCAGATTTGTGATTACCTCAATCTTTGCAGGATCTACTTGAATTCCCTTATGGGAGATGTAGTGGCCAAGAACTACACCTTCTTGCATCATCATGAAGCACTTTTCACTGTTTAAGGACAATTTTTGATCTTCACATCTCTATAGGACCCTTTTGATATATTCCAATGCTTGATTAAAATAAACACCATAAGTGGTAAAGTCATCCATATAAATTTCCATGCAATCATGAGAAATGTCTGAAAAGATGCTAATGACTACCCTCTGAAAAGTTGCAGGTGCATTTCATAAGCCAAATGGGAGCACCAAATAGGCATAGGTCCCCCATGGATAGGTAAATGTAGTCTTCTCCTGGTCCTCTGGTGCAATTTGGATTTGGTTGTAGCCGTTGAACCCATCTAGAAAAGAAAAGTATTGCTTTCCTGCAAGTATGTCCAAAACATGATCAATGAAGGGTAAAGGAAAGTAGTACTTCTTGGTGGCAGCATTAAGTTCTCTAAAGTCAACACAAACTCGCCATTTCCCTCCCTTCTTGGGCATAATCACTAATGGAGACACCCACTGACTATCTGAAATGGGGTAGATAAATCCTGCATCTACTAATTTTTGTAATTCTCCTTTCACAATCTCTCTTAGTGTAGGGTTAATTCTTGTTTGTGGCTATATTAGTGGGGTGCAATCATCTCTAATGTAAATTATCTGTGTACAAAGTTTAGGATCCAATCCTTTCATATCATGATAATCCCATGCAAATGCATGCTAATGGGTCCTTAATAGGTTTGTCAATAACAATTGTTGTTCTTCATTCAATTTACTATTAACATTACAATATTTTCCTTCTGACACCTGTACTTGTGTAGTTAATTCTATCATGGCTGCTTCATTAACACTTCGTACCTTTAGTTCATATGGAAGCAATGCATGAGACATACATATTGCTGTAGGAAATCTGTCTGCAGGAACGGTGGTTGCATGAAGAGTGGCTACAAGAAGTTTGTCAGTGTCTGTAGGAAGAGCATCTAGAGGAAGAATGTCTACAGGAATAATGGTTGTAGGAAGGGCATGTAGAAGTGTCTTTACTGGAGTAGTAGAATGAGAAGATGATGCTTCCTCTACTTCACAATGGTTCTAAATGCTGTTAGCCAATACTTCATCCTCATCTTGGAGCTACATGAGAAAGCTTCTTCCTAGCATCACAAGTTGTGCCACATAGTTAACTTTCTCAGCCTCTTCACCAACATGTGGCCATACATGATTATCTTCATCATGAGATGGTTGAGCAGGCCGATAGAGAACAAAATTTTTAGTGCTCCTCCCATCTAAAATGGTCATGTCACCTGACTGACATCCAACGTATGCATCTGTAGTTGCTAACCATGGTCTTTCGAGAATAATGGGATATCCACCTAGTGTGGCTTTAGGAGAGAGAATCATAAAGTCTGCTGAGTACTCCCAACAGTCTGCAACTACCACAGGATCCTCCACTACACCATCACGCTTGATAGGAGAGCTATTAGCAAGCAACATGATAGTACGAGTGGACCTCATGCTTGTGATATTTAGTTGTTGTGGGATGTCTTTGGTCATTACATTTATTGCTTCCCCTAAATCAACCATAGCATTCTTTACTTGGACCTTGTTTATAACAAATGCTACCACAAGACTGCCTAGGTCATTATACTTGGGAATACTGACTTTTCGTAGCATGTTGTCAGCTAGCTATCCCACCACATGAAATGTAGTTGGGTCTTTCTTTTTCCTACCTGGCTTCTTGAGATAGGCTTCCTTGATTGCTTTTCCATAGATTGGAACATCCTTTATGGCCTGAAATAGAGGTATCTGGACACATATATGCTTCATCTGATCCAAGTTCATATCAAAATTTGTATCCTCCTTTTCT
This sequence comes from Sequoia sempervirens, assembly GCA_007258455.2. Classification (NCBI taxonomy): domain Eukaryota; kingdom Viridiplantae; phylum Streptophyta; class Pinopsida; order Cupressales; family Cupressaceae; genus Sequoia; species Sequoia sempervirens. The sequence continues at coordinate 297,682,064 of VDFB02047230.1, forward strand.
TTCTTCTTCTTGGCAACTTCCAATCTTTGAGGAAATTGTGGCTCTTGTTCAATCTGCTTTACTTGGTCTGGTTTAGGATTTTTTAGGTACACGAGGCTAAATGGGATCATTCAGAGGTTCCTCTTCCTCTTCCCCAGGGAGCTCAGTGATAATGGGATTGGAAGGGGCTAGTAGAGTAGTACCTGAATGCAAGTGAATATCACTTACAGTCACAACATATGCAGGGAATTGATTTGAATCAATAGAGTATGCATGTTGCTGTTGTGCTTTGTTATTTGGATTGAGTTTGGGTTGAGCTAGTAGTTGAGTAGGTTTAGGTGCATTTGAATTGGGATTAGCAAGTGGAGGCATTATAGAAGGCTATTGAGGCTGAGAAGGTGGCTACATGTAACTGGTTGTCTAAGGAGGCCATTGTTGCCCTCCTCTCGATTGATTCATTTGCTACCAATTTCTTGGAGGTGGCTGCTAATGTCCTTGAAATTTTTTCCAATTCCCCAAAGGTTACTACCACTGGGGTGGAGAACTTTGATGACTGGGCCAAGCATTTGGAGGGTTACTCCAAGGGAGCGGTGGATATCCTCCATAACTGGGTGGATATGGGGGTTTTCATTGGTTACTAGAGGAATAGGAATTGAAATATGGCTCAACATAGGATAGTGGATCCGGTGGCATACCTTGTCTTGGATCCCAAGGCTTCCTTTGTACAACATAGTAGACTTGGTCTTCTTCAATTTGGATTGTCATGAACTTAGGTGGAACTTGCTTGCTTTCAAGATTAGCTACCATCTTACATTTGTAGTCCTTTTTTCTGTAGTGGGGGAAATACTCTGTCAACATTTCCTCTACCTCCTCTTGCTTCTTCTTGGCCTGAAGTGTATCTAGCTGAGTACCTAGATTATTGATAATGTCTTGCTTGAAGTTTTCCAAAAAATGAGTAATTTCCATTCTTGAGACTCCATTGGTAGTTGAATTACCCATGGAAGATTGGTAAGCTCTCCCTTTATTTAAAGCTACCCTAGAGTAGTTCTGGCATATTTTCTTGATATCTTCCCAAGGAACTTGGGAAATATCTCCTCCTCCTATGAGGTCCAAGGCATCAATGCAGCTATCTGTTGGAAATATGCCTCAATCATCACAGGCTGAAACCTCTATTGGATTCAAGTCAGTGTGATATTCTCTTATCTGGTCGACTAGCAGATTGGTAGCATTATGTTTTGTACAGGTTGTTGTGACCTTGCAAATGTCTTGCCGAAAGGTTACACTTTAGAGCTTATCGGTGTGACAAGATGTTGTCATTGTAATCTCTCACCGCGTGGAGATCTCTGGCCAACAGGCCATTCAATCGACCTTCGGGGAGACTCACAGTGACTGGTGGCTTCAGAGTGACTTCAACACTCGGGAAGAAGTCCCAGCGACATTGGAAGGTCTTGCCAACGGGGATTCTTTTTGGAGTCATCAGGATAGCATACGGTTGCTCGGTGAGATGTCTTACCGATGAGGGTATGTCTTGCCGACCAAGGTTGTTATCGGGAGTCTAGTAGATGTTGTTGGGAGTCATCAATGTAACACAAAGGTTTCGGGAAGAACTCTTAGCGATAGATAAATGTCTCGCCGATGTTGTGTTTTATTCTTGGTATGACTCCTGGTGACTAGTGTGCTTTGTATGACTTGTGAGATCTCGGTGAAACCTCTTAGAGATAATGATGTGTCTTTCCGACAACTGTTTGGTGATCAGTATAACTTGTGACTTCGATATCATCTCCTGGCGAAAGCGATGAGTCTCGCTGACTAGTGTATGCTTCGGTGTAACGAAAGGAGACTCGGTAGAAGGTCTTAAAGAGAGCGGTATGTCTCGCCAATAGAAAACTGAAGTCGATACAAGTTGTAAGCTTGGTGGAATCTCTTTCTGATGGAGAAACTCTTGCCAATAGAGGCTCATTGGAAGTTGATGGATTCGGTATGACTCATGGCATTTGCTATTTCGTCCTGCCGACTGTTGGGACTTATGCTGATACTGATATGAAGACTTTGTGGCATTGGCGAGACACTGTTAGTGTCTCACCGAGATGCCAACAGAGTTTGAATTCTTTTGACCGAGTGATGATCATCTACGTGGCTGGTATTCAACCAATGAGAGGAGCTGAATGTGAATCACTAGCACTTGGTTCGTTGTGACAGTTCTGTGAAGAAGCTCGATAGACAGGAACAACATGAATATAGTTTGAAGTTGCAGATGCTCATGGGTTCGATGGTTGATTCAATCAATAGTTGTTGTATTAGTTCGAATTGTATTAGTGGATAAATTCTATTATGTGTGGACTGTAACTTGAAGGTTCCTATACAAGATTGTGCCTTGTGAATGCTACTGTAATTCGACATCAGAAAGATAAGTCAGAACTCTTGTATGTAATCCTTATTACTGTAATACAAAGTGACTTCTCTTGGTGTGGTGGGTTTTTCTCCTGTAAGGGTTTTCACACATATATCTGGTGTTCATCTGTGTTTGTCTAATTCTCTGTTTTTGTGATATTTATTTCAAAGTGCATCTTAATTGAACTGTAATTGAAAAATTTAAAAGTATATCTACATTCTTCCCTGAGGTATTGATGTTAGGAGAGTTGTTTCCGCATCTAGCTTTCTTTACAAGTGGTATCAGAGCTTGGCCAGTTGTGTTATCCCTTGTGGGTACGTTGGGTTTTTTGTGTCAATTTCTGTTTAGTGGGAGTCCTATAGAAGTTTGTTAATTTCTAATTATAGATTGAGATGGCTAGCACATTAGGAAAGATTGAAATAGAGAAGTTCAATGGCAGCAATTTTGAGTTGTGGAAACTTAAGATGGAGGATCTCTTAGTGGATCGTGATCTTTGGATTGTTGTGTCTGGAGCGAAACCTATAGGCATGAAGCAAGAAGATTGGGACCTTGCAGATAGAAAGTCTAAGGGGCTGATAAGGCTCTGTCTGGCAGACTCCATTCTTCTCAATGTGCATGAAGAGAAGACTGCATCTTCCTTGTAGAAGAGACTGACATTATTTATCAGGGGAAGTCTTTGGTGAATAAACTATTCCTGAGGAAGAAGTTGTACTCGTTGAGAATGCAGGAAGGAGGGTCTATAACTGATCATTTGAACACATTCAATATGTTGATTGCTCAATTAACATATATTGGTGTAAAGACTGAAGAAGAGGATCGTTGTATGCTATTATTATGTTCTTTTCAGACTCTTGGGATCATCTGGTGATGGCCATAGGGAGTACAACATCTAGTTTCAAGATGGAGATGTTGTTGGTTATTTTCTATCAGAAGAAATGAGAAGGAAATCTTCTGAGATGGCTAAGGAAGCTCTTGTTGTCAGAGGAAGATCAAAAGAGAAAGGCAAGAAGGACAAGAAGTCCAAATCGAATTTAGAGGGGAGATCAAAGTCTCCTGGCAAAAAGCCCAAGGTGAAGTGTTGGAACTGTGGGCAACCTGCTCATGTCTGAAACGATTGTAAAGAGGAGAAGAAGAAGAAGAAGAAGTATTCTTCCAACAATGACTCTTCTCATAGTGATGTAGATGCCTTCATTGTAGCCTTGGCTACATAGGCATCAGATGATGTCTAGCTGATTGATTCTGGAGCATCTTTCCACATGACATCTCATAGAGACTAGTTCACAAGGTATGAAGAATACGGTGGTGGAAAGGTGTACTTAGTGAGTGATTCAACTTTGAAAATTGTTGGCCATGGAAGAGTCAAAATCCAATTCCCTGATGGAAGAGTGAAGGGGATCAATGATGTTATGCACATACCAGGTCTGTCTCAAAATCTACTGTCTGTCAGTAAGCTTAATGATATTGGAGTACAAGTCACGTTCTCTGGGAATGGCTGCAAGATGACTAGAGGCTCTATGGTGCTGGCTAGAGGTGCTTGAATTGGTACCCTATACAAGTTGGATGCATAGGTTGTTCAATGTAACAGTGTCTCTGAAAAGTCACAGAAAGCTTCTCATGGAGGTAAAGAGGGATATATCCCTAATTATGTAAACTCTATGGAAGTAAAACTTCCAGCAGAGAAGACTATGCTCTGGCATCATAGGTTAGGCCACATAGGAGAAAAAGGTTTAAAAACCTTGAAGAACAAAAACCTGGTTGAGGGGCTTGAAGATTGTAATCTTGAATTTGAATTCTATGAGCATTGTATATATGGAAAGCAGCATCGTGTTTCTTTTTATTCTAGTCCTCATAAATCTTATGGTTTGCTAGATTATATTCATTCAGATGTATTTGGTCTAGTGGATGTTCCTTCTTTGTCTAACTCAAGATACTATGTGTCGTTCATTGATGATTATTCAAGAAGAGCATTTGTTTATTTTTTGAAAAGTAAATCGGAAGTATTCAGTCGATTTAAGGAATTTAAAAATCTTGTTGAAAATCAGACTGGTAGAAAAATAAAATGCTTAAGGACTGATAATGGCAGTGAATTATGTTCTGATGAATTTGAAAGATACTGTAAAGACCATGGGATTACAAGACATAAGACTACACCTTATACTCCACAGCAGAATGGAGTTGTAGAAAGGTTCAATACGATAGTGATGGAGAGATCACGAAGTATGCTCAGTAGTGTTGGCTTGGAGGAGAAGTTCTAGGTTGAGGTTGTATCTACTGCATGTTACTTGATTAATCGGTCTCCAAACTCTGCTCTTGTTGAGAAAACACCTTTGGAAGTGTGGCCTGGTAAGAAGCCCTCTCTTAGACATATTTGAGTCTTTGGCTGTGAGGCATATGCATATGTACCGGATATGAAAAGATCTAAATTGGAGAACAAGGCTATCAAATGTATTTTTATTGGCTATAGTGCTGTCATAAAGGGATACAAGCTTTGGAATCCTGATACAGAGAAGGTTGTATACAATAGAAGTGTAATCTTTCGTGAGCTGAAAAGTTCCACCTTGGATCTACAGTCAGAGACAAAGTCAAAAAACAACAAGGATGTAGTTGAAATTCCTCCTACACTAGAGAAAGAGGAATTCAAAATTCAAAATGTACCTGAAACTGAGGAGAGCTCAAGCAGTTCTGAAAGTTCAGAAGAAGAAGAACAACCTCAGCCTCAGCTAGTGAGGAGGTCAACCCGAGAAAGAAAACAACCAAATAGGTATGGGTTCTCATTGATTGATTCTACTTGTGGCTATGCTTTGATTTCTAGCACTGATGAGCCTAGGACTGTAAAAGAGGCATTTAAAATGTCTAATTCGGACTCTTGGTTGGAAGCCATGGAAGAAGAGATGGCATCATTAGAAAAGAATGATACCTAGAGTCTAGTGCCCTTGCCTGAAGGCAGAAAACCTGTGCATTGCAAATGGGTATTTAAGAAGAAAATTGGTCTGGATGGAAGTGTAGAAAAGTACAAGGTTAGACTGGTTGCAAAGGGTTATTCCCAGGTCGAGGGAATTGATTATGGGGAGATTTTTTCTCCTATAGCAAAGCTGACATCTATCAGATTTCTTTTGTCACTTGCAACAAAGTATGACTTAGAGGTCGAATAGATGGATGTGAAGACATCATTTCTTCATGGTGATCTTGAAGAAGAAATCTATATGTCCTAGCCTGAGCACTTTGTTGAAAAAGGTAAAGAAAAACTGGTATGCAAATTAAAGAAGTCTATGTATGGGTTAAAGCAGTCACCTAGAATGTGGTACCAGAAATTTGATACTTTTGTATTGTCTTTGGGATTTGTGGGATCAAAATCTGATCACTGTGTATATTATAAAGTTGAAAGTGATCAAGTTCTTATTATTGCTCTCTATGTTGATGATATGTTGTTCATAGGCAATAGTAAGCTAATGATTTCTAATCTTAAGTCTCAGTTGTCTGCTAAGTTCGAAATGAAGGATCTTGGTGCAACAAGGTATATTCTGGGGATGGAGATAACTAGGGACAGGAAGAATAGAAAACTATGGCTCAGTCAGAGTAAGTATATCAGGATTGTTCTTGAGAGATTTTGTATGAATGATTGCAAACAGCTAGTGGTTCCAGTCTTGTAGGGAATGAAGCTATCTATTGAGGACTGTCCAAAATCTCCTACTGAGATGGAGGACATGACCAGTGTGCCCTATGCTAGTGTGGTTGGCAATCTCATGTATGCAATGGTCTGTACAAGGCCAGACATTTCCCAAGCAGTGGGAGTTCTTAGTTGGTTTATGGCTAATCCTGGAAGGAAACATTAGGATGCTGTAAAGAGAGTTTTCAAATATTTGAAGGGCACTTCAAATTTTGCTTTATGTTACCATGGGAATTTGGTTGAATCATAGAGGACTCTCAGTATTCGAGGCTATGTGGATTCTGATTAGGTAGGGGACATTGATAGTAGGAGGTCCACCAGTGGATACATTTTCATGATGAATGGTGGTGCAGCGAGCTGAATGAGCAAGCGGTAGGCTGTAGTCACTTTTTCCACTACAGAGGCTGAATACATGGTAGCTACTCATGCTTGTAAAGAAGCAGTTTGGTTGAAACGTTTGTGTTCCAACATTGGTTTTGATGCAGGGGAGATAACTATTTTTTGTGACAATCAGAGTGTAATTTTTTTGGCAAAGAACCCTACTTTCCATGCCAGAACGAAACATATTGACGTGCAGTATCACTTTGTACGAGATATGGTTGAAGATGGAAAAGTTAATTTGGAAAAAGTTGATACTCTGGAGAATGTTGTAGATGCATTGATGAAGCCAGTGAGCACAGACAAGTTTAGGTGGTGTGCCAGTTCAATGGGCCTTAGTGCCCATGATTTTCAGTAAGTTATGTTGTGCTCTGGAGGTGCCTGTGTGATCTTCGTCAAGTGGGAGATTGTTGGAAATATGTCTCAATCATCACAGGCTGAAACCTCTATTGGAGTCAAGTCACTATGACATTCTCTTGTCTGGCCGACTAGCAGATTGGTAGCATTATGTTTTGTACAGGTTGCTATGACCTTGCAAATTTCTTGCCGAAAGGTTACACTTTGGAGCTTATCGGTGTGACAAGATGCAGTCATTGTAATCTCTCACCATGTGGAGATATCTGGCCGACAGACCATTCAATTGGGCATTGGGGAGACTCACAGCTACTGGTGGCTTCAGAGTGACTTCAACACTTGGGAAGAAGTCCCAGTGACATGGGAAGGTCTCGCCGACGGGGATTATTTTTGGAGTCATCGGGATAACATACGGTTGCTCGGTGAGATGTCTTACTGATGAGGGTATGTCTTGCTGACCAAGGTTGCTCTCGGGAGTCTAGCAGATGCTGTCGGGAGTCATCGATGTAACACAAAGTTTTTGGGAAGAACTCTTAGCCATAGATAAATGTCTCACTGATGTTGTGGTTTATTCTTGATATGACTCCTGGCAACTAGTGTGCTCTGTATGACTTGTGAGATCTCGGTGATGTGTCTTGCCGATAATGATGTGTCTTGCCAACTACTGTTTGGTGATCAGTATAACTTGTGACTTCAGTATCATCTCCTGGTGAAAGCGATGAGTCTCGCCAATTGGTGTATGCTTCAGTGTAACAAAAGGATACTTGGTAGAGGGTCTTGGCGAGAGCGGTATGTCTCACCGATAGAAAACTGAAGTCGATACAAGTTGCAAGCTCGGTAGAATCTCTTGCCAATGGAGAAACTCTTGCCGATAGAGGCGCATTGGAAGTTGATGGATTCGGTATGACTCATGGCATTCACTATTTCGTCCTACTGACTGTTGGGACTTATGCCGATACCGATATGAAGACTTTGTGGCATCGACGAGACACTGTTAGTGTCTCACCGAGATGCCAACAGAGTTTGAATTCTTTTGACTGAGTGATGATCATCTATGTGGCTGGTATTCAACCAATGAGAGGAGCCGAATGTGAACTGCTAGTAGTTGGTTCGTTGTGACAGTTATGTGAGGAAGCTCGACAAACGGGAACAACATGAATATAGTTTGAAGTTGCAGATGCTTGTGGGTTCGATGGTTGATTCGATCAACAGTTGTTGTATTAGTTCGAATTGTATCAGTGGATAAATTCTATTCTATGTGGACTGTAACTTGAAGGTTCCTGTACAAGATTGTGCTTGGTGAATGCTGCTCTAATCTGACATCAGAAAGATAAGTTAGAACTCTTGTATGTAATCCTTATTACTGTAATACAAAGTGACTTCTCTTGGTGTGGTGGGTTTTTCTCCCGTAAGGTTTTTTCCATGTATATCTGGTTTTCATTTGTGTTTGTCTAATTCTCTGTTTCTGATATTTATTTCAAAGTGCATCTTAATTGAACTGTAATTGAAAAATTTAAAAGTATATCTGCATTCTTCCCTGAGGTATTGACGTTAGGAGAGTTGTTTCTGCATCTAGCTTTCTTTACACTATCATTGATTCCTCTTATGAAAAGCAACTTTTATGAGTCTTCATTAAGTTTATGGTGTGAATATTTTTGTAGGAAAAACATAAACCTTGCAATGTAGTCTTCCAGGCTCTCATCTTCCTTTTGTTGCATCCTGAAAATGTCACCTCCTCTCGTGTCACTGCCTCTACAATATTCCTTGTATTTCTCAAGGAATCTTATCTTCATGTCTTCCTAAGTTTCTATAGTATCTTTACCTAGGCTCATGAACCATCTTAATGTAGCCTCTTTCAAAGTGGTAGGAAATAGCTTAAGCCTATGGGCATCAGTAGTATAATCATAACTCCTACAAAGTATGTCAAACTCAAATAAAAAGGTATCAGGATCTTATGTGACAAGTCCATAAAACTTTGGGAGTGCTGAGGCAGGAATGTTCTTGATGTTGTCAACTTCATTTTGATGGGCAATGGGCAAAGAAAAAGCTGGTTGGTTAGTTTGTTCCTATTTGCATCACCCATGCCTACTTGATGTTGTTTGAAAGTAAAGGGGTTCTCAAGCTGGTTTTGATCTTTAGAGAAGACTTCAAAACTAGTCAGATCACGATATGCATTAGAAAAGGGGTGTGGATCTTCTTCTTCTTCTTCTGGTAGATTCTAATAGTCAACTAGCTGGAATGGATTAGGATTGTTAGGAAGGAATCTCCCATAAGCATCCCTTCTCCTTCCTCTATGCATGTGGATCACTCTCTATCAGTCAACTAACACAAAGAATTGGTAAAGAATAAGGGGGGGTCATTACTTCCTAAATGAGGATATGCTAAGAACAACTTCTAGAAACACTACAACAAGAAAAACTACTAATGACTCCAAAAGACTCCCTAGTTTGACACCATCCTCTGCAACGATGACAAAAATGTTGGCCTCCTACAATGATCTTAATAACTAATCCTTTGCAGACATTAGAGATTGGAAATCTAACCTGAATAGCCATTTCAACCATCATGAAGGTGCATTTAACTTGTCAACCCAGGAACGTGAACTTGAAATGGGTCAGCACATTATGTGCACTAGGAACCCAAAGTAGCCATCCTATTCTACAACTAAGGAACACACTATACTGAAAGTAAATTGCTTGAAAATGAATGAAACAAATGCTGAACATCAATCAATGACTATGCTAAGCAGAAATGTATAATAGGAATGAAAATCCGAGCAACAAACAAGATACTATTATGTCTACTTTGGCTGCAGGAACAGTCATAGAATGAAATTCTAGTGGCTGTAGGAACATTCGGTGCCAAATTTCTAATTAAGTACTAAATAACAAGTAATACTAAACTAATGCTAAACTAAGAAGATAAATTACTCACCAAGTGGTCCCCTTGGATAAGTATCCTCTAAAACTAATGAAAACTCAGATGCTCAAACTCAGAACTTTATTTTATTCACTGTGAATCATAAGTACAAAAGAGTAATGTATTTGTATTACTAGAAACTAGAGAGTGTAAATACAATATAAAATCATGTAACCTTTTGAAGAAGGAGCATCAGATCATTATTTATACTAACAACTAAACAAGGTAGTCAACTCCATAGCTGGGAGGATGCCATTTAGTGAAAATAGAGGAAATGGAGCAATGGCGGTTACACATGCATGGAATCTGGTCAGACATGCAAGTCCAAATGCAGATTTAGCTCAGCAGTAATGCCCATGCATGCTCGATCATTAAAGTCCACTACAAGGTGGTTACGTTCAATTGCATGAAGAATCTTCTATCGTTGGCTACCTTTGACTTGGAGCGATTCCTTTGCTGGGCATTATGGTGCATACCCACGTGATGGTGTCTTCCTCAACTTGGCGTATTAAATTTGCATGGCAAGGCCCTTATGCGTAATAATTGCACATCGATAACCACTCTAAGAAACATTCATTAACCACATGCAGAATCAATATAGATAATCCACATATCATGCCAAATGTCATTAAAACTTGTAGAGATAGGATTAAGTCCAATGTCAATGGTTTGAAGGAACATTATGAAAATACCGACATTTAACATTAAATTCCATGACATCTATCAAAAAATAAAATATAGATTCTTCCATAAAATGGACCAAAAACTAGGCTCATCATCCATCATCACAAAAGTCTAGATCATTGAAAAGGGTTGTGGAGAGTATGAGATGCGTAGTGCACTTAGTGTGGGAAAAATTCCTCCCTCTCCCCATACCTATGGCCGGCTAGCTTAATCTTTACAAAAAGAAGAACCAATAACTAGAACAATTAGTTCTAAGAATGTGGGTTCCACTACTTTACAGTCACCAAGAACCTTACAGGATTAGATGGATGAGGAAATCAACCAATGGGTTTATAGAGAAGAACCTAAGCCTTCACCTCCCTTTATTGAATACTTCCAAGAAGTTATCCCCATGCTTCCAAGTTGGCAAAAAGTATAATTATCAAGGAAGAGGGCTTGGAGTTGATGAACATGGAATGAAAAAGCCTATTGAAACACCCACACATCCTAAACACTTGGGTCTTGTCTATGACAAGAAATAGTAGGGATCCACTGCATCCACTAGTACCTCGAACAACATTAACTTGGAAATCAATTTTCTTGAGGACATACCTAAAGAGGAGGCCATCATACTTTCCTATAATGACTTGGATCTCCCTGCCCAATTTGAATCCACATTCATTTTCTCCACTAGCCTTTCACTTCGACACCCTAACCTTATTGATTGAGACCTATGAGGAAGCACACCAGTTGATATATTTCCCTTAGAGAGGCATATGTGCATCTCATGGGATTAGTAGAAGACCATTGAGTCTACTTTAGGGAGGATGAACACCCTAACCACAAAAATAAAAGAAATAAATAAAAAAAGGGTCATCTAGTGAAAACCTCTCTAAGGAACTTCCTAACTCAACAAAAGTAAAAACAAAGGGTGTATCCTTCGGTAAAAACCTTGATGAGGTGCTAGAGGATGGGGATGTTCATCTTCCCCTTATAGGGACTCACTTTTTTGAGAAATCTTTGATATTGATTGAAGAGATAAGAGAAATCAATCTAGTAACAAAAGAGGGACCAAAAATCACCTATGTGGCTAGGTCTCTAGCTAAAGAGGAATATCCAGTCATTTCCAATCTATTGAAAGAAGGAATCATCAATTTCACATGGTCCTCTTCAGACATGCCTGGATTATATCCTATCCTAGTAGTCCACCACCTTGATGTGCATCCAAATGCAAAACCTGTCAAACAAAAGCTCCAAAAAATGCATCCACAAGTAGATTTGCTAGTTAAGGTTGAGCTGGAAAAGTTATTGGCAGCTGGGTTTATATGGCCAATTGACTATTCAGATTGGATATCCAATATTGTACCTATAGCTAAGCGCAATGGGGGCATCCGAATCTGCACAAATTTTAGGGATCTAAATAAAGCTTGTCTAAAGGATGACTTTCCATTACCCAATATTGACATGTTAGTGGATCTGACAGTAGGACATGCCATGCTATCCCTCATGGATGGATTTTCAAGGTATAACCAAATTAAGATTGGACCAAAAGACCAACATAAGACCATCTTCACTACTCCTTGAGGTACATTCTACTACAATGTCATGCCCTTTGGTCTTAATATTGTGATGGAAAAATATCAGCATGCAATGATAGTTATCTTCCATGATCTTATCCACACCATAATGGAAGACTATTTTGATGATCTAATTGGAAATTCAAAAACTAGATAGGATCACCCTAAGGTCTTGAGATAGATTTTTGATTGGTTGGAAGAGTATAAGCTATGGTTAAATCCTAAGAAGTGCATCTTCGACATCACCTCCAGAAAGTTGTTAGGCTTCATCATGTCCAAAAGGGGTATTGAAGTCAATCCTGCAAAGGTTAAAGGTATAATGGAAATGCCTCTTCCTAGGAATCTCAAATAATTAAGGAGATTACAAGGAAAATTACAATCCATTAGGTGCTTCATCACCCAACTTGCAGACAAGTTTTAGCCTTTTACGCATCTCCTACGGAAGGATACAACCTTCAAATGGGATCCTCCATGCTAACAAGGCTTTGATAAAATTAATGAGTATCTTGCAAATCCACCTATTTTGATGCCCCCATTCCAGGTAAACCATCGTTGTTATAAATTTCAACTATTGCAGTTGCATTGGGGGCATTGTTGGCACAACATGACAAGTCTTCAAAAGAAAGAGCCATCTACTATATCAGTAGAATGTAAGTGGGATATGATCTTAATTATTCTCCCCTGGAAAAATATCTTTTGGCAGTCGTCTTCAGTTCCCAAAAGCTACGAAATTACATGCTCATCGACCCAATAAAAATGATATCTAAAGTTGACCCATTGAAGTATCTATTATCAAGAACATCATTGACTGGCCACATGGCTAAGTGGGTTATGATCCTTGGTGAATTTGACATTGAATATGTAGATAAAAAATAAATTAATTGGAAAATTATAGTAGATCAGTTAGAAGATGCTCCCCTTGTGGACACTTATCCTTTAGTGGCAAAATTTCTAGATGAGTTAGTCTTCACTATTTTAAAATATGAAATATGGACACTTTATTTTGATGGATATTATACTCAAAATGGAGTTGGTGTTGGAATCCTTTTCATCACCCCACAAGGTGACTATATCCCAAAGTCCTTTAGATTAGCTTTTCCATTCATGAATAACATTGTTGAGTATGAAGCTTTAATCAAAGGTCTTAGAATTGTAGTCCAATGGAACATAACTTTTCTTTGTGTTTATGGATACTCTAAACTCATAATCAAATAGGTCAATCATGAGTTTTAGACTAAGGATGATAAGCTTCTTGCCTATAAGCGCATCGTTGATGACTTCAAGAAGTATTTTAGTCATATCTAGTTTGAGTAGGTCCCTAAATTGTAGAATAACGCTGTTGATGCAATGACCACAATCGGTTCCCTTATAGACATGCCTCGAGATCGAATAGATTATGAGTTCTTGGTTGAAAAATTGTTAATCCTAGCATATGACATTCCAGACAATGACATGTTATGCGACATCATAGGTCCCAAATCACCATGGTACGATGATATTTACACTTACCTCCATGACAACATCCTCCCACCTGATCTAAATCGCAACCAACGTAAATCATTCATCCAATGCACTTCTCATTACACCATCTTGGGTGATACATTTTATTTTAGGGGGTATGATGTCACTCTTATTTTATGTCTAAATGAATTAGAATCTTGTGGTGTGTTAAATGAACTACATAGTGGTTTTTGCGGGGACCATACTAATGGAATCGACTTAGCAAAAAGCCTCTCATAATGGGATATTATTGGCCTACTATGGAACACGATGCTTGTGAGTCTGTCAAAAAATGTGTACCATGTCAAAAACATGTCGACCTGATCCATGCTCCTGCACAGAACCTACAACCTATCACTATGTTGTGGCCTTTTTCATAGTGGGGTCTTGACTTGATCAACAAGATCTATCCTCCATCATCCAATGGACATACTTTCATAATCACTGCCACCAAATATTTCACTAAATGGGTGGAAGCACTTCCACTCTCCCAAATCACTGGCATCCAAATATCTAAATTCATCCTTTACCATATTCTTTGCAAATATGGTATCCTTGCCACCATTATTACCGACAATGGAAAACCTTTCAAAAACTAATATATGTGAAAACTATGTGAAAAATACCACATCCAACATCATTAGTCCACACCCTATTACCCCTAAGGTAATGGAAAAACTGAGGCTACCAACAAAACTCTAATCAAAATTCTCAAGAAGGTCGTCAATAATACTAGCCATGATTGGCCCCTCCACCTTGATCCCACTCTTTGGGCATATAAAACATCCATCGAAACCTCTACTAGTGCAAATCCATACTCCCTTATCAATGGCATTGATGCCATCTTACCGATAAAAGTCAAGATCCCATTACTTCATATCTCCTTAAAGAATCTAATCAGTGATGAAGAATCTTGTGTTGCACATTTGAGTCAGTTGGAGCTCCTCAAAGAGAATCATCTTAAGGCTTACAATCATCTTTAGGCTGATCAAAATCGGCTTAGGAGGATCTAGAATAAGAAGGTTTTTCCTCGTCAGTTTCAAGTTAGTGACCTAGTCCTTTAGGAGAATCAATGCACCCAATAGGATCGAGAGAAGAAAGGAAAATTTGAAGCTAATTGGTTTGGGTCCATATGTCATCACTGCAAAATATTTTTTAGGATCATATCAGCTTGGTACACCTAAGGGGGAACCCTTAGAGGAACCCATAAGTATCATGCATTTGAAATGGTTCTACACTTGATTTAGTTGGGTTACCCCACCTAGAAAATACTTAATCCAGAAAAATTTAAAAAAAATAAAAGAATGTCAAAAATCCTAAAATAGTAAAGAGAAATAAATCATCTTATGGTGAAAACCACCCTTGGTGGCAACTTGGATAGGTATTTTTGGTGAAAACTTGGCAATAGGTTCCATTTGGAGAGGGCTTAATCATTATCTACCTTACACCCCACTTTCCTATATTCTTGCATCTCATCCATCGTATCCTAGCATCCTATCGTATCCATCCTCTATCGACATCCATCATCCATCAACAACTTGGTATATTTTGATTAAGCATTAGAAGATTTAGATTTGCTATTCTAAATCCTAAGCTTTTTCATCACTTGTATATTATTTTTGTGTCATCAGTCTTGCATCCCCATCTAGGGTCCTCCATCATGTCCTCTTATCATTCGGTCTCATGTCATCTTTAATCATTTTGTCAAACTATGTTGCCTCTATGCTTTCACGTAGGCAAGGCCATCTTTGATTTTCCCTAAGGCTTTTGTCAGTCCTTTTGTGTTAGTCCCCATCATTCATCTATCTAGTCCTAGATTTTTCCCATCTATTTGAGTCTTCAATGTTCTGTTTCTACTTTATCCATTGTTAGTCAGCAGTCCTTTTATCGAACTATGAGGTCTCTACACTTTCATGTAGGAAAGAATAATATTTTTATTAGCCCTTGAGACCCTAGGTTTGTCCTTAGGGTGTGTCTGTGTTGTGCATTGTGCCATCAAATGTGTCCCTATTCAACTAGTTTCTAACAAAAAGATCCATTCGTACCATGAGGTTTGATCCATTTTGAGAATCTTGAGTCATACCAATCAACTAATCTACCCTCATCCATGTTTGGTCTTCGCAGGATGTATCCTTCCTCAAATCATATTGCATCAACCCCATCCACCTATTGGTTGTATGGAAAAGTATATTTAAAATTTGTTGTGATCTTTTGGTGCTTTTTCATTTATTTTATCTTTTGGGCTTCCTATTATACCTATTCAGGGTCACCATGATCCATCATATCATGGTGAAATTTTACTAGTAGAAATAGGGGAATATCTTGATTTTCTATGTGATCTTGTCTTCTTGGTTGTCCCACATAGTACCCACTAAGATCCTTGAGGTCTTGTGCTATGTTGTGGAATCCTTCATGCTTGTGGTTATTCTAGCATCAGGCCTTTCCAAAGCCTTGTGACTTTGGGGTTTTAAGATAACCTCCTTGTTTGTTGTGTTTGTCCTATGCATTGTGCACTAATCAGCCTTGGTTCTTCATACCCTGGCATAACGTCTCCTATGCTATAGTAAAATTTAGTGCTCCTAATATGATAGAATAGAATTATATTTTTCATTTCATTCATCTTCTCGTTGCATTTAATTTGTCCTAATCCATTTTTTCTAAGCCACGATCTTTGATTTTTGGTTGTGGAAATGATATCCCCCACCTTTTCTTCTTATTAGGGTCCCTATAGTCTTGACAGGTGCACTATATCACCCATCATTACTCATTTCACTTTGCATGTCTTTTATCACTTAGATTCATTTCATTATCCATTTCATTGTCATTTCATTAGGTTGCATTATCAAATTCGTTATATTTCATAATCATTTCATTATTTGTTGCATTTATCCATTTCATTATTCATCCCATTATCATTTTATTACATTGCATTACCTATTTCGTTATCATTCCATTAGGTTTTATTACCATCTCATTTTGCATTATCATTATCATTATAATTTTAAGTTGTTTAGATTAATATATATTTGTTATTCTAAGCATCTTAATCCATTGCATTTGCATTCCATTATTATTTTTAGTGGTTTGGAATAATACAAATCTATTATTCTAAACATCTATTTCATTACATTACATTCATATAGTCCATCCATGAAATTATACATATTCATATTTCATCCATTATACATATCACAATCCACATTTATTTCATATCATACATTCACAATAAAACATTACACTGCCATCCATGAACATCCATGGCACACATAAACACATTCCATAATCCCATATGCATATATAATAAATCATCATCATATCACCACCTGCATCACAAACTGTTAGTCGCACATCCATCTCACAAATCACAAATCACAAAACATCACATCATGCATCACAAAGTGTTAGACATAATCCATAAAATCCATATCATGTATGCCATCATAAATATATTTACCATCATTATAATCACATACATCCATCATAATCATAATCATAATCATACATATATGCATCACCAATATCAAAACATCACATACACATCACACATAGCGATCAATATCTGCCACATCATATATATCAAAATATAATGTCCATCACATAGTCCATAATAAAAGTCCTTAATATCCATCATAACAAATCCATAATGTCCATAATAAATTCCATAAGCATAGTCCATATAGAGTTCGTCAAATAATACATACATGTACAAAATAATTTCAATATACAAATGAATAGGAGTGTTGCTAACACATCACATGTCCTGAATCAAAAAGAATAAAAGAATATCTATTATACCCTATCAAAAGAATCTATACAAAATAATTTGTGTCTCATCTCTACATCTATGTACAGTATCTACTGGGGAATTTTCCAAAGCTAGGACCCTGTATCTATCACCTATCACCTGTCACCCTAACCATTTCTACCTACATCTGACCACTAGGGTGAGTTTGGCACATATCATTTGTCATGTGGTAGTGTCTCCTTATAATGAATGAAGCCCTTGGTCTAAGTAGGTCATGTTTGAGATGGTGCTAGCCTCTGTGTAATTTCCCATACATATGGTGGCACCCTCTATGTAGGATTGGGAACGACTGTATAATAAGCACCCATGTAATATCCCACCTCCGTCATTGCATCATCTAACTCAATCGCCTGTACTCATGCTTGGTCCCTCTCCAAATGGTATTTGTCATGATACTACTACAGCCTCCCCCTCTCTGAACCCCATGCATCCTACACTAATCTCATGATGGCCACCTATGCCTTGGCCTACCCTACTCGCCTCACTGCCTCATCTCTCTCTTCTTGTAAAATCTGCACTTGTGCCTCTTCTTGCTCCGCTTGCCTCACTGCGACATCCTACTCCCTTTGAATGGCCTCAAATAGGCCATGTTCTCTCTCTAGATGTCGCCCTGCCCATGTCACCAACCCCAATGCCTCATCTCTCTTCCCTAGTGCTCCCTCCAACAAATCTTGTAGTCTCTCCACTTCCTAGCACAACCCATCTCTTTTTCCCACCACTTCATCCTCTACTCCTCCCTCTCGTCCTCATAACCTATCCACCTCTGCCTGCAATCTCTCCCTCTTCGCATTAGACTTCCTCAACTTGTGTTATAAAATCTCAATGTGTGCATGTGCACTTGCTAACCTAATGGAAAGGTCCTTTGCTAGTGGTTCCTGGTACACCACTAATGCCCTCTCCTCCACCTTCAGTCCATCCACCTCCATCTATTTCCTCCCCTCCTCCTACCCTGCATGATCCTGCATCTTCCTATCCAATCTCCTCTTCCTATGAGGCCTTTCCTCCACCTCCTCCGCCTCCTCATCACTGAATCCCACTGCTGGCTCAATGGGCTATATCGGGGTGATCCTCAATGGAAGCCTCCCCTACCGCCATGCTATGTACCTATTAGTAACTCTAGGATCATCTGACCCTCCTCTCCATCCCCATCTAGACTCCCCCAATTGGTCACACTACTGCCTTTCCCTATCATTTAGCATAGTATGTCCACATCCCCTCTCACGAGTGATGCATCTATATCTCTCCTCTGGTAGTGGGATGTCCTATTGGATCCCAAACTTTCTAGTCACTCGATCTAGCTTGTATAGCTATAATAAATGGGTCTCAACTAATTAGATAGAATCGAGTAAACATGAAATTCATGTACTACCGGTCATCTGCTCTCCAGTCCTTAAAACCCTGATCCACATATGGTCACCACACTATTTGCTCGGCTGTCAGATCATCAAAAACATGCCTCTAGTGCTCTAGGCTAGATACCTTCTTTTAATGCAACATCCCTATAGAATCAAATGCTATTGGTAGGCCCTCCACCTACTAGTCGAGTATCAAAATTTCCAGCCTAGTGATCTTGATGTGCTCCCATGCCCACACCTATAGTAGGTTGACATGGGTAACACTAACTACTCATTTGTAACAAACCACATGCATGTCCCTATATAGATGATCCAACATGTAGGGCCCCCATGGAAACACCTCCTATCTCCTCTAAATAATATGTTGCACCCCCTCAATCATCTTGAGGTTGAAAAATATTCTACTCCTATATGGGAGGAGGATCCCATTGATCAAGGAACATAGAAATAATGGTAATCACGATGTAGTCCCGATGCATGTGTTGTTATCCAGCTCCATCCCTTAGTAGGGGAGGAATGCTGAATATGACTCTAGGCTCTACTCCAATGGTGATCTTGACCCTCCGCTCACTAGGTGGCCCAAAATCAGCAGCCGTAATATCCTCCAAACATCCTCTAATGTCACTATCATCTCCCTAGTTGGGAGGAGAAAAGTGCATGTCAATAGTAGTCTGTGTGGTCATATCACTGGGAATGCTACCATGCATAGTAGTCCCACTCGGTCTAATGACTCATGATCTACTAGAGTAAAACCATCAGTTGTGAGCATAGCCGAGTGCCTCTCTCGTGTCTGTAGAGTGTTTATACTCTACATCCACCCAACCATTTGTTAGATATTTCCTTGTCATTTTTCTTCTAGTCCCCATCTTTCTTCCTATCCCTTTTTTTGAAAATTTTCTTTTGTAGGATGTGAATTCGCCCCTTCCCACCTTTTTGCGCATTCACCCATCGACTTAGCGCATTCACCCCTATATTTCCCATTGGCGACTTCCCCTATCGGCTTGGCAGATTCACCATTTCCTTTCCCTAGGAACGGGTTCACCGCTTTTCTATAGGGGAAAATTCACATTCACCCCTGCAACCCATTTTCCCCATTAGGTGATCTCACTTTCACCTTTTTCTCCTTTGGGAAAATGCGCTTTCACCCTTTCCATGGATAGGCGAAATCACATTTGCCTCTTCCCTCATCTCCTCCCTTTGGGAAAATGTGCACTCACCCTTTCCCTTGAGGGATGATCTCACAATCACCCCTCTTGTCGTGTGCCCACCCCTATGACAATACACATTTGTCCAATCCCCTTTTAGGTGATCTCACAATTACCTATTCCCTCATGCAATCACCCGTATGGACGCACATTCGCATGTCCCATGCCACGCATTTTCCCTTTGGACTACATAGGTGAATGCACTTTTCTGGAAGGGAGAATCTACCCTTCTGTGGCACCCCTATTGCAATCTAACCTTCCCACCCATCCCCAAAAAGCATAAAAGACATGAAAAACTTAAACATTCCAATAAAAAAGCTTGGTTTCTAAGGCCTACCTATCGAGGCACAGTGTATCAGTGGTAGAAATCTTGAACAGTGTTTGCTCGATGGATGATGTCCTCCTCTTCCATCTCGCTTGCTCACCTTGTCACCTCTCATGCTCGATCGCCTAATCATTCTTCACCATGTGTGCACAAAAGTGAATAGTAACTTTTAAAATTTACTATTTATAGGTTTTCACCTTTTTTACCCTAATTAGCCTTGCTAATTTTGGGCATTTTTAACCTTTTTTAACCCCTTTTTAATCCTTTTGACCTAATTCTTCCATAGGTCACCATTTGCACACCATTTTTCCATTTTCCTCCATTCAAAAGCCATTCTTCATGGTTTTTCATCTTCTACTGTGTGATACCCTTCGTTTATCCATATCGAGATGTATCCCAAGGCCCCTTTTCTTCCCCATCTACCCTCTCGAGGGGGCATACCTCATTGTATTTCCCCATTTTTCCTGTCCATCACCCTACCTGCGATACCAGGGCATCTACCAGAGTCCTCTTCTTCTACCAAGTCATCTACACTTTAATTTTCTTCTAAACACCATTATTCTAATGATATTTTGAAGAGGGGAAAAATGTAGACAACTGAATTTGACCACCCCCATATGGCCAAATTTGCTCTTATATTCCTCTATCCCATATTGATAAGCCATATTAATTAAATAATTTATTATTTGGTTAGTATTCATCTTGTTCTTAATCTACCCTAAGGTGTTTAATTAATCAATTAAATACCTTATCCCCTCTTCTTCTCTAAATTAAATAAATAGTCACTTTATCCATTTTCTCTCTCCTTGTCCCATCCTCCAACATGCCTCCTAATCTTGATTAGCCCATTTAACCTCAAACTAAGGTGTGTACGTTCCTAATCCAAATTAGGGTCACATCCTCCATAAAATGCAAGTGGCTCACTAATTAGGGTTAGCTCACCTAATCCCTCATTTGCACAACCTAAATCAATTATTAGACCTAACCTAATCCTCATTCCATTTATGGCATCCACCCTTAGTCAAACCTATTAATGGCTTTCTCCTTTTGGAGAATTCATCCCCATACCCTTTGGAATTTTAAATTCCAATTTATTTTCCCTATGCATCGTGAGGAATTTTTAATTCCTCACATTCCCCCATAAGGAATTTTTTTAGTCCTTTGTTCTTTCCCATGAGGATTTTTGAGGAATTTTTAATTCCTCTCTTGTCCTCTCATTGTACAAGTCAACAAGAAACTCCTTTATGAGGAGATCTTTCCCATTCCCAAGGTACTAGCATGTACCTCCACCTCATTTCCACTTCATCTTCTCCTTTCCATGTCACATTTCACATGTCTTCATGATATGAGTTGATATGTCTCAAGACATCTCAACCCTTGATATCTTTCCCTAGACTAAATCCTAGCCCTCCGTCCTTTTGGAGGCTCTTTCCCTAAAATCAATGAAAATTGCTTCATTTTTAATATTCAACATAGGAAAATTTCAAGCACTCAAGTCATCTTGCTACCTTTATTGTTGCAGCACCATTTGATCCACCATATTGCATCCAGTCACACATCCATGGACACCATTTCACTCACCATTAAATTCTTGACCATTTACATGTAGATTTTAGCCATTCTATCAAGCAAAGGAGCACACAAATCAGCATCAAAAGGGCCAACCAATTCATCAACTTGGGTAAGGTAAAATACTTGGTTTCTCATCTTATTTTGTTCAAGTTCAACTAGGCCAATTGTGAGGTGTCATTTGTGCTTTCTTTCGTGCATTTTCCATTTGTTTTTTTGCATTTTTAGAGTAGAATTCACACTTGATCATAGAGACAATTTGTTATTATTTGATTGTTACTTCAGTGACATTTTCTTATAAGTTTACAATCTCAAGAAAACCCAATCACCAAATTTAAAACTTCTTTCACTACAATGTTTCCCCCCTACTAATTCATTCGATTTTGTTCCATGGATAGATTATCTTTAATTCTTGAAAATACTTGTTGTTGATGAAGCATGTGGTCCTCTATAGTATGAACTCTTGGTGACCCCTTCAATGATGATGTGATGGAGGAGGATGATATCCATACAATGCCATAAATGGAGACATTTTTATGAACTATGGAAGGAAGTGTTATACCACCATTCTACTAGTGGTAGCTAATCTACCCATTGAGATTGTTTATCAAAAGTGAAACAACATATATATCCTTCCAAAAACTTATTAATAACCTTTGTTTTTCCATTAGATTGAGGATGGTATGAAGAAATATGAGCCAATTAAGTACCCAAACATTTGAATAAATCTATCCAAAAGTTACTAGTAAAGATAGGATCACAGTCACTAACAATAACCTTAGGTATACCATGCAGCTTTTGAATATTCTCCAAAAATTCTTGTCATTGCACTTGTTGTAAAAGGATGTGATAATGCAATTAAATATGCATATTTAGTGAGGCAATCCAGTACTACCATGATGGCATTCTTACCATTAGATCTTGTAAGCCTAGTGATGAAGTCCATGAAGACCTCTTCCCAATGTTGGCTAGGAATAACTAAGGGTTGCAAGAGACCAGGTGTCTTAATTTTCTACCCTCTATTTCTTTAACAAACCAAAAATTCTGCCACAAATTTTTGAACATCCCCTTTTAGCCCTTCACAAAAGAAGTCTTTTTTGACTCGATGATATGTATTCAAAAATATTGAATAACCACCAACTGGAGATTGATGAAGCTCTGTGAGAATTTTTTTTTTGAGAGCGGAATTCTTGAAAAGATACAATCACACTTTATACCAAAAAATATCTCCCTTCTAGTGAAACTTATATGAACTACTAGGATCACTTTGTAATTGTTGAATGATATTACTTGTAGCAACATTATTTTTCCACTCTACTTGGGCCTCTGCTACCCAATTTTCTTGTAATATTGAAATGACACACAATTAAACTTTATCATTCTCATCCTTTCTCGATAGTGCATCTTCCATAACATTTTCCTTCCCTTTATTATATACAATCTCCACATTATATCCCAATATCTTGGTGACCCATTTTGTTGCTCTTCAAAAGATAATTTTTGTTCCAAAAAATATTTTAGGCTATCGTGATCTGTCTTCACCTTGAAGTGTCTACCTATTAGATAAGGCCTCCATATTTTTATAGCATGAAGAATATCTATAATTTCCTTCTCATAAATAGATTTGAGTTTATTCTCATCCTTTAATTTATGTCTCTCAAAAGAAATTGGTCAACCCCCCTACATTAGAATTACTCATATACCATTTCTTGAAGCATCAAATTAAAATCCTTGGTGAAATCTACAGTGGAAAGCACTAGAGTTGTACACATAGCCTCCTTCAACATTTCAAATTCTACATTCATAGATTTATTCTAGTGAAAAGATTCCTTCTTCAATAAAGTTGTGAGGGGTGCTTCTATATGACCATAATTCTTCACAAATATTCTATAGTATCCAATAAATCCCAAGAAACACCTTGATTTCTTAATGGTTTTGGGAATAGGCCAGTACATGATAGCCTTAATTTTGTTAGGATCCACCTTAATTCCTTCATGTGAAACTATGTGTCCCAATTACTCTGCCTCATTGAGACCAAAAGCATACTTGGATGGCTTAGCATAGAGTTGATGATCTTCAACAACTTCTAATACTTGATATATATGTTGCAAGTGTTCTTCCCATATCTTACTATAAATAAATATATCATCAAAGAACATTAATAAAACTTGTTGCAAGAATGGAAACATTGAAGGTGTTGTAATTGATGTCAACTAATCATGTTATCAACTGGTTGTTGTTGACTATATATGACGAGGATATTGATAAAATTGTGAAGAAGATATGTTGCAGGTGTTCAGTGGTTGATCCAAGTTTTGCTCCAGATTTTCTCCTATTATTGTATAGTTTAGATATGTTGTTCATCGTTGTTATAAGATGTTATATCCAAATTTTTAGTTTTTGATTCATTGTACAATGTGATTTGTGTTCACTAGTTGTGAACTGTGGTTTTTAGTATTTTTGGTTGAGGTT
Source organism: Sequoia sempervirens (assembly GCA_007258455.2). Lineage (NCBI taxonomy): Eukaryota > Viridiplantae > Streptophyta > Pinopsida > Cupressales > Cupressaceae > Sequoia > Sequoia sempervirens. The sequence goes on from VDFB02047230.1 coordinate 297,706,224, forward strand.
TGGGAGAAATATTGTTGGTCTAGATTTCTCTTTAATGAAGTCTTATGACTTGTGGTTCTAGAGTTGAGTTGCCTTGACTTTGTTGAAGATAATTTTGACATCTGGAAGGTTCGTGCTTAATGGTTCTATGTGTTTTAAATTTGTTTTTCCGACCTTGTGTTAAACACTACTTTTGAATTTAATGAAGCATGTTGGATCTATTTGGGTCCCTATGAAGTGTGTGTTTGGGTCGCCCTCATTATAATTCCACTCTAGGATGTTTTGGCACCAACCTAATTTGAATTTAAATTTGGATAGCTAAATTTTGATATGTTTGAAAGATGAAGATAGTATAAATATAGGATGAGTTAGTGGTGAAAAATATACAAGAGAAAAGAAGAGAAATGGGCGAATAAAAAAGAGCAGATAGATGTGGCATTGATGCTATTCAGTGTGTGTGTGATGTGAGTGTGGTAGATCAGTGTGAAGCCTAAATGATGAGTTTCTAGATGTAGTGAGTAGAAGTGAACTCTATCATTCATGCATATTTGTGAGTGATTGTGGATGAATCCTTTGTTGCACTGAGATTTTAGTCTCTCTGTAACAAGTATTCTTTGTCTTCTTTGTATCTCTATGGCAGTGAGCCCTTTGGGTTGTTAGCCTTGTTGGACACTGAGTCCTTTTTTTGGCAGTGAGCTTTGTTTCTCAAGTAGCGATCCTCTTGTAGTTAGTTTTGATATTATCTATAGTGTGAGTTAATCATCATCATGGTTTTTCCCTTATTGTGTGTTCCATGTAAATATAGTGTTATTGTGTTTATGTGTTGGATTTAAGTTTCTTCATTGGAATTTGATGATTAATCATGTCAGAAGTGTTAAGAATTAGTTCTGGTGATTGAATGAAAAGATTAAATTTGTGACAACTAATTCACCTCCCCTCTTAGTTTTCTTGTTTAACAATTGGTATTAGAGCTTGCTTCCTTGGTGAAGAGATTAACTACTTGAGGAAGGTTTGGGCTGGCTAGCAAAATGGTTTATGATTATCTAAGGTTCGATGGAACTAATTATGCTATCTAGAAAGTGTTGATGGCATCTCGAATATTGTGGATATGATGTGGAGAAATCTTACAAGAAATCCTTACACTCCTCCTACAAATGGTTTGAGTATGGCTGATGAGATCAAAGCACATGAAGCAAACAATAAGGTGAAGTACATTTTGAAGAATAGTCTAGTACACTCTAAGTTGATTAAGGTTTAAAATTTGAGGATTGCTAAGGAAGTTTGGGATGCTTTTGAAAGAGTGCATGAAGGTGATGAAGAGTGAAAGAGGCAAGACTACAAAATTTGGAAACATAGTTTTAGCTTTTACATATGTCTGAAGATGAGAATGTTAAAACTTATGTACAAAGATTGGATGAGATAGTGGCCGGGATGCGAGGACTTGACACTACTATAGATGAAACCACGATTGTGAAGAAGATTCTCAAAACCCTCCTTGATGATTGCACTGAGAAAGTGTGTGCTATTGAGAAAACTATAGATTATAAGACCTGCACTAAAGATCTGTTGTTGGGATTTTTGACATCTTATGAGATGAGGAAGTTGAATCTAAGAAATGGATGTAAATCAGAGACTGCATTTAAAGCTACAAAAGTTGAAGATCTGGATGAAGAAAATTTTGATGAAATTGAAGCTAATTTTGTAAGAAGAATGAGGAAAGGATCTGGTAAGTATGAAGGTAAGTTTCCCTTTCAATGCTTTAGTTGTGGAGAAATAGGTCATTATGCTACAAAGTGTCCAGAAAGAGATAAAAAGAATAAACAAAGACATGTGAAGGAAAAGAAAGGAAAGAAGATTAACATAGTTTATTATGTGAATGAGAATGCTAGTATATCCAATGAGAATTTAGAATATGAAGACCTTGATGACAATGAATGCTTGTTCTTGGAAATTAAGGATGAACCTACTTCTACTAAATCTGAAAAATAGGTCAAGAAAAGTCCTCTAGAGAAGGAGAAAAATGTAGGTACGGTTATCTCTGCCCTACATGCTAAATAAGAGAAGAATTATTGGGTAGTTGATAGTGGTCGTTCACATCACATGAATGGTGATAAAAGTAATTTTGTTAAGCTTGAAAAATATGATGGAGGCTTGGTTATGTTTGGAGATGATACTAGTGCTAAAATTTGTGGGATAGGTTCAGTAAGTTTTTATGGCAAGCATCATACTAATGATGCCTACTATGTTAAGGGTTTAAGGCATATTATTTTGAATGTTGGACATATGTGTAGTAAGGGATATAATCTTGTGTTTAAGGATGAAAGAGCTGATGGATGATGCTTTATGACTCATATTAATGATATTTGGTTATGGCATCGGATAATATGTCACATGAATTTTGATAAGTTAGCAAGGATTAGTGCTTTTCAAGCTGTGAGAGATTTACGAAGAATTACAAAGATTTTTAATGTTATGTGTAGGAATTTTCAGTTTGGAAAGCAAGTAAGAAATCATTACAGATCAAAGGAATAGTCTACTACTAAACTAATGGATTTAGTTTATACAAATCTTTGTCGTCCTACAAGAGTGAAAATTCTACTTGTAGACACGAAAAATGTACTGATTGATCCTATACACCTAATCCTGATTTTACTAACACCATTTCATCCTGAATCATCTCCTTTGCTAATCATTCAATTGAATAATCTGTATTTGATTAAATTCATCACATTTCATCTCTTAATTAAATAGATCAATTTTATCTGATTAAGTCATCATCTCCCTTTTAATTAAATAAATCAATTTTTTAATTAATCTCTAAGGTCATCTCATTTAAATTAAATAAATTAATCTTTATTTGATTTAATCTAACATCATCTCTCTCTAATTAAATAAATCAAACTTTATTTAATTAAATCCAAAATCATTATTCTTCTCATTCTTGATTTATTTAAATCCTAAAATCTAAATCAAAATGTCAAATCAAGCTAATCTCCCTTTAAATTAATCAAATCCTAATTAATGATAATCTTAATCCATCAAATCCTCTAGCTTTTGCAACTTGCTCATGAAAATCATTTTCATTGATTTATTAAATCTTTTTTTACTATAAAAAAGGTATCAAAGAGGGAATATTCTTTAAATTCGAAAAATCCCTCCAAAAGGGTTTGTGCATCCAACAAGGCATTAAAAACCTCTTACATGTCCTTTTCCTTGAGCCAAGTGGCATTAACTTCATTTTCTTCACCCTGCAACTTGTCATTTCATCAATTTTGAAATTCCACCTAATTGGATTTAATTGCACAATGACCAAAATTTGCTCCACCTTTGTCCACTCACATGTTGATGAGTGGCATTATGTCATTGGTTGGTGTTTGATCTCACATTCATCCATTTTTCCTCATCCACCATCTTTCTCATCTATAAATAAGAGGCTCTCATTTGAATTTTGGATCCAAAACTTTATGCAAAGTCATTATATTGAGGTTTTGAATTTATCCATCCATTTTTCATCCATTTTCTTAGTTTTCATCAAGTTTCATAGCTAGGTTATGGTCAAATCTCATCAAGGAGCATCTATCTTCATCAATCATCATTCAAGCTTGCAAGGAACTGGGAAAGGGCCATTTTCCACATTAAAATGGCACCAATTCCCCCATGGGATTGAGAGTTTGTTTATTTTGACCAAGATTAACTAGTTTTTATTTATGTTCTTCATTTATTTCTTGTTCTTGATATCTTAAATGAATTCTATGGGGAATGATGTTTCTAACTTGCATATTGGACTAGTTGTGTGTTTTTTATTTGTGTTTGTGGAGGTTTAGGATCACCATTCACATTTTGGTGCTAGAAGGAGGGTGAATCTAAAGAATCTAACATGTTTGTTTGAGAAATTCTATTTTTTTTTAAGTTTTTGTGTTTACAGGAAAACAACATCATTGACAGAGAAACTGCGCTACTATCAATTCAGTGATACTATTTAGCGACACTGAAAAACTCCAAACTGTGATGTTGTGTTCTTCCCACCAAAAATTTGAATTCCAAACTGTGACACTTTTCCATTTTTCTATCATCGGTCAAGTCAAACACCAAACTTCACCGCTAGTCAAAACAATGCCACAATCGAGCTCACTGGTTTCTCCACAGTCCACCACTATCAGTCCCGATGGGGCTATATAGTGATGATGGCTTCTTTAAACCATGTCACCATCACAGACTGCACCACTCGAGTTGGGTAAAAGGCAGTTTTCAAGTTAATTTCAACATGTGCTTCTTCATTTTGATTGCTTTTTACTCCTAACTTATTTTTGGCCTCTGTTTCTATAGTATTAACTAGTTTTTGTAGGTTGGCTTGATCAAAAGTGAAGAGAGGAGAAAAAGACAAAGACTTCTCTATGGAATCATCATTTCATTGTATCAAGTGTTTTTAAACACTTTGGGGAGAAATTATAATCCCTTTTCTAAGGACTTTGTCATCTTCATGATTTTTAGGACTCAATAATTTTCATTTGGGATTAAAAAGAAGAAAACAAAGGGATTAAAAAGAACCTTAGGCAACTTACTAGATTTTGTTGTGGATTTAACAATTGAACAAACAAATCTCACACTTCAAAGTTGGTGCTTAAAAAGAACTCATATTCTTGCTTTTGAAGGATTAAAATGAATATGTGCCTTTTATGTTTTGTAATCCCTTATCCGAAGTAATATCATTTAAAAGATGTATGTGCTTCTCTTGTGCCCCATGACGACCTTGAGAATCAAAAGGATTTTTGTGATATTAAGTTGTATAAGTGATTGCCTCCACACTTCAATTTGGATTCTTAAAATTGAATAAAGTTTGTGACTGTGAGTTAGGTATATCGTGTGTGTTGTATCTTTGTTTCTAAAACAAGGATTGATCGAACTATGGATGTGCTTGCTCACTTTTGTTTACCCTTAGAGGGATTTCCTAGACCAAAAAAGTAATCACCCCAGGGAATGACCCTACTGGGAACACACTAAAGCCAAGCGACTTCCAGCTGGTATATAAGTGTGGGTACTTGAGGAAATTTCAAGTATCACAAGGATTTTTCTAACAAGAAGGGAAAAAATGGTCTCTTTCCATATGGATGATCCCCCACAAATGAAATTCCTATACTAGAATCTTTTGTTTAGAGGCCCAAATCCTTATCTATTTGTTGGTGCAAGAGGTCGGACCTTTGAAGTTGCCCCACATTTTTGCGGTTCTTGGTAGAGATGAGAAGTATGCCATGGGAGTTTCATGGGTACTAAAGCTTGGCTGACTCATAGAAGTGAGTGTCGTGGAGGGGATCCAGTGTGGTCAAGCTTTTAATCATCCACCAAGAATAAGCACAACTGGATTTATCCAAGTGGGGATTCAACAAATATTTCCTCTAATCCATAGGGTAGTGCATGTTCTTGGAATCAAAAAACACTTTGCTTGGATCTTAAACATTGGAAAACAAACATTCAACTATGATCATCAAATTTCAAACCCTTTAGAAGAATCAAATACCTTTGACAAAATTCAAGTGTTATTACTTGCCCTAGGGATTCTATCCTTAGAGGCTTCTAAGCATTTGAATTTACATCTTAATTTTCTCTCATTAAAGTCAACAATAGGAAACTTTTTCCTTAATTTCCTTGATTTCCACATAATGGACTTTATGGGATGAGAAGAAATTGGGACATTAGACATTTAGTTTGAAAACCTAATCAATGAAGTGTTTGTGGTAAAAAGAACTCATTAAGAAAAGATAAGAAACAATTGGACCCCACACATGTGCTCTTCCAAATGATTTCCCGAAAGATCAAAATCTGAAAACCAAAGTCCAAAGGTCTTAGTCAAAAGATCACAAGAAATGATTGTCTATGCTTTATGAATTTAGAGAAAGATTGACCTTCAACTTTTACAAACGTGCATCAAGGAACAATCCAAATTTTTATTCATTTTACTATTGTCAATATCGAAGTTCATTTTACTATTGTCAAAATCGAAGTCTCTTTCAAAGGTTTGAGTATCTCACATAGGAAGTATTAGAATTTTCTTCAACACCTTGTTCTAGTAAACAAAGTCTCTCTAATTATCTTAGGATCAAAATGAAAATACTCTCATCCATTCTTCAAACATCAAAATAAAAAGTCACCTCACAAACAACTCTTGGAAATCTTGAAAAAATCCTTTGTGCTAAACTTTGGGAAAATCCTTTTAAATCAAAATCCCAATCATCTTGTTTGACCAGGTGTGTGTAGATGAATCCTTCTTTGCACACTTAGTTAAATTATCATCTTGTGGACAAGTTTACTCTAGGACAACATCCAATCTCTTATAGTTTATGAGTTCATTATCCAAACCAAATCCAATCAAAATCGAAATCAAAATCAAATCAATCCAAACTCAAGATCCAAAATCGAAATCAAATCAAATCAATCCAAAATCAAGATCCAAAATCAAATCAAACATCAATCCAAAAATTCCTAAAGTTTAGTATCCTCTTCAAGGTTTCCTAAGAGTTCCAATTGTCCACCAATCATCCATCTCTTATTATCTCATCATAATCTTTGATTCTCAAATATCTTAGAATTTCTTTTTTTGTACCTAAATATTAGATCAATCCAAAGAATTAGAGGTTCATCTCTTACATTCTTGAAAATTGATCCCTATTTTATGGTTCAAACTAGATTTCAACACAAGAAGAACATGGAAATGAACAAAGAAACATCCACTTTGAGTGACTTGAGTCAAACCGCTTATGAAATCAATCCTATTGGATCTAACAATCCCATGCTCAATATTCCTCCACTTCCACAAGATTCTCAAGAGGAAGGTCAAGTAGAAGACATCACCAATAGTGTCTTAGGGATGAGACAAGATCAAATTAATTAAATGGTCCAAAATCTTGAAACTCACAGAATTGTCAATACCATGATGAAGCTCAATCCCTCACAATACATGCTAGAATTGGCTAAAGAAGGGGCTAAACTCCCTTCCAACTATGATGTGATCACTCTTGTGGAGAAGCCTCTTGGGATTATGCCCCCAATTTCATTCACACCTGCATTTCACAGCATCACTCAAAACATCCCCCAAATCACATCATCCATTGCTCCAACTCAACCAATTTTTAACAAGGGGAGCTCATTGCTTCATGCACTTCAAACACACCCCCTTGTGAACAACCAAGATTTGGATGCAAACACCATCTTGGGTCAATCTGTCCAATTGAATCCGCTACACGCATATGTTCCACTCACTTTCCATGACCCCAATGACCGATCATCTTTTCACGCAACACTGGCATATCCTCTCAACACATAAACATCTCTCCCTATGACTTCATAAGGAGAAGGTGGCCTATTTGGACAAGGGGGAATCTTTGATCCCTCATCATCATCATTTCCACAAGGGAACACACCACCCATATTTCCACCACTTCCACCTTTACCATTAACATCCACATCACCCCTTAGTTTAGGGCTACCTCCTTAACCACCACTCAATCAACAAATTAAAAACAACCCCCCAATCATCAATCAAAAAATCATACCAAATCCACTGATATTTCCATCAATATTGCAACAATAGATGGTAACCATCCAAGCAACCTAGGAAATCACTGCACCATCCATAAATGTCATCTCTCAAGGACCAAGCATATCAATCGCACCATCTACCACACAAATACCCACCATCAATACAATGACACCGCTCATCACAACAACACCATTTTGAATCTGTCACCACCACCTCCACCAAGACCAAATGTGGCCAACCAATATAGTCTCATGTTGCAAGCAACTCAACAAGCCCATCAAAAGGAAGTTCAACAATTCGAAGCTCAATAAGCAAAAAACACGCAAGCTGCATAACAAGCTACTCAACAAGTGCAAGAAGCTCAGGTTGCACAACAAGCACAACAAGAACAACGGGCTGCTCAAGCTCAAGCTTTGTCTGAACAACGACAAGCCGCCCAAGTTGTGCAAGCAGCTCAAGCTACACAAACTGCACAAGCTGCATAAGCTTCCCAACAAGCACAAGCTCAATACCAAGCTCAACAAGTGCAAGCACAAGCTCAATACCAAGAACAACTGCAAGTAGCCTGACAACAAGCATATCAAGAAGCCCTGCAACAATACCAAGAACAACAAGATGTAGCCCAATTACTATCCCAATAACAAGTGTTGTTGGCACATCAACAATAGGACCAACAACAAGCGTTGTTGGCACAACAACAAAAAGAAAAACAACAAGCATTATATGCACAACAACAAATGCAGGCCTATCAACAAGCCTTGATTGCACAAAAAAAATTGCAACAAACTCCCACTAACACATCCAACACTCCACCCGTCACTTAAACACCTTGACCACTTCAAAACACATTTACTCCATCTCTCGATCCATAAGACGACGTGACAACACAAATAAAATTGCTCTCGTAGCAAGTGTTGTATCTCCAATCAGGGAAAACAACAAAGACACCAAGAAAATTTTGTCCCTATCCATTCGACAAGATCCTTGCAATGGTACCATTCCTAAAGGGGTTTGAAATATCAAAATTCAACAAATATTGTGGGACAGGAAACCTTGAAGACCATATTAGGGAATTCCAAGTACATTTCCTATAGGTCGCATATGATGACGCATATCTGATGCAACTATTCCCTTGAAGTTTGGCTAGTCCTGCCATGGAGTGGTTCTGTCACCTTCCTCCTAGCATCAAAAATTTCCAAGATATTATAGATGCATTCATAAAAAACTACACATTCACTATAGGTAAGGATTTCAATCTAGAGGAACTATCGAATCTTAAACAAGCTAAGGGGGAATCATTCGCTTCCTTCTTAAATCAATGGCGATCCAAGGCCAACAAGAGAAAATGGGCCATGCCAGAAGAACAAGAAGTTTGCACCAACATTGCCAATCTTGAGAAAACCTTGGATTTCCATCTTAAGATGCAATGTATCACCATGTATGACCATTTGATCCCTAAGGTGATCAACATTGAATGAGCCCTTATTGTACAAGGGGGGACACCCACATATCTAGAACATCAAGACAATCACCCTTCCACCAGCTATAATGAGAAACCTCACATGTGGGAGAAGAACATAAATCTCACTAATGATTGTGTGGTGGATTCCAAGGTCCTAATTAGTTCTCCGAAACAAAATACCTAGACTAACCTACAACCAAAAGGAATCAATCAAAACAATACACAAGCCAATGTGGTATCACAACAACTAGCAAACAATGAAATCAATAATCTAAACAATCAAGGGGGACCACCCCCATGAAACAAAAATTCCCCCAAGAGAAAATACACTACTCTTGGGGAACCAGTTGAATCAGTCATGAAGAAGCTGATAAACGAAAATCTCATCAAAATTCCTACTTATGAGAACTATAAGAAACCCCAAGTGAAACCACCATGGTACAATGAAAGCCACCTTTGTGATTTTCACAAAATCAAGGGGCACACCACTGCTAGTTGTATGAGGTTGAAAATTTTGATCCAAGACCTCATCGATAAAAAAATCATATATGCTGAGCAACTAAATGGAAATCAAGACCTAAAAATATACACGAATTCAATGCCAGATCATAATCAAGGGAACAATCATGGAAATACCAAGTATGCCAATGTGAATCATGTGTACGATCATTTTGTCACATCCCTAGATGAAATGGTCACTATTGTTAGCATCAAGGGATCCAAAGCTAATTGTGGAGTCACCACACACGGTGGCAAGGTCACCATTACTAGATCATCACAACCACCTAGGGAATCCACTTCTAATCCAAAATATGTTCCAAATGGCTACAATTCCCTAGACCAGCTAAAAATAACCCCTGCTTAGATCTCCATCATCGAGTTGCTGAAGATATCACCTGCACATAGAAAAATCCTAGAGGAAGCATTGGCTTCATCCACCATCTCCATGGATCTAGATAATGAACAATTCAAAGCTATGGTCAGAAATATCACCACTCCAAGTCTCCTAACATTCTCTAATCAAGACTTCCCCTCCCAACCATCTCATAATTGTGCACTCCACCTTGAATTCCTAGTTCATAAAAAAAAAGTCAAAAGGGTCTTGGTGGATGGGGGTGTAGGTCTAAACATTTGTTCCCTCAAATTAATAAAGAATCTAGGATTCTCAAAGGATGCCATTGAAAAGGTAAGGGCATCACAATCAGAGTGTATGATGATCAGGAAAGAGTGTCTCAAGGCACTATCCAACTCCCTATCCAAGTAGGTCCAACCATTATGGAAACCACATGCCAGGTTCTTGACCTTGATTTACCTTATAACATTCTCCTGGGGCATCCATGGATCCATGGGATAAAAGCAGTCGCATCAACTTTCCATCAGTGCATCAAATTCCCATATCAAAATCAAGAGGTCACAATTCTTAATGTATCCAAAATCAACGTCATTATCCAAGATAATGGGTGTGGGGATTACAGAATGAAGAAAAGTGATTTTGTCATAGGGGAGTTACCTTAATCTCCTAGGACTCACGGCCAACCCCAACCAGTTGAAACATCATCCCATACCTTCAAAGAAGACCCCTCTAGATTCAAAAGTTGGGGGGATCTAAGTCAGGAAATAGTAGATGAAAGAGACATATTCGGTATCCTATATCAAGATGAAAGGATCATGCCTGATCTTCTAATAGATGAAAGTAGCAAAAGACTACAAATGATGCTTGGTATGGGCTATAACATAAACAAGAAGATTGGAAAGAATGAAAATGGGCTTCTAGTACCTCTCATTTAGGAGAAGCGTATGAGAAATATTGGCCTCAGATGTACCCCTTTGAAGGTGACCATACTTGGAAAAAGTGCCTTGATTAGAAAGGTCAAAACTCCCCCTCAACTATCAGCATCCACCCTTCAATTACCAGTATCCACAGGTCAAGTCATAGACAAGTTTACCTTTGACATAACTGATGTGTGTAGTAGTGATGAGGATCCCATAACTGACTTGCCTATGCTTTTCAAAGATTCCTCCCTACTGATGATTAGCACCCTTTCTTTTGAGTCAGACCATCAAACCCATGAAATAAACCCAGTCTATCCCCATCTCATCGATTACAACCAACAAGGACCAAAAATTCTAGACACATTCAAAAATGATGAGGCACTCTCAGAATTCATGGGTTTATAGGATACAATGCCATACAGAGATCACAAGGCTGGGTTTGACATCATACTAGACACACAGGCTTATTACAGGGAAATGATTGAATCCTTTAGTCACAAAAGTAAAAATCTAAGAATAATCTCTAGGTCTTTGAGTGAAAACCACACTGTGGCACTCTCTGACCTAAAAATAGTAAAAATAAAGGATGCATCCAATGGTGAAAAAATCTCTAAGGCATCGAAGGATGAAGGATTCAATATTTTTATCAGTACAATACATTAGGCGAAGTCAGTGGTCCTAGTAGAGAAGTGTAATCCAATCAACCTGGGAATAGAGAAACTACCACACATAACATTCTATGCAGAGTCACTTTTGACAAAAGAGCAAGAATTCTTGGTTGCCTTCCTAAAAGAAAGAAAGAAAAACTTTGCATGGACCTATGCTGACATGCCTGGGCTTGATCAAGAGGTTGTGGTTCACCACCTAGCTATGTATCCTGAAGAAAATTGATTAAGACAAAAGCTAAGGAAAATGCATCCCCAAATAGCATTATTTGTCAAAATGGAATTACAAAAGCTCCTAGATGCAGGGTTCATATGGCCGATCGATTATCTAGAATGAGTCTCAAACCTTGTACCTATTTCAAAGCCCACTAGGGGAATCTGTATCTGCATGGACTTCAAAGATCTAAATAAAGCATGTACCAAGGATGACTTTCCACTTCTGAACATTGCAATGATTGTGGATATGATAGCAGGACATGAGATTTTATCATTGATGGATGAATTCGTAGGATACAACTAGATCATAATAGCAAGAGATGACCAACACAAAATGGCCTTCACTTGCCCATGGGGGACATATTACTGGAATATGATGCTGTTCGGATTGAAAAATGCAGGAGCAACCTATTAGAGGGCCATGACACTAATATTTCATGACATGATCCACAAAACTGTGGAAGATTACGTGGATGATATATTGGCCAAATCAAAGAAATGACGAGATCATATAGTCACATTGGGCTCCATCTTTGATAGGTTAGAAGAATACAAAGTCAGACTCAATTCAAATAAGTGTATCTTCGAAGTACAGTCAGGAAAGCTCCTTGGGAATATTGTGTCTATGAGAGGGATTGAAATAGATCCTGCTAAGGTCAAAACAATCCTTGAAATGGAGGCACCAAAAACATTGAAACAACTAAGAGGCCTACAAGGAAGACTCCAGTCCATCCGCCAATTCATAGCGCAACTAGTAGACAAGGTTTTCCCCTATTCTCATCTACTCCATAAGGGGGTAGCATATAGGTGGGACGAGAAATGTGATCAGGCCTTCAATAAGATCAAGGAATATTTACTCACGCCACCTATCCTCATGCCATCAATTCTAGGCAAATGCTTAATCTTTTACATATCAGCAACAACGACAGCTCTTGACACTCTCTTAGCACATCATGATGAAAATGGGAAAGATAGAGCTATCTACTATATCAGCAAAACTATGGTGGGACATGAGCTAAACGATACATGCATTGAGAAAGCTTATCTAGTAGTCATGTTTGCAGCTCAAAAATTCTAACATTACATGGTAGCACATCAAATAAAGCTCATTGTAAAGATAGAGCCCCTCAAGTACCTACTTTTTAAAGCAACTCTTACAGGGTGGATGACAAAATGGGTTATGATCCTCACAGAGCATGACATTGAGTATGTGGAACACAAGGCCATCAAAGGACAAGCAATTGCAAATCAGTTGGAAGAAGCACCAATCTACTCGGAGAACCCACTTGTATCAGAGTTCCTAGATGAATTGATCTTCAACCTAAGTGTAGCGGATCACTAGAAAATGTACTTTGATGGATCTTACATGTAACATGGGTCGGGAGTAGGGATCTTCTTCATCACCCCACAAGGAGATTGCATACCAAAATCATTCAATTTGTCATTCCCTTGCACAAATAACATTGTAGAATATGAGGCTCTTGTCATAGGGTTGAGAATTGCAATGCAGTGGTAGATCATGGCACTCAAGGTCTACAGAGACTCACAACTCATAATCAACTAGGTAAATGATGAGTATCAAACAAAGGATGACAAGTTGACTCCCTATAAGAAACTGGTGGAAAACCTTAAGGAGTTCTTCATTGATATCACATTTGAGTAGCTACCAAGAGAAAATAACAGAGCGAAAAATGCAATGGCTATGATCAGATCACTCCTAGACATCCAACGTAACATCCCAAAGCAATAATTCCTCTTAGAGAAACTTCTTGTACCAACATTGAGGTACCAGAGTCTAAATTTGTGTGTGAAATTGTTGGTCCTGGTGATCCCTGGTACCATGATATATACACTTACCTGAGAATAGGAGTCCTCCCCGCTGACATAACCCTGAACCTCAAAAGAGCCTTTGTCAAGAATTCATCCCATTTTGTCATCCTAGGAGATACCCTATACCGTAGAAGCATTGAAGGGACCCTTTTACATTGCCTAAATGCTGAGGAATCTTGGACTACCTTAATTGAGGCACACAACGACATTTTTGGTTCACATTCGAGTGGTATGACATTGGCCAAGAAACTGCTAAGGATGGGGTACTATTGGCCTACAATGGAAAGAGAAGCACAAGATTATGTTAGAAGGTGTTTTTAGTGTCAACAGCATGGGGATCTCATCCATGTACCAGCTCAAGAGCTCCACCCGATTGTTACACCTTGGCCCTTTTCACAGTGGGGGCTTGATCTCATTGGAAAAATTACCCCCACCTCATCTAGTGGACACAAGTTCATCATCACTACCATTGAGTACCTCACTAAGTGGGTGGAAGCCATCCCCATGACCTATATCATAGGAAAGAAGATATCAAAGTTTATCCTGAACTACCTAATTTACCACTACGGTGTCTGTCGAGCCATCATCTCAGATAACATAACACCTTTCAAAAACCAGGATGTTTGTGACCTATGCTAAAAGTTCAAAATCCAACATTGCTTTTCCACTCCATACTATCCCCATGGAAACGACCAAGTTGAGGCTACATATAAGACCATCCTAAAAATCCTCAAGAAAATAGTCAATGACATTGGTCATGATTGGAATTTTTAGCTAAATCCCACCCTATGGGCCTATCGAACAAGTACCTACACACTAACAGGTGCCACCCCATTCGCCCTGGTCTACAAATTAGAAGCCATATTATCCATTCAGATCGAGCTCCCATCACTGAGAATATCATTGCAAAATCTCATCATAGATGAAGAATATCGGTTGGCAAGATTGAATGAGCTGGAATTACTAGATGAGTGGTGTATGGATGCCTTAAACCATTTGTAATTCTACCAGAACTGACTCAAGCAGAGTTACACCAAGAAGATTAGGAGTCATACTTTCCAAGTAGGAGAGCTTGTGCTGAAGGAGAAACAAAAGAATGTTCCAAATCTAGATAACAAGGGAAAGTTTGAACCCAATTGGTTGGGGCCCTTCATCATCACAGTAAGCTACAAGTGAGGGGCATATCAGCTATCAATGCCTGAAGGCGAACCTCTACAGGAGCCCATGAATAGCTCCCATCTCAAAAAGTTTTATGCCTAATCTTGTAGGGTGTAAAACCAAAAATATAAAAAAAAAAGAGAAAATGTCCTAAAAAAATGGTCACCCTGATAAAAACCTGGCAAACAGGCATCTTGGTGACAACAAAAAAATCAAAAAACAAAAAAATCCAAAGAAATCAGAAAAAGGATTAAAAAACCATAAAGAGAAAAATAGTCCTCTAGTGAAAACCACTTCAATGGCACTTTGGGCAAGTACCTTGGTGAAAACCTAGCAAATAGGTGACTTGAGTAAATAAGCACATTCCATCCACTAGGATCTCTATGGCTTGTTCTGCATCATCCATCCATTACACTTCCATCATCCATCTATCTCCATCCATCGCTCGTCCACATTTGTATCATAGCTTGATCCTGTGTTCGTGTCATGATCCCTCCTAGTACTACTCGGCCCATTCTCAAGGTCAATTTGTACTATCTTTATCAGAGTAGTCTATTGCATCGTGCTAGGGGCATGGTCTCATTGGATCAGATTTGTGTATATTCTTGAATTCTTACCTAAATCAAAAAATCCAAAAACATCAGAAAAATAGAAAAAACCGAAAACATTAAGAAAATCCCAAAAACATTCATAAAATTAGAAAATCCAAAACATTCAAAACATTCAAAATCCAAAACAGGTCAAAAATTTAGTCAAAAAAGTCAAAAACAGAGTCGTCTTGTCGAACTACGGGTCTCTAAGCTTTGAACGTAGGAAAGGTTGATCTTTGATCATCCCCCAAGACACTTAGGTCAGTCCTTTAGGAGTCTTTCATAATAAGTTGGCAATCCATTTGTTCGTATCTCATTAATAATCGAGTCTGTGTCAGTCGAACTACATGGTCTATGTGTGTATAAAGTAGGAAAGGATAATCTATTGATCAGCCCCTTGAGGCCCTTAGGATAGGTCTTTAGGTTAGTCTCTTGGTCAAAATATCATAAAACCCCAAAACATTGGAAAAAATTGAAAATCAAAACATTTGTAAAATCTCAAAAATATCAAAAAACAGCCTAAAAAACATCCAAATATTTGAAAAAAATCATCCATCCCATCTCACAATCACCTGCAATAAACATCACTCATAATAAATCAATCATCAACCTCAACCTTTGGTGAAATAGTCAGAAACAAGTCTAGCAGTTAAAAAGTGAAAACTTAAATGTCAAAAGTCTCAAGTCTAGGTCAGTAAGTAAACAAGTTGGTCAATTCTTGGTATCAATAGCCTATCATCCAATTAGTCCCAAATCATCTAATAACATCCTATCCTAGGATGCATACTTCCTACAATGGACATCAACATTAGGCATCATTGTAGTTTAGTCTTGGCTAGTAGTATGAAAAACATTAGCTTGTATGTTTACTTTATCTTTGTCTTTTGACTTATCTTATTTGCGCTCATTCCAATGACCTCTTGATGATTTCAAAATAAAGGGATTTAGAGATAAAGGAATGAAGCAACGATCATTATCTTTTTATCTATTGTGCTTGTTGGATATTCTTGTAATATAACCTTGGTCATGTGTGCTTTGTTTAGGTGTAGGGAGGATGTTTTAGGTGTCTTGTTGACCACATAGGAAGGCTCGCCTTTTTATGTTTTGGTCTGAGATGTTTGGAATATTTGAACTACATTTTAGATAAGGTTTTTTATGTCAGGTGTGAATAGGATTACTCCTATTTGATTGTCAAGTAAAAATCCATCACAGTAGGTGCAACGCCATCCTGGTTCTTTATACCTTGATGCATCGTGCCTATGTGTATTATCAAACATAAGGTAAATGGCCCTTTTAAAGTCCCAATTATTGGTAATAAAATCGTCATCATCATTTTCATCATCTCTAATAAAGTAGGCTTGTTGGATTCTCTTATTTCTTCTTCTTTCTCTTCACGCTAACATGGTACCATGATAGTTAATCAAAATCATCACTAATGCATACATCCTACATCCACAAACTATCAACATAATGCATACCATGACATATTATTTAGGAAACATTAATCATCTTGCATGCATTGCATTTCATCATTGCATAATATAGATTGGTTATTCTAAGCATCTCAGAAACCATACATTTGTATCCATTGCATAAACATAAAAGCATCATCAAATCATCACAAAAGCATCTTTTGCATCATCATATAAGCATTATCATACCATATGAATCATCATATCATATCATATACATCATCACATTTCATACATCTCATAAAGCATCATCACATTTCATACATCTCATAATGCATCATCACATAGGCATCATCATTAAATGCATCATTATAAAAAGTGTCATCACGTCATCCATATATGCATCATAATATCATACATAGAAAGGTCCTAAAAAAGAAAAAAAGAGCATCTCATACATCTCATACATCTCATGATCATAGCATCATCATCCATATAGATGTATTAGTCTAAATATTTTAAATCATTTGCATATCATGACATTTACACCATACATACGTCATCATAAAAAGTGCATAGAAAAGAGATTAAAAAAAATACATGCATAAACATCTGCATAATCGCTGCATCACTTAATAACATCAAATAATATAGAATCATACATGCATCACATAAGATAGAGTCATCACATCACATATAGAAAATTGCATATAGAAAAGTAAAAACATCCATCCATCATGCATAAATAGAATAGGGCACATCATATCTCGAATTGGCCATATCATATCATATATCATCAATAAAGTAACTGTCATGGTACAAAGAATTATAATCAAATGTGTGTATCAATCAATATATACAATTTCCCGCGGGGCTATCAAAATAGAGCCCGTGGACCTCAAAAAGAATGTTGTCTTTGATAAAAAATATGAGGCTAGCCCTGATGGCTGCTGCCCTCACTCGACGGATCCTGCCTTTGCCTTGTCTGCTATGAAAAGTCTAGTGCTCGAGCCGCTTGGGGTACTACCTGATAATAGTGAACTTTGTAGTACTCCACCTCTTTAACCGCATCATGGTAGATCCTCGTAGGGACTATCCTACCCTATGTGGCCTCTAGCTGCTGGCGTCTCACATTCTTCTATGCCAATTGAAGCTTGGTGGCCTGTCTCTACTGTATGGCTTGGTCCCACTTTGTGCAGGCCTAATCTCACTCAACTGTCAATGTGGCAACCCATGCCTGTAGCTGTTGAATGAGAGCATCTCTCTGGTCTAGTTGAGGTGGTGGTGGTGGTGGTGGTTGTTGTGGTTCCTTCAGGGAATCTCTCTGCGGGTCCCCATCTCTCTGCGGATCCCCATCTCTCTGTTGCCTGTCCCTATCTCTATGATGGTATCTATGCACCTGATCACTCTGGCTCCACTGGTCTAGAGGTAGTCCACCTCCTCCTATGCCTCCACCACCATCTCCATCCCCATCACCTTTTCCTCCTCGCCCCCACCCCTGCCCTGCTGACCAGCCTCGAGGTCTTCATTATGGTAATAGTGTGTCAGGCACTGTCAATCTAATCAGTGGATGAAACGAATCTCGATACACCTATGTGGTCCTTGGGTCCATTGGCCCCTGATCATATGGCCATGGCTTGGCCACCAACATCCTAAAACTTTCCACTGCCTCATCTGCGGGAATCGTTCGACCCCATGTAGTCTCCATCATAGTACGTGCAAATATGGCCACATACTGGTCATTGAGCCTATCCCGAGTCTCACCAAACCACGTCATCGCTCAATCAGGCAAGTAACCCTCTATCATGGTATTCTCCCTACCCAACATAAGTCATTCCTGCCTTGCGAAGAAGAGCTATTGAATGTCATCATACCAAACGAGCATACCAAGCCAAGGTCTCCAAGTAAAGACTATCATCTCGTCGATAACCCTCCTCCAGTGAGGGATACTAGCTACCCCTGTATCAGTAAAGTTCAAGCCACCTCAGTACCACCAGAATGTTTGATCATCTAGCTACATATCAATTGGTGTAACCCGTGGGTGCAACACTGCAATGTGGTCCCAGGCCCAAATGTGTAATAAAGTGACTCCTGCTTAGATAGCCCTACTATCTCAATATGCAAACTCATATAAATCATGATAGATGGAGGCCATCATCACTAGCCCCCATGCGAAGCACTCTCTCCGTCAAAGCATCAGCTTCCAGGAAAGACCCCACGCTAGACTGAAGTATCGGCCACACCAATCTGGTGCCACAAGTCCCAAGATAATGGCTGCTACTATTAATCTGAATGGCAACACTGAAGTCTTGTACCACTCTAACTTGATCTATCCATCTGCAAAAATGATCTCATCAAGGCCCATGATCTCATAACAAGCATCTATCCTGGCATCCACATCATAGATCACTCACTCTCTGTGGATCGGTAAATGAAGAATGCACCACACATCCTCCAGGGTCACTGTCACCTCGGCTATAGGGAAGTGAAATGAGGAAATCTCGCTATGCCATCTCTCTACTAATGTTTTCATCATCCTTGGGTGTGTCCAGATGGCTGAGGCATATGCGACATACCATTGGCCAATCGCCCCAAGGTGCACCTGGAGTAGCTCGTGTAAACCAATCAACCAACTCAGAATCGAGGACTTGTGCTCACATGAATGAATGGACTTGTCCTCTTGCATCGGTAAACCCACAATGTCAAGTTTCCTAAAAAAGCCAGGATCCCATTTCAAGTTTTCATGACTGAAACAACAAATGTGTCATTGTTTGCAATGGTGTCTCTATTTGAAATTTCCAAA
>VDFB02047230.1:297725745-297896215 GCA_007258455.2 Sequoia sempervirens
TGATACATTTTATTTTTATTTTAGGGGGTATGATGTCAGTCTTCTTTGATGTCTAAATGAATTAGAATCTTGTGTTGCATTAAATGAACTACATAGTGGTTTTTCCGGGACCATACTAATGGAATGGAATTAGCAAAAATATTCTCAGAATGAGATATTATTGGCCTACTATGGAACACGATGCCTGTGAGTTTGTCAAAAAATGTGTACCATGTTAGAAACATGTGGAAATAATCCATGCGCCTGCACAGGACCTGCAACCTATCGCTATGTTGTGGCGTTTTTCATAGTGGGGTCTCGACTTGATCAACAAGATCTATCCTCCATCATCCAATGGTGATACTTTCATAATCATTGCCATTGAATATTTCACTAAATGGGTGGAAGCACTTCCACTCTCCCAAATCACTTGCATCCAATATCTAAATTCATCCTTTACCATATTCTTTGCAGATATGGTTTCCTTGCCAGCATTATTACTGACAATGGAAAACCTTTCAAAAACCAGTATATGTGACACCTATGTGAAAAATAAGACATCCAACATCATTGGTCCACACCCTATTACCCCCAAGGTAATGGAAAAGTTGAGGCTACCAACAAAACTCTAATCAAAATTCTCAAGAAGGTCGTTAATAATACTAGTCACGATTGGCCCCTCCACCTTAATCCCACCCTTTGGGCATAGAAAACATCCATCCACACCCCTACTAGTGCAACTCCATACTCCCTTATCAATGGAATTGATGCCATATTACTGATAAAATTCAACATTCCATTACTTCATATCTCCTTAAAGAATCTGATCAGTGATGAAGAATCTTGTGTTGCACATTTGAGTTAGTTGGAGCTCCTCAATGAGAATCATCTTAAGGATTACAATCATCTTTAGGCTTATCAACATCGGCTTAGGAGGATCTAGAATAAGAAGGTTTGTCCTCGTCAGTTTCAAGTCAACGACCTAGTCCTCAAGGAGAGTCAAGGCACCCAACAGGATTGAGAGAAGAAAGGAAAATTTGAAGCTAATTGGTTTGGGTCCATATGTCATCACTGCACAATATTTTTCAAGATCATATCGTCTTGGTACACCTGAGGGGGAAACCTTAGAGGAGCCCATCAATATCATGCATTTGAAATGGTTCTACACTTGATTTAGTTGGGTTGCCCCACCTAGAAAATACTTAATCCAGAAAAGTTAAAAAAAATTTGAAATATGTCAAAAATCCGAAAATAGTAAAGAAAAATAAATCATCTTATGGTGAAAATCACCCTTGGTGGCAACTTGGATAGGTATGTTTGGTGAAAACCTGGAAATAGGTGCCATTCATAGAGGGCTTAATCATTATCTACCTTACACCCCACTTTCCTATATTCTTGCATCTCATCCATCCTATCCTAGCATCCTATTGTATCCATCCTCTATCGAAATCCATCATCCATCAACAACTTGGTATATTTTGATTGAGCATTAGAAGATTTAGATTTTCTATTATAAATCCTAAGCTTTTTCATCACTTGTATATTGTTTTTGTGTCATCAGTCTTGCATCCCCATCTAGGGTCCTCCATCATGTCCTCTTATCATTAGGTCTCATGTCATCTTCAATCCTTTTGTCAAACTACGTTGCCTCTATGCTTTCACGTAGTATAGGCCATCTTTGATTTTTCCTGAGGCTTTCATTAGTCCTTTTGTGTCAGTCCCCATCATTCATCTGTCTAGTCTTGGATTTTTCCCATCCATTTGAGTCTTCAATGTCCTATTTCAGCTTTATCCATTGTCGGTCGTCAATCCTTTCATCGAACTATGAGGTCTCTACGCTTTCATGTAGGAAAGACTAATATCAGCCCTTGAGACCCTAGGTTTTTCCTTAGGGTGTGTATTTGTTGTGCATCATGTCATCAAATGTGTCCCTATTCTGCTGGTTTCTAACAAAAAAATCCATTCATACCATGAGGTTTGATCCATTTTGAAAATCTTGAGTCATGTCAATCAACTAATCTACTCTCATCCATCTTTGGTCTTCATAGGATGTATCCTTCCTCAAATCAGACTGCATCAACCCCATCCACCTATTAGTCCTACAGAAAAGTATATTTAAAATTTGTTGTGATCTTTTGGTGCTTTTTCATTTTTTTTATCTTTTGGCCTTCCTATTATACCTATTCAGGGTCACCACGATCCATCATATCATGGTGCACTTTTACTAGTAGACATAGGGGAATATCTTGATTTTTTGTGTGATCTTGTCTTCCTGGTTGTCCCATGTAGTACCCACTAAGATCCTTGAGGTCTTGTGTTATGTTGTGGAATCCTTCGTGCTTGTGGTTATTCTAGCATCAGGTCTTGCCAAAGCCTTGTGACTTTGGGGTTTTAGGATAACCTCCTTGTTTGTTGTGTTTGTCCTATGCATTGGGCACTAATCAGCCTTGGTTCTTCATACCCTGGCATAATGTTTCCTATGCTATAGTAAAATTTAGTGCTCCTAATATGATAGAGTGGCATTATATTTTTCATTTCATTCATCTTCCCATTGCATTTAATTTGTCCTAATCCATTTTTCCTAAGCCATGATCTTTTATTTTTGGTTGTGCAAATGATATCCCCCACCTTTTCTTCTTATTAGGGTCCCTACAGTCTTGACAGGTGCACTATATCACCCATCATTATTCAGTTCACTTTGCATGTCTTTTATCACTTAGATTCATTTCATTATCCATTTCATTAGGTTCCATTATCAATTTCACTATCCATTTCATTAGATTGCATTATCAAATTCGTTATCTTTCATAATCATTTCATTATTTGTTGCATTTATCCATTTCATTATTCATCCCATTATCATTTCATTACATTGCATTACCTATTTCGTTATCATTCCATTAGGTTTTATTACCATCTCATTTTGCATTATCATTATCATTATCATTATAATTTTAAGTTGTTTTGATTAATATATATATTTTATTCTAAGCATCTTAATCCACTGCATTTGCATTCCATTATTATTTTTAGTGGTTTGGAATAATACAAGTCTATTATTCTAAACATCCATTTTAGTACATTACATTCATATAGTCCATCCATGACATTATACATATCACAATCCACATTTATTTCATATCATACATTCACAATCAAACATTACAATTCCATCCATGAACATCCACGACATACATAAATACATTCCATAATCCTAAATTCATATATAATAAATCATCATCATATCACCACCTACATCACAAAATGTTAGTTACACATCCATCTCACAAATCATAAATCACAAAACATCACATCATGCATCACATAGTGTTAGACATAATCCATAAAATCCATATCATGTATACCATCATAAATATATTTACCATCATTATAATCACATACATCCATCATAATCATAATCATACATATATGCATCACCAATATCAAAACATCACATACACATCACACATAGCGATCAATATCTGCCACATCATATATATCAAAACATAATGTCCATCACATAGTCCATAATAAAAGTCCTTAATATCCATCATAACAAATCTATAATGTCCATAATAAAGTCCATAAGGATAGTCCATATAGATTTCATCAAATCATACATACATGTACAAAAGAATATCAATATACAAATGAATAGGAGCATTGCTGACACATCACATTTCCTGAATTAGAAAGAATAATAGAATATCTACTCTACCCTGTCAAAAGAATCTATACAAAATAATTTGTGTCTCATCTCTACATCTATGTACACTATCTACTGGTGCATTCTCCAAAGCTAGGACCTTGTCTCTATCACCTATCACTTGTCACCCTAACCATTTCTACCTACATCCGACCACTAGGGTGAGTCTGGCACATATCATTTGTCATGTGGCACTGTCTCCGTATAATGAATGAAGCCCCTAGTCTAAGTAGGTCATGTTTGAGATGGTGCTGGCCTCTGTGCAATTTCCCATACATATGGTAGCACCCTCTGTGTAGGATTGGGAACGACTGTATAATAAGCACCCATCTAATATCCCACCTTCGTCCTTGCATCATCTAACTCAACCACCTGTACTCATGCTTGGTCCCTCTCCAGTCGGTATTTGTCATGCTACTACTATAGCCTCCCCCTCTCCGAACCCCATGCAGCCTACACTAATCTCATGATGGCCACCTATGCCTTGGCCTACCATACTCGCCTAACTGCCTCATCTCTCTCTTCCTGTAGAATTTGCACTTGTGCCTCTTCTTGCTCTGCCCGCCTCACGACATACTACTCCCTTTGCATGGCCTCAAATGGGCCATGTGATCTCTCTAGTTGTCACCCTGCCCACATCACCAACCCCAATGCCTCATCTCTCTCCCCTAGTGCTCCCTCCAACAAATCTTGTAGTCTCTCCACTTCCTAGCACAACCCATCTCTTTTTGCCACCACTCTGTCCTCTACTCCTCCCTCTCATCCTCATAACCTATCCACCTATTCCTGCAATATCTCCCTCTCTGCATCAGACTGCCTCAACTTGTGTTATAAAATATCAATGTGAGCATGTGCACCTGCTAACCTGATGGTAGGGTCCTTTGATAGTGGTTCCTGGTACACCACTAATGCCCTCTCCTCCACCTTCAGTCTATCCATATCCATCTATTGTCTCCCCTCCTCCTACCCTGCATGATCCTCCATCTTCCCATCTAGTATCCTCCTCCTACCCTGCATGATCCTCCATCTTCCCATCCAGTCTCCTCCTCCTATGAGGCCTTTCCTCCACCTCCTCTGCCTCCTCATTATTGAATCCCACTGCTGGATCAATTGGCTATATCAGGGTGATCCTCAATGGAAGCCTCCCCTACCACCATGCTATGTACCTATTAGTAACTCTAGGATCATCTGACCCTCCTCTCCATCCCCATCTAGACTCCCCAATTGGTCACACTACTGCCTTGCCCTATCGTCTGGCATAGTTTTTCCCCATCCCCTCTCATGAGTGATGCATCTAAATCTCTCCTCTGGTAGTGGGATGTCCTATTGGATCCCAAATTTTCTAGTCACTCGATCTAGCTTGTATAGGTATAATAAATGGGTCTCAACTAGTTAGATAGAATTGGGTAAACATGAAATTCATGTACTACCAGTCATCTGCTCTCTAGTCCTTAAAACCTTGATCCACATATGGTCACCACACTATTTGCTTGGCTGTCAGATCATAAAAAACATGCCTCCAGTTCTCTAGGCTAGATACCTTCTTGTAATGTAGCATCCCTACATAATCAAATACTACTGGTAGGCCCTCCACCTACTAGTCGAGTATCAAAATTTCTAGCCTAGTGATCCTGATGTGCTCCCATGCCCACACCTATAGTAGGGTGACATGGGTAACACTAACTACTCATTTGTAACAAACCACATGCATGTCCCTATAGAGATGAGCCAACATGCAAGGCCCCCATGGAAACACCCCCTATCTCCTCTAAATAATATGTTGCACCCCCTCAATCATCTTGAGGTTGAAAAATATTCTACTCCTATATGGGAGGAGGATCCCATTGATCAAGGAACATAGAAATAATGGTAATCGCGATGTAGTCTCAATGCATGTGATGTTATCCAGCTCCATCCCCTAGTAGGGGAGGTCTGCAGTCCTAAATACGGCTCGTAGGCTCTACTCCAAAGGTCATCTTGCCCCTCTACTCACTAGGTGTCCCCAAATCAGCATCCATAATATCCTCCAAACGTCCTCTAATGTCACTGTCATCTCCCTAGTCAGGAGGAGAAAAGTGCATGTCTCTGAGCTCCACCTCTCCATCAATGCATTCAATAGCGGTCTATGTGGTCATATCACCGGGGATGCTACCATGCATAGTAGTCCCACTCGGTCTAATGACTCATGATCTGTTAGAGTAAAACCATCAGTCGTGAGCATAGCTGAGTGCCTCTCTCATGTCTGTAGAGTGTCTATACTTTGCATCCACCTAACCATCTGTTAGATATTTCCTTGTCATTTTTCTTTTAGTCCCCATCTTTCTTCATATCCCTTTTTTTGCAAATTTTCATTTGTAGGATGTGAATTCGCCCCTTCCCACCTTTTTGCGTGTTCGCCCATCGGCTTAGCACATTTTCCCCTATATTTCCCATAGGCGACTTCACCTATCAACTTGGAAGATTCACCGTTTCCTTTCCCTAGGAATGGGTTCACCCCTTTTCCATAGGGGAAAATTCACATTCGCCCCTGCAACCCATTTTCCCCATCAGGTGATCTCACTTTTACCTTTTTCTCCTTTGGGAAAATGCACTTTCACCCTTTCCATGGATGGGCGAAATCACATTTGCCCTCTTCCCTCATCTCCTCCCTTTGGGAAAATGCGCACTCGCCCTTTCCCTTGAGGGCGATCTCGTAATCACCCCTCCAGTCGTGTGCCCATTCCTATGGCAATATGCATCTTTCCATTCCCCTTTTAGGTGATCTCACAATTACCTATTCCCTCATGCAATTGCCCCTATGGATGCGCATTTTCATGTCCCATGCCACACATTTTCCCTTTGGACTATAGAGGCAAATGCACTTTTCTGGAAGGGAAAATCCACCCTTCTGTGGCACCCCCGTTTCACTCTAACCTGCCCACCCATCCCCCAAAAGCATAAAAGACGTGAAAAACTTAAACATTCCAATGACAAAGCTTGGTTTCTAAGGCCTACCTGTCGAGGCACGATGTATCGGTGGTAGAAATCTTGAACAGTGTCTGGTCGGTGGATGATGTCCTCCTTTGCCATCTCGCTCGCTCACCTCATCACCTCTCATGGTCATTCGCCCAATCATTCTTCACCACGTGTGCACAAAGGTGAATAGTAACTTTTCAAATTTACTATTTATAGGTTTTCACCTTTTTTACCTAATTAGCCTTGCTAATTTTGGGAATTTTTAACCTTTATTAACCCCTTTTTAATCCTTTTGACCTAATTCTTCCATGGGTCACCATTTGCACACCATTTTTCCATTTTCCTCCATTCAAAAGCCATTCTTCATGGTTTTTCATCCTCTACCATGTGATTCCCTTCGTTTCTCCATATTGAGATGTCTCCCAAGGCTGCTTTTCTTCCCCATCTACCCTCTCGAGGGGGCATACCTCATTGTATTTCCCCATTTTTCCTGTCCATCACCCTACCTGCAATACCGAGGCATCTACTAGAGTCCTCTTCTTCTATCAAGTCTTCTACACTTTAATTTTCTTCAAAAAACCATTATTCTAATGATATTTTGAAGAGGGTCAAAATATAGACAACTGAATTTGACCACCCCCATATGGTCAAATTCACTCTTATATTCCTCTATCCCATATCGATAAGCCATATTAATTAAATAATTTATTATTTGGTTAGTATTCATCTTGTTCTTAATGTCCCCTAAGGTGTTTAATTAATCAATTAAATACCTTATCCCCTCTTCTTCTCTAAATTAAATAAATAGTCACTTTATCCATTTTCTCTCTCCTTGTCCCATCCTCCAACATGTCCCCTAATCTTGATTATCCCACTTAACCTCAAACTAAGGTGTGCACATTCCTAATGCAAATTAGGGTCACATCCTCCATAAAATGAAAGTGGCTCACTAATTAGGGTTAGCTCACCTAATCCCTCATTTGCACAACCTAAATCAATGATTAGACCTAACCTAATCCTCATGCCATTTATGGAATCCACCCTTAGTCAAACCTATTAATTAATTTCTCCTTTTGGAGAAGTCATCCCCATACCCTTTGGAATTTTAAATTCCAATTTATTTTCCCTATGCGTTTTGAGGAATTTTTGATTCCTCACATCCCCCCATAAGGAATTTTTTTATTCCTTTGTTCTTTCCCATGAGGATTTTTGAGGAATTTTTAATTCCTCTCTTGTCCTCTCATTGTACAAGTCAACAAGAAACTCCCTTATGAGGAGATATTTCCCATTCCCAAGGTACTTGCAAGTATCTCCACCTTATTTCCACTTCATCTTCTCCTTTCCATGTCACCTTTCACATGTCTTCATGAGATGAGTTGAGATGTCTCAAGAAATCTCAACCCTTGATCTTTTTCCCTAGACTAAATCCTAGCCCTCCATCCTTTTGGAGGCTCTTTCCCTAAAATCAATGAAAATTGCTTCATTTTTAATATTCAACATAGGAAAATTTCAAGCACTCAAGCCATCTTGCTACCTTTATTGTTGCAGCACCATTTGATCCACCATATTGCATCCAATCACACATCCATGGACACCATTTCACTCACCATCAAATTCTCGACCATTTACATGTAGATTTTAGCCATTCTATCAAGCAAAGGAGCACACAAATCAGCATCAAAAGGGCCAACCAATTCATCAACTTGGGTAAGGTAAAATACTTGGTTTCTCATCTTATTTTGTTCAAGTTCAACTAGGCCAATTGTGAGGTGTCATTTGTGCTTTCTTTCGTGCATTTTCCATTTGTTTTTTTGCATTTTTAGAGTAGAATTCACACTTGATCATAGAGACAATTTGTTATTATTTGATTGTTACTTCAGTGACATTTTCTTATAAGTTTACAATCTCAAGAAAACCCAATCACCAAATTTAAAACTTCTTTCACTACAATGTTTCCCCCCTACTAATTCATTCGATTTTGTTCCATGGATAGATTATCTTTAATTCTTGAAAATACTTGTTGTTGATGAAGCATGTGGTCCTCTATAGTATGAACTCTTGGTGACCCCTTCAATGATGATGTGATGGAGGAGGATGATATCCATACAATGCCATAAATGGAGACATTTTTATGAACTATGGAAGGAAGTGTTATACCACCATTCTACTAGTGGTAGCTAATCTACCCATTGAGATTGTTTATCAAAAGTGAAACAACATATATATCCTTCCAAAAACTTATTAATAACCTTTGTTTTTCCATTAGATTGAGGATGGTATGAAGAAATATGAGCCAATTAAGTACCCAAACATTTGAATAAATCTATCCAAAAGTTACTAGTAAAGATAGGATCACAGTCACTAACAATAACCTTAGGTATACCATGCAGCTTTTGAATATTCTCCAAAAATTCTTGTCATTGCACTTGTTGTAAAAGGATGTGATAATGCAATTAAATATGCATATTTAGTGAGGCAATCCAGTACTACCATGATGGCATTCTTACCATTAGATCTTGTAAGCCTAGTGATGAAGTCCATGAAGACCTCTTCCCAATGTTGGCTAGGAATAACTAAGGGTTGCAAGAGACCAGGTGTCTTAATTTTCTACCCTCTATTTCTTTAACAAACCAAAAATTCTGCCACAAATTTTTGAACATCCCCTTTTAGCCCTTCACAAAAGAAGTCTTTTTTGACTCGATGATATGTATTCAAAAATATTGAATAACCACCAACTGGAGATTGATGAAGCTCTGTGAGAATTTTTTTTTTGAGAGCGGAATTCTTGAAAAGATACAATCACACTTTATACCAAAAAATATCTCCCTTCTAGTGAAACTTATATGAACTACTAGGATCACTTTGTAATTGTTGAATGATATTACTTGTAGCAACATTATTTTTCCACTCTACTTGGGCCTCTGCTACCCAATTTTCTTGTAATATTGAAATGACACACAATTAAACTTTATCATTCTCATCCTTTCTCGATAGTGCATCTTCCATAACATTTTCCTTCCCTTTATTATATACAATCTCCACATTATATCCCAATATCTTGGTGACCCATTTTGTTGCTCTTCAAAAGATAATTTTTGTTCCAAAAAATATTTTAGGCTATCGTGATCTGTCTTCACCTTGAAGTGTCTACCTATTAGATAAGGCCTCCATATTTTTATAGCATGAAGAATATCTATAATTTCCTTCTCATAAATAGATTTGAGTTTATTCTCATCCTTTAATTTATGTCTCTCAAAAGAAATTGGTCAACCCCCCTACATTAGAATTACTCATATACCATTTCTTGAAGCATCAAATTAAAATCCTTGGTGAAATCTACAGTGGAAAGCACTAGAGTTGTACACATAGCCTCCTTCAACATTTCAAATTCTACATTCATAGATTTATTCTAGTGAAAAGATTCCTTCTTCAATAAAGTTGTGAGGGGTGCTTCTATATGACCATAATTCTTCACAAATATTCTATAGTATCCAATAAATCCCAAGAAACACCTTGATTTCTTAATGGTTTTGGGAATAGGCCAGTACATGATAGCCTTAATTTTGTTAGGATCCACCTTAATTCCTTCATGTGAAACTATGTGTCCCAATTACTCTGCCTCATTGAGACCAAAAGCATACTTGGATGGCTTAGCATAGAGTTGATGATCTTCAACAACTTCTAATACTTGATATATATGTTGCAAGTGTTCTTCCCATATCTTACTATAAATAAATATATCATCAAAGAACATTAATAAAACTTGTTGCAAGAATGGAAACATTGAAGGTGTTGTAATTGATGTCAACTAATCATGTTATCAACTGGTTGTTGTTGACTATATATGACGAGGATATTGATAAAATTGTGAAGAAGATATGTTGCAGGTGTTCAGTGGTTGATCCAAGTTTTGCTCCAGATTTTCTCCTATTATTGTATAGTTTAGATATGTTGTTCATCGTTGTTATAAGATGTTATATCCAAATTTTTAGTTTTTGATTCATTGTACAATGTGATTTGTGTTCACTAGTTGTGAACTGTGGTTTTTAGTATTTTTGGTTGAGGTTTGGGAGAAATATTGTTGGTCTAGATTTCTCTTTAATGAAGTCTTATGACTTGTGGTTCTAGAGTTGAGTTGCCTTGACTTTGTTGAAGATAATTTTGACATCTGGAAGGTTCGTGCTTAATGGTTCTATGTGTTTTAAATTTGTTTTTCCGACCTTGTGTTAAACACTACTTTTGAATTTAATGAAGCATGTTGGATCTATTTGGGTCCCTATGAAGTGTGTGTTTGGGTCGCCCTCATTATAATTCCACTCTAGGATGTTTTGGCACCAACCTAATTTGAATTTAAATTTGGATAGCTAAATTTTGATATGTTTGAAAGATGAAGATAGTATAAATATAGGATGAGTTAGTGGTGAAAAATATACAAGAGAAAAGAAGAGAAATGGGCGAATAAAAAAGAGCAGATAGATGTGGCATTGATGCTATTCAGTGTGTGTGTGATGTGAGTGTGGTAGATCAGTGTGAAGCCTAAATGATGAGTTTCTAGATGTAGTGAGTAGAAGTGAACTCTATCATTCATGCATATTTGTGAGTGATTGTGGATGAATCCTTTGTTGCACTGAGATTTTAGTCTCTCTGTAACAAGTATTCTTTGTCTTCTTTGTATCTCTATGGCAGTGAGCCCTTTGGGTTGTTAGCCTTGTTGGACACTGAGTCCTTTTTTTGGCAGTGAGCTTTGTTTCTCAAGTAGCGATCCTCTTGTAGTTAGTTTTGATATTATCTATAGTGTGAGTTAATCATCATCATGGTTTTTCCCTTATTGTGTGTTCCATGTAAATATAGTGTTATTGTGTTTATGTGTTGGATTTAAGTTTCTTCATTGGAATTTGATGATTAATCATGTCAGAAGTGTTAAGAATTAGTTCTGGTGATTGAATGAAAAGATTAAATTTGTGACAACTAATTCACCTCCCCTCTTAGTTTTCTTGTTTAACAATTGGTATTAGAGCTTGCTTCCTTGGTGAAGAGATTAACTACTTGAGGAAGGTTTGGGCTGGCTAGCAAAATGGTTTATGATTATCTAAGGTTCGATGGAACTAATTATGCTATCTAGAAAGTGTTGATGGCATCTCGAATATTGTGGATATGATGTGGAGAAATCTTACAAGAAATCCTTACACTCCTCCTACAAATGGTTTGAGTATGGCTGATGAGATCAAAGCACATGAAGCAAACAATAAGGTGAAGTACATTTTGAAGAATAGTCTAGTACACTCTAAGTTGATTAAGGTTTAAAATTTGAGGATTGCTAAGGAAGTTTGGGATGCTTTTGAAAGAGTGCATGAAGGTGATGAAGAGTGAAAGAGGCAAGACTACAAAATTTGGAAACATAGTTTTAGCTTTTACATATGTCTGAAGATGAGAATGTTAAAACTTATGTACAAAGATTGGATGAGATAGTGGCCGGGATGCGAGGACTTGACACTACTATAGATGAAACCACGATTGTGAAGAAGATTCTCAAAACCCTCCTTGATGATTGCACTGAGAAAGTGTGTGCTATTGAGAAAACTATAGATTATAAGACCTGCACTAAAGATCTGTTGTTGGGATTTTTGACATCTTATGAGATGAGGAAGTTGAATCTAAGAAATGGATGTAAATCAGAGACTGCATTTAAAGCTACAAAAGTTGAAGATCTGGATGAAGAAAATTTTGATGAAATTGAAGCTAATTTTGTAAGAAGAATGAGGAAAGGATCTGGTAAGTATGAAGGTAAGTTTCCCTTTCAATGCTTTAGTTGTGGAGAAATAGGTCATTATGCTACAAAGTGTCCAGAAAGAGATAAAAAGAATAAACAAAGACATGTGAAGGAAAAGAAAGGAAAGAAGATTAACATAGTTTATTATGTGAATGAGAATGCTAGTATATCCAATGAGAATTTAGAATATGAAGACCTTGATGACAATGAATGCTTGTTCTTGGAAATTAAGGATGAACCTACTTCTACTAAATCTGAAAAATAGGTCAAGAAAAGTCCTCTAGAGAAGGAGAAAAATGTAGGTACGGTTATCTCTGCCCTACATGCTAAATAAGAGAAGAATTATTGGGTAGTTGATAGTGGTCGTTCACATCACATGAATGGTGATAAAAGTAATTTTGTTAAGCTTGAAAAATATGATGGAGGCTTGGTTATGTTTGGAGATGATACTAGTGCTAAAATTTGTGGGATAGGTTCAGTAAGTTTTTATGGCAAGCATCATACTAATGATGCCTACTATGTTAAGGGTTTAAGGCATATTATTTTGAATGTTGGACATATGTGTAGTAAGGGATATAATCTTGTGTTTAAGGATGAAAGAGCTGATGGATGATGCTTTATGACTCATATTAATGATATTTGGTTATGGCATCGGATAATATGTCACATGAATTTTGATAAGTTAGCAAGGATTAGTGCTTTTCAAGCTGTGAGAGATTTACGAAGAATTACAAAGATTTTTAATGTTATGTGTAGGAATTTTCAGTTTGGAAAGCAAGTAAGAAATCATTACAGATCAAAGGAATAGTCTACTACTAAACTAATGGATTTAGTTTATACAAATCTTTGTCGTCCTACAAGAGTGAAAATTCTACTTGTAGACACGAAAAATGTACTGATTGATCCTATACACCTAATCCTGATTTTACTAACACCATTTCATCCTGAATCATCTCCTTTGCTAATCATTCAATTGAATAATCTGTATTTGATTAAATTCATCACATTTCATCTCTTAATTAAATAGATCAATTTTATCTGATTAAGTCATCATCTCCCTTTTAATTAAATAAATCAATTTTTTAATTAATCTCTAAGGTCATCTCATTTAAATTAAATAAATTAATCTTTATTTGATTTAATCTAACATCATCTCTCTCTAATTAAATAAATCAAACTTTATTTAATTAAATCCAAAATCATTATTCTTCTCATTCTTGATTTATTTAAATCCTAAAATCTAAATCAAAATGTCAAATCAAGCTAATCTCCCTTTAAATTAATCAAATCCTAATTAATGATAATCTTAATCCATCAAATCCTCTAGCTTTTGCAACTTGCTCATGAAAATCATTTTCATTGATTTATTAAATCTTTTTTTACTATAAAAAAGGTATCAAAGAGGGAATATTCTTTAAATTCGAAAAATCCCTCCAAAAGGGTTTGTGCATCCAACAAGGCATTAAAAACCTCTTACATGTCCTTTTCCTTGAGCCAAGTGGCATTAACTTCATTTTCTTCACCCTGCAACTTGTCATTTCATCAATTTTGAAATTCCACCTAATTGGATTTAATTGCACAATGACCAAAATTTGCTCCACCTTTGTCCACTCACATGTTGATGAGTGGCATTATGTCATTGGTTGGTGTTTGATCTCACATTCATCCATTTTTCCTCATCCACCATCTTTCTCATCTATAAATAAGAGGCTCTCATTTGAATTTTGGATCCAAAACTTTATGCAAAGTCATTATATTGAGGTTTTGAATTTATCCATCCATTTTTCATCCATTTTCTTAGTTTTCATCAAGTTTCATAGCTAGGTTATGGTCAAATCTCATCAAGGAGCATCTATCTTCATCAATCATCATTCAAGCTTGCAAGGAACTGGGAAAGGGCCATTTTCCACATTAAAATGGCACCAATTCCCCCATGGGATTGAGAGTTTGTTTATTTTGACCAAGATTAACTAGTTTTTATTTATGTTCTTCATTTATTTCTTGTTCTTGATATCTTAAATGAATTCTATGGGGAATGATGTTTCTAACTTGCATATTGGACTAGTTGTGTGTTTTTTATTTGTGTTTGTGGAGGTTTAGGATCACCATTCACATTTTGGTGCTAGAAGGAGGGTGAATCTAAAGAATCTAACATGTTTGTTTGAGAAATTCTATTTTTTTTTAAGTTTTTGTGTTTACAGGAAAACAACATCATTGACAGAGAAACTGCGCTACTATCAATTCAGTGATACTATTTAGCGACACTGAAAAACTCCAAACTGTGATGTTGTGTTCTTCCCACCAAAAATTTGAATTCCAAACTGTGACACTTTTCCATTTTTCTATCATCGGTCAAGTCAAACACCAAACTTCACCGCTAGTCAAAACAATGCCACAATCGAGCTCACTGGTTTCTCCACAGTCCACCACTATCAGTCCCGATGGGGCTATATAGTGATGATGGCTTCTTTAAACCATGTCACCATCACAGACTGCACCACTCGAGTTGGGTAAAAGGCAGTTTTCAAGTTAATTTCAACATGTGCTTCTTCATTTTGATTGCTTTTTACTCCTAACTTATTTTTGGCCTCTGTTTCTATAGTATTAACTAGTTTTTGTAGGTTGGCTTGATCAAAAGTGAAGAGAGGAGAAAAAGACAAAGACTTCTCTATGGAATCATCATTTCATTGTATCAAGTGTTTTTAAACACTTTGGGGAGAAATTATAATCCCTTTTCTAAGGACTTTGTCATCTTCATGATTTTTAGGACTCAATAATTTTCATTTGGGATTAAAAAGAAGAAAACAAAGGGATTAAAAAGAACCTTAGGCAACTTACTAGATTTTGTTGTGGATTTAACAATTGAACAAACAAATCTCACACTTCAAAGTTGGTGCTTAAAAAGAACTCATATTCTTGCTTTTGAAGGATTAAAATGAATATGTGCCTTTTATGTTTTGTAATCCCTTATCCGAAGTAATATCATTTAAAAGATGTATGTGCTTCTCTTGTGCCCCATGACGACCTTGAGAATCAAAAGGATTTTTGTGATATTAAGTTGTATAAGTGATTGCCTCCACACTTCAATTTGGATTCTTAAAATTGAATAAAGTTTGTGACTGTGAGTTAGGTATATCGTGTGTGTTGTATCTTTGTTTCTAAAACAAGGATTGATCGAACTATGGATGTGCTTGCTCACTTTTGTTTACCCTTAGAGGGATTTCCTAGACCAAAAAAGTAATCACCCCAGGGAATGACCCTACTGGGAACACACTAAAGCCAAGCGACTTCCAGCTGGTATATAAGTGTGGGTACTTGAGGAAATTTCAAGTATCACAAGGATTTTTCTAACAAGAAGGGAAAAAATGGTCTCTTTCCATATGGATGATCCCCCACAAATGAAATTCCTATACTAGAATCTTTTGTTTAGAGGCCCAAATCCTTATCTATTTGTTGGTGCAAGAGGTCGGACCTTTGAAGTTGCCCCACATTTTTGCGGTTCTTGGTAGAGATGAGAAGTATGCCATGGGAGTTTCATGGGTACTAAAGCTTGGCTGACTCATAGAAGTGAGTGTCGTGGAGGGGATCCAGTGTGGTCAAGCTTTTAATCATCCACCAAGAATAAGCACAACTGGATTTATCCAAGTGGGGATTCAACAAATATTTCCTCTAATCCATAGGGTAGTGCATGTTCTTGGAATCAAAAAACACTTTGCTTGGATCTTAAACATTGGAAAACAAACATTCAACTATGATCATCAAATTTCAAACCCTTTAGAAGAATCAAATACCTTTGACAAAATTCAAGTGTTATTACTTGCCCTAGGGATTCTATCCTTAGAGGCTTCTAAGCATTTGAATTTACATCTTAATTTTCTCTCATTAAAGTCAACAATAGGAAACTTTTTCCTTAATTTCCTTGATTTCCACATAATGGACTTTATGGGATGAGAAGAAATTGGGACATTAGACATTTAGTTTGAAAACCTAATCAATGAAGTGTTTGTGGTAAAAAGAACTCATTAAGAAAAGATAAGAAACAATTGGACCCCACACATGTGCTCTTCCAAATGATTTCCCGAAAGATCAAAATCTGAAAACCAAAGTCCAAAGGTCTTAGTCAAAAGATCACAAGAAATGATTGTCTATGCTTTATGAATTTAGAGAAAGATTGACCTTCAACTTTTACAAACGTGCATCAAGGAACAATCCAAATTTTTATTCATTTTACTATTGTCAATATCGAAGTTCATTTTACTATTGTCAAAATCGAAGTCTCTTTCAAAGGTTTGAGTATCTCACATAGGAAGTATTAGAATTTTCTTCAACACCTTGTTCTAGTAAACAAAGTCTCTCTAATTATCTTAGGATCAAAATGAAAATACTCTCATCCATTCTTCAAACATCAAAATAAAAAGTCACCTCACAAACAACTCTTGGAAATCTTGAAAAAATCCTTTGTGCTAAACTTTGGGAAAATCCTTTTAAATCAAAATCCCAATCATCTTGTTTGACCAGGTGTGTGTAGATGAATCCTTCTTTGCACACTTAGTTAAATTATCATCTTGTGGACAAGTTTACTCTAGGACAACATCCAATCTCTTATAGTTTATGAGTTCATTATCCAAACCAAATCCAATCAAAATCGAAATCAAAATCAAATCAATCCAAACTCAAGATCCAAAATCGAAATCAAATCAAATCAATCCAAAATCAAGATCCAAAATCAAATCAAACATCAATCCAAAAATTCCTAAAGTTTAGTATCCTCTTCAAGGTTTCCTAAGAGTTCCAATTGTCCACCAATCATCCATCTCTTATTATCTCATCATAATCTTTGATTCTCAAATATCTTAGAATTTCTTTTTTTGTACCTAAATATTAGATCAATCCAAAGAATTAGAGGTTCATCTCTTACATTCTTGAAAATTGATCCCTATTTTATGGTTCAAACTAGATTTCAACACAAGAAGAACATGGAAATGAACAAAGAAACATCCACTTTGAGTGACTTGAGTCAAACCGCTTATGAAATCAATCCTATTGGATCTAACAATCCCATGCTCAATATTCCTCCACTTCCACAAGATTCTCAAGAGGAAGGTCAAGTAGAAGACATCACCAATAGTGTCTTAGGGATGAGACAAGATCAAATTAATTAAATGGTCCAAAATCTTGAAACTCACAGAATTGTCAATACCATGATGAAGCTCAATCCCTCACAATACATGCTAGAATTGGCTAAAGAAGGGGCTAAACTCCCTTCCAACTATGATGTGATCACTCTTGTGGAGAAGCCTCTTGGGATTATGCCCCCAATTTCATTCACACCTGCATTTCACAGCATCACTCAAAACATCCCCCAAATCACATCATCCATTGCTCCAACTCAACCAATTTTTAACAAGGGGAGCTCATTGCTTCATGCACTTCAAACACACCCCCTTGTGAACAACCAAGATTTGGATGCAAACACCATCTTGGGTCAATCTGTCCAATTGAATCCGCTACACGCATATGTTCCACTCACTTTCCATGACCCCAATGACCGATCATCTTTTCACGCAACACTGGCATATCCTCTCAACACATAAACATCTCTCCCTATGACTTCATAAGGAGAAGGTGGCCTATTTGGACAAGGGGGAATCTTTGATCCCTCATCATCATCATTTCCACAAGGGAACACACCACCCATATTTCCACCACTTCCACCTTTACCATTAACATCCACATCACCCCTTAGTTTAGGGCTACCTCCTTAACCACCACTCAATCAACAAATTAAAAACAACCCCCCAATCATCAATCAAAAAATCATACCAAATCCACTGATATTTCCATCAATATTGCAACAATAGATGGTAACCATCCAAGCAACCTAGGAAATCACTGCACCATCCATAAATGTCATCTCTCAAGGACCAAGCATATCAATCGCACCATCTACCACACAAATACCCACCATCAATACAATGACACCGCTCATCACAACAACACCATTTTGAATCTGTCACCACCACCTCCACCAAGACCAAATGTGGCCAACCAATATAGTCTCATGTTGCAAGCAACTCAACAAGCCCATCAAAAGGAAGTTCAACAATTCGAAGCTCAATAAGCAAAAAACACGCAAGCTGCATAACAAGCTACTCAACAAGTGCAAGAAGCTCAGGTTGCACAACAAGCACAACAAGAACAACGGGCTGCTCAAGCTCAAGCTTTGTCTGAACAACGACAAGCCGCCCAAGTTGTGCAAGCAGCTCAAGCTACACAAACTGCACAAGCTGCATAAGCTTCCCAACAAGCACAAGCTCAATACCAAGCTCAACAAGTGCAAGCACAAGCTCAATACCAAGAACAACTGCAAGTAGCCTGACAACAAGCATATCAAGAAGCCCTGCAACAATACCAAGAACAACAAGATGTAGCCCAATTACTATCCCAATAACAAGTGTTGTTGGCACATCAACAATAGGACCAACAACAAGCGTTGTTGGCACAACAACAAAAAGAAAAACAACAAGCATTATATGCACAACAACAAATGCAGGCCTATCAACAAGCCTTGATTGCACAAAAAAAATTGCAACAAACTCCCACTAACACATCCAACACTCCACCCGTCACTTAAACACCTTGACCACTTCAAAACACATTTACTCCATCTCTCGATCCATAAGACGACGTGACAACACAAATAAAATTGCTCTCGTAGCAAGTGTTGTATCTCCAATCAGGGAAAACAACAAAGACACCAAGAAAATTTTGTCCCTATCCATTCGACAAGATCCTTGCAATGGTACCATTCCTAAAGGGGTTTGAAATATCAAAATTCAACAAATATTGTGGGACAGGAAACCTTGAAGACCATATTAGGGAATTCCAAGTACATTTCCTATAGGTCGCATATGATGACGCATATCTGATGCAACTATTCCCTTGAAGTTTGGCTAGTCCTGCCATGGAGTGGTTCTGTCACCTTCCTCCTAGCATCAAAAATTTCCAAGATATTATAGATGCATTCATAAAAAACTACACATTCACTATAGGTAAGGATTTCAATCTAGAGGAACTATCGAATCTTAAACAAGCTAAGGGGGAATCATTCGCTTCCTTCTTAAATCAATGGCGATCCAAGGCCAACAAGAGAAAATGGGCCATGCCAGAAGAACAAGAAGTTTGCACCAACATTGCCAATCTTGAGAAAACCTTGGATTTCCATCTTAAGATGCAATGTATCACCATGTATGACCATTTGATCCCTAAGGTGATCAACATTGAATGAGCCCTTATTGTACAAGGGGGGACACCCACATATCTAGAACATCAAGACAATCACCCTTCCACCAGCTATAATGAGAAACCTCACATGTGGGAGAAGAACATAAATCTCACTAATGATTGTGTGGTGGATTCCAAGGTCCTAATTAGTTCTCCGAAACAAAATACCTAGACTAACCTACAACCAAAAGGAATCAATCAAAACAATACACAAGCCAATGTGGTATCACAACAACTAGCAAACAATGAAATCAATAATCTAAACAATCAAGGGGGACCACCCCCATGAAACAAAAATTCCCCCAAGAGAAAATACACTACTCTTGGGGAACCAGTTGAATCAGTCATGAAGAAGCTGATAAACGAAAATCTCATCAAAATTCCTACTTATGAGAACTATAAGAAACCCCAAGTGAAACCACCATGGTACAATGAAAGCCACCTTTGTGATTTTCACAAAATCAAGGGGCACACCACTGCTAGTTGTATGAGGTTGAAAATTTTGATCCAAGACCTCATCGATAAAAAAATCATATATGCTGAGCAACTAAATGGAAATCAAGACCTAAAAATATACACGAATTCAATGCCAGATCATAATCAAGGGAACAATCATGGAAATACCAAGTATGCCAATGTGAATCATGTGTACGATCATTTTGTCACATCCCTAGATGAAATGGTCACTATTGTTAGCATCAAGGGATCCAAAGCTAATTGTGGAGTCACCACACACGGTGGCAAGGTCACCATTACTAGATCATCACAACCACCTAGGGAATCCACTTCTAATCCAAAATATGTTCCAAATGGCTACAATTCCCTAGACCAGCTAAAAATAACCCCTGCTTAGATCTCCATCATCGAGTTGCTGAAGATATCACCTGCACATAGAAAAATCCTAGAGGAAGCATTGGCTTCATCCACCATCTCCATGGATCTAGATAATGAACAATTCAAAGCTATGGTCAGAAATATCACCACTCCAAGTCTCCTAACATTCTCTAATCAAGACTTCCCCTCCCAACCATCTCATAATTGTGCACTCCACCTTGAATTCCTAGTTCATAAAAAAAAAGTCAAAAGGGTCTTGGTGGATGGGGGTGTAGGTCTAAACATTTGTTCCCTCAAATTAATAAAGAATCTAGGATTCTCAAAGGATGCCATTGAAAAGGTAAGGGCATCACAATCAGAGTGTATGATGATCAGGAAAGAGTGTCTCAAGGCACTATCCAACTCCCTATCCAAGTAGGTCCAACCATTATGGAAACCACATGCCAGGTTCTTGACCTTGATTTACCTTATAACATTCTCCTGGGGCATCCATGGATCCATGGGATAAAAGCAGTCGCATCAACTTTCCATCAGTGCATCAAATTCCCATATCAAAATCAAGAGGTCACAATTCTTAATGTATCCAAAATCAACGTCATTATCCAAGATAATGGGTGTGGGGATTACAGAATGAAGAAAAGTGATTTTGTCATAGGGGAGTTACCTTAATCTCCTAGGACTCACGGCCAACCCCAACCAGTTGAAACATCATCCCATACCTTCAAAGAAGACCCCTCTAGATTCAAAAGTTGGGGGGATCTAAGTCAGGAAATAGTAGATGAAAGAGACATATTCGGTATCCTATATCAAGATGAAAGGATCATGCCTGATCTTCTAATAGATGAAAGTAGCAAAAGACTACAAATGATGCTTGGTATGGGCTATAACATAAACAAGAAGATTGGAAAGAATGAAAATGGGCTTCTAGTACCTCTCATTTAGGAGAAGCGTATGAGAAATATTGGCCTCAGATGTACCCCTTTGAAGGTGACCATACTTGGAAAAAGTGCCTTGATTAGAAAGGTCAAAACTCCCCCTCAACTATCAGCATCCACCCTTCAATTACCAGTATCCACAGGTCAAGTCATAGACAAGTTTACCTTTGACATAACTGATGTGTGTAGTAGTGATGAGGATCCCATAACTGACTTGCCTATGCTTTTCAAAGATTCCTCCCTACTGATGATTAGCACCCTTTCTTTTGAGTCAGACCATCAAACCCATGAAATAAACCCAGTCTATCCCCATCTCATCGATTACAACCAACAAGGACCAAAAATTCTAGACACATTCAAAAATGATGAGGCACTCTCAGAATTCATGGGTTTATAGGATACAATGCCATACAGAGATCACAAGGCTGGGTTTGACATCATACTAGACACACAGGCTTATTACAGGGAAATGATTGAATCCTTTAGTCACAAAAGTAAAAATCTAAGAATAATCTCTAGGTCTTTGAGTGAAAACCACACTGTGGCACTCTCTGACCTAAAAATAGTAAAAATAAAGGATGCATCCAATGGTGAAAAAATCTCTAAGGCATCGAAGGATGAAGGATTCAATATTTTTATCAGTACAATACATTAGGCGAAGTCAGTGGTCCTAGTAGAGAAGTGTAATCCAATCAACCTGGGAATAGAGAAACTACCACACATAACATTCTATGCAGAGTCACTTTTGACAAAAGAGCAAGAATTCTTGGTTGCCTTCCTAAAAGAAAGAAAGAAAAACTTTGCATGGACCTATGCTGACATGCCTGGGCTTGATCAAGAGGTTGTGGTTCACCACCTAGCTATGTATCCTGAAGAAAATTGATTAAGACAAAAGCTAAGGAAAATGCATCCCCAAATAGCATTATTTGTCAAAATGGAATTACAAAAGCTCCTAGATGCAGGGTTCATATGGCCGATCGATTATCTAGAATGAGTCTCAAACCTTGTACCTATTTCAAAGCCCACTAGGGGAATCTGTATCTGCATGGACTTCAAAGATCTAAATAAAGCATGTACCAAGGATGACTTTCCACTTCTGAACATTGCAATGATTGTGGATATGATAGCAGGACATGAGATTTTATCATTGATGGATGAATTCGTAGGATACAACTAGATCATAATAGCAAGAGATGACCAACACAAAATGGCCTTCACTTGCCCATGGGGGACATATTACTGGAATATGATGCTGTTCGGATTGAAAAATGCAGGAGCAACCTATTAGAGGGCCATGACACTAATATTTCATGACATGATCCACAAAACTGTGGAAGATTACGTGGATGATATATTGGCCAAATCAAAGAAATGACGAGATCATATAGTCACATTGGGCTCCATCTTTGATAGGTTAGAAGAATACAAAGTCAGACTCAATTCAAATAAGTGTATCTTCGAAGTACAGTCAGGAAAGCTCCTTGGGAATATTGTGTCTATGAGAGGGATTGAAATAGATCCTGCTAAGGTCAAAACAATCCTTGAAATGGAGGCACCAAAAACATTGAAACAACTAAGAGGCCTACAAGGAAGACTCCAGTCCATCCGCCAATTCATAGCGCAACTAGTAGACAAGGTTTTCCCCTATTCTCATCTACTCCATAAGGGGGTAGCATATAGGTGGGACGAGAAATGTGATCAGGCCTTCAATAAGATCAAGGAATATTTACTCACGCCACCTATCCTCATGCCATCAATTCTAGGCAAATGCTTAATCTTTTACATATCAGCAACAACGACAGCTCTTGACACTCTCTTAGCACATCATGATGAAAATGGGAAAGATAGAGCTATCTACTATATCAGCAAAACTATGGTGGGACATGAGCTAAACGATACATGCATTGAGAAAGCTTATCTAGTAGTCATGTTTGCAGCTCAAAAATTCTAACATTACATGGTAGCACATCAAATAAAGCTCATTGTAAAGATAGAGCCCCTCAAGTACCTACTTTTTAAAGCAACTCTTACAGGGTGGATGACAAAATGGGTTATGATCCTCACAGAGCATGACATTGAGTATGTGGAACACAAGGCCATCAAAGGACAAGCAATTGCAAATCAGTTGGAAGAAGCACCAATCTACTCGGAGAACCCACTTGTATCAGAGTTCCTAGATGAATTGATCTTCAACCTAAGTGTAGCGGATCACTAGAAAATGTACTTTGATGGATCTTACATGTAACATGGGTCGGGAGTAGGGATCTTCTTCATCACCCCACAAGGAGATTGCATACCAAAATCATTCAATTTGTCATTCCCTTGCACAAATAACATTGTAGAATATGAGGCTCTTGTCATAGGGTTGAGAATTGCAATGCAGTGGTAGATCATGGCACTCAAGGTCTACAGAGACTCACAACTCATAATCAACTAGGTAAATGATGAGTATCAAACAAAGGATGACAAGTTGACTCCCTATAAGAAACTGGTGGAAAACCTTAAGGAGTTCTTCATTGATATCACATTTGAGTAGCTACCAAGAGAAAATAACAGAGCGAAAAATGCAATGGCTATGATCAGATCACTCCTAGACATCCAACGTAACATCCCAAAGCAATAATTCCTCTTAGAGAAACTTCTTGTACCAACATTGAGGT
Source organism: Sequoia sempervirens (assembly GCA_007258455.2). Lineage (NCBI taxonomy): Eukaryota > Viridiplantae > Streptophyta > Pinopsida > Cupressales > Cupressaceae > Sequoia > Sequoia sempervirens. Next base: position 297,749,869 of record VDFB02047230.1, read on the forward strand.
ACCAGAGTCTAAATTTGTGTGTGAAATTGTTGGTCCTGGTGATCCCTGGTACCATGATATATACACTTACCTGAGAATAGGAGTCCTCCCCGCTGACATAACCCTGAACCTCAAAAGAGCCTTTGTCAAGAATTCATCCCATTTTGTCATCCTAGGAGATACCCTATACCGTAGAAGCATTGAAGGGACCCTTTTACATTGCCTAAATGCTGAGGAATCTTGGACTACCTTAATTGAGGCACACAACGACATTTTTGGTTCACATTCGAGTGGTATGACATTGGCCAAGAAACTGCTAAGGATGGGGTACTATTGGCCTACAATGGAAAGAGAAGCACAAGATTATGTTAGAAGGTGTTTTTAGTGTCAACAGCATGGGGATCTCATCCATGTACCAGCTCAAGAGCTCCACCCGATTGTTACACCTTGGCCCTTTTCACAGTGGGGGCTTGATCTCATTGGAAAAATTACCCCCACCTCATCTAGTGGACACAAGTTCATCATCACTACCATTGAGTACCTCACTAAGTGGGTGGAAGCCATCCCCATGACCTATATCATAGGAAAGAAGATATCAAAGTTTATCCTGAACTACCTAATTTACCACTACGGTGTCTGTCGAGCCATCATCTCAGATAACATAACACCTTTCAAAAACCAGGATGTTTGTGACCTATGCTAAAAGTTCAAAATCCAACATTGCTTTTCCACTCCATACTATCCCCATGGAAACGACCAAGTTGAGGCTACATATAAGACCATCCTAAAAATCCTCAAGAAAATAGTCAATGACATTGGTCATGATTGGAATTTTTAGCTAAATCCCACCCTATGGGCCTATCGAACAAGTACCTACACACTAACAGGTGCCACCCCATTCGCCCTGGTCTACAAATTAGAAGCCATATTATCCATTCAGATCGAGCTCCCATCACTGAGAATATCATTGCAAAATCTCATCATAGATGAAGAATATCGGTTGGCAAGATTGAATGAGCTGGAATTACTAGATGAGTGGTGTATGGATGCCTTAAACCATTTGTAATTCTACCAGAACTGACTCAAGCAGAGTTACACCAAGAAGATTAGGAGTCATACTTTCCAAGTAGGAGAGCTTGTGCTGAAGGAGAAACAAAAGAATGTTCCAAATCTAGATAACAAGGGAAAGTTTGAACCCAATTGGTTGGGGCCCTTCATCATCACAGTAAGCTACAAGTGAGGGGCATATCAGCTATCAATGCCTGAAGGCGAACCTCTACAGGAGCCCATGAATAGCTCCCATCTCAAAAAGTTTTATGCCTAATCTTGTAGGGTGTAAAACCAAAAATATAAAAAAAAAAGAGAAAATGTCCTAAAAAAATGGTCACCCTGATAAAAACCTGGCAAACAGGCATCTTGGTGACAACAAAAAAATCAAAAAACAAAAAAATCCAAAGAAATCAGAAAAAGGATTAAAAAACCATAAAGAGAAAAATAGTCCTCTAGTGAAAACCACTTCAATGGCACTTTGGGCAAGTACCTTGGTGAAAACCTAGCAAATAGGTGACTTGAGTAAATAAGCACATTCCATCCACTAGGATCTCTATGGCTTGTTCTGCATCATCCATCCATTACACTTCCATCATCCATCTATCTCCATCCATCGCTCGTCCACATTTGTATCATAGCTTGATCCTGTGTTCGTGTCATGATCCCTCCTAGTACTACTCGGCCCATTCTCAAGGTCAATTTGTACTATCTTTATCAGAGTAGTCTATTGCATCGTGCTAGGGGCATGGTCTCATTGGATCAGATTTGTGTATATTCTTGAATTCTTACCTAAATCAAAAAATCCAAAAACATCAGAAAAATAGAAAAAACCGAAAACATTAAGAAAATCCCAAAAACATTCATAAAATTAGAAAATCCAAAACATTCAAAACATTCAAAATCCAAAACAGGTCAAAAATTTAGTCAAAAAAGTCAAAAACAGAGTCGTCTTGTCGAACTACGGGTCTCTAAGCTTTGAACGTAGGAAAGGTTGATCTTTGATCATCCCCCAAGACACTTAGGTCAGTCCTTTAGGAGTCTTTCATAATAAGTTGGCAATCCATTTGTTCGTATCTCATTAATAATCGAGTCTGTGTCAGTCGAACTACATGGTCTATGTGTGTATAAAGTAGGAAAGGATAATCTATTGATCAGCCCCTTGAGGCCCTTAGGATAGGTCTTTAGGTTAGTCTCTTGGTCAAAATATCATAAAACCCCAAAACATTGGAAAAAATTGAAAATCAAAACATTTGTAAAATCTCAAAAATATCAAAAAACAGCCTAAAAAACATCCAAATATTTGAAAAAAATCATCCATCCCATCTCACAATCACCTGCAATAAACATCACTCATAATAAATCAATCATCAACCTCAACCTTTGGTGAAATAGTCAGAAACAAGTCTAGCAGTTAAAAAGTGAAAACTTAAATGTCAAAAGTCTCAAGTCTAGGTCAGTAAGTAAACAAGTTGGTCAATTCTTGGTATCAATAGCCTATCATCCAATTAGTCCCAAATCATCTAATAACATCCTATCCTAGGATGCATACTTCCTACAATGGACATCAACATTAGGCATCATTGTAGTTTAGTCTTGGCTAGTAGTATGAAAAACATTAGCTTGTATGTTTACTTTATCTTTGTCTTTTGACTTATCTTATTTGCGCTCATTCCAATGACCTCTTGATGATTTCAAAATAAAGGGATTTAGAGATAAAGGAATGAAGCAACGATCATTATCTTTTTATCTATTGTGCTTGTTGGATATTCTTGTAATATAACCTTGGTCATGTGTGCTTTGTTTAGGTGTAGGGAGGATGTTTTAGGTGTCTTGTTGACCACATAGGAAGGCTCGCCTTTTTATGTTTTGGTCTGAGATGTTTGGAATATTTGAACTACATTTTAGATAAGGTTTTTTATGTCAGGTGTGAATAGGATTACTCCTATTTGATTGTCAAGTAAAAATCCATCACAGTAGGTGCAACGCCATCCTGGTTCTTTATACCTTGATGCATCGTGCCTATGTGTATTATCAAACATAAGGTAAATGGCCCTTTTAAAGTCCCAATTATTGGTAATAAAATCGTCATCATCATTTTCATCATCTCTAATAAAGTAGGCTTGTTGGATTCTCTTATTTCTTCTTCTTTCTCTTCACGCTAACATGGTACCATGATAGTTAATCAAAATCATCACTAATGCATACATCCTACATCCACAAACTATCAACATAATGCATACCATGACATATTATTTAGGAAACATTAATCATCTTGCATGCATTGCATTTCATCATTGCATAATATAGATTGGTTATTCTAAGCATCTCAGAAACCATACATTTGTATCCATTGCATAAACATAAAAGCATCATCAAATCATCACAAAAGCATCTTTTGCATCATCATATAAGCATTATCATACCATATGAATCATCATATCATATCATATACATCATCACATTTCATACATCTCATAAAGCATCATCACATTTCATACATCTCATAATGCATCATCACATAGGCATCATCATTAAATGCATCATTATAAAAAGTGTCATCACGTCATCCATATATGCATCATAATATCATACATAGAAAGGTCCTAAAAAAGAAAAAAAGAGCATCTCATACATCTCATACATCTCATGATCATAGCATCATCATCCATATAGATGTATTAGTCTAAATATTTTAAATCATTTGCATATCATGACATTTACACCATACATACGTCATCATAAAAAGTGCATAGAAAAGAGATTAAAAAAAATACATGCATAAACATCTGCATAATCGCTGCATCACTTAATAACATCAAATAATATAGAATCATACATGCATCACATAAGATAGAGTCATCACATCACATATAGAAAATTGCATATAGAAAAGTAAAAACATCCATCCATCATGCATAAATAGAATAGGGCACATCATATCTCGAATTGGCCATATCATATCATATATCATCAATAAAGTAACTGTCATGGTACAAAGAATTATAATCAAATGTGTGTATCAATCAATATATACAATTTCCCGCGGGGCTATCAAAATAGAGCCCGTGGACCTCAAAAAGAATGTTGTCTTTGATAAAAAATATGAGGCTAGCCCTGATGGCTGCTGCCCTCACTCGACGGATCCTGCCTTTGCCTTGTCTGCTATGAAAAGTCTAGTGCTCGAGCCGCTTGGGGTACTACCTGATAATAGTGAACTTTGTAGTACTCCACCTCTTTAACCGCATCATGGTAGATCCTCGTAGGGACTATCCTACCCTATGTGGCCTCTAGCTGCTGGCGTCTCACATTCTTCTATGCCAATTGAAGCTTGGTGGCCTGTCTCTACTGTATGGCTTGGTCCCACTTTGTGCAGGCCTAATCTCACTCAACTGTCAATGTGGCAACCCATGCCTGTAGCTGTTGAATGAGAGCATCTCTCTGGTCTAGTTGAGGTGGTGGTGGTGGTGGTGGTTGTTGTGGTTCCTTCAGGGAATCTCTCTGCGGGTCCCCATCTCTCTGCGGATCCCCATCTCTCTGTTGCCTGTCCCTATCTCTATGATGGTATCTATGCACCTGATCACTCTGGCTCCACTGGTCTAGAGGTAGTCCACCTCCTCCTATGCCTCCACCACCATCTCCATCCCCATCACCTTTTCCTCCTCGCCCCCACCCCTGCCCTGCTGACCAGCCTCGAGGTCTTCATTATGGTAATAGTGTGTCAGGCACTGTCAATCTAATCAGTGGATGAAACGAATCTCGATACACCTATGTGGTCCTTGGGTCCATTGGCCCCTGATCATATGGCCATGGCTTGGCCACCAACATCCTAAAACTTTCCACTGCCTCATCTGCGGGAATCGTTCGACCCCATGTAGTCTCCATCATAGTACGTGCAAATATGGCCACATACTGGTCATTGAGCCTATCCCGAGTCTCACCAAACCACGTCATCGCTCAATCAGGCAAGTAACCCTCTATCATGGTATTCTCCCTACCCAACATAAGTCATTCCTGCCTTGCGAAGAAGAGCTATTGAATGTCATCATACCAAACGAGCATACCAAGCCAAGGTCTCCAAGTAAAGACTATCATCTCGTCGATAACCCTCCTCCAGTGAGGGATACTAGCTACCCCTGTATCAGTAAAGTTCAAGCCACCTCAGTACCACCAGAATGTTTGATCATCTAGCTACATATCAATTGGTGTAACCCGTGGGTGCAACACTGCAATGTGGTCCCAGGCCCAAATGTGTAATAAAGTGACTCCTGCTTAGATAGCCCTACTATCTCAATATGCAAACTCATATAAATCATGATAGATGGAGGCCATCATCACTAGCCCCCATGCGAAGCACTCTCTCCGTCAAAGCATCAGCTTCCAGGAAAGACCCCACGCTAGACTGAAGTATCGGCCACACCAATCTGGTGCCACAAGTCCCAAGATAATGGCTGCTACTATTAATCTGAATGGCAACACTGAAGTCTTGTACCACTCTAACTTGATCTATCCATCTGCAAAAATGATCTCATCAAGGCCCATGATCTCATAACAAGCATCTATCCTGGCATCCACATCATAGATCACTCACTCTCTGTGGATCGGTAAATGAAGAATGCACCACACATCCTCCAGGGTCACTGTCACCTCGGCTATAGGGAAGTGAAATGAGGAAATCTCGCTATGCCATCTCTCTACTAATGTTTTCATCATCCTTGGGTGTGTCCAGATGGCTGAGGCATATGCGACATACCATTGGCCAATCGCCCCAAGGTGCACCTGGAGTAGCTCGTGTAAACCAATCAACCAACTCAGAATCGAGGACTTGTGCTCACATGAATGAATGGACTTGTCCTCTTGCATCGGTAAACCCACAATGTCAAGTTTCCTAAAAAAGCCAGGATCCCATTTCAAGTTTTCATGACTGAAACAACAAATGTGTCATTGTTTGCAATGGTGTCTCTATTTGAAATTTCCAAACTCTACCCCCATGGCATAGTTTAACTGCATTCCGTTTTGACCCCAAAACCTAAATTACAAACTAGACCATCACGACACTATTTTCAAATGCAGTGCACTTTGAAGCTTTAACCCTAATCCCTAAACTCTGACACCGCATTGCCAGACTCACTAGCGGTGCACTTTAAGGCCGCATGATGCCGATTTAACACTTTTAGCGGTGCCAAACAACTTTACTTGACTCAGTTTGACTTTTGACCCTAATTAATGCACAAAAAAAATAAAATGACAAGTTAGGTAAGGGTCACATACCAGTGGTCCTGTGCCTATGATTCGTCGGTAAACTTGCACTCGCACTTGCATATGAAGCAAACAGTAAGGTGAAATACATTTTGAAGAATAGTCTAGTACACTCTGAGTTGATTAAGGTTTAGAATTTGAAGACTGCTATGGAAGATTGGGATGCTTTGGAAAGAGCGCATGAAGGTGATGAAAGAGTGAAAGAGGCAAGATTACAAAATTTTGAAACATAGTTTGAGCTTCTACAAATGTCTGAAGATGAGAATGTTAAAGCTTATGTACATAGATTGGATGAGATAGTGGCCGAGATGCAAGGACTTGGCACTACTATAGATGAAACCATGATTGTGAAGAAGATTCTCATAACCCTCCTTGATGTTTACAGTGAGAAAGTGTGTGCTATTGAGAAAACTATAGATTATAAGACCTATACTAAAGATCCGTTGTTGGGATTTTTGACATCTTATGAGATGAGGAAGCTGAATCTAAGGAATGGATGTAAACCAGAGACTGCTTTTAAAGCTACAAAAGTTGAAGATCTGGATGAAGAAAATTTTGATGAAATTGAAGCTAATTTTTTAAGAAGAATGAGGAAAGGCTCTGGTAAGTATGAAGGTAAGTTTCCCTTTCAATGCTTTAGTTGTGGAGAAATAGGTCATTATGCTGCAAAGTGTCCGGAAAGAGATAAAAAGAATAAACAAAGATATGAGAAGGAAAAGAAAGGAAAGAAGATTAACATAGCTTATTATGTGAATAATAATGCTAGTATATCCAATAAGGATTCAAAATATGAAGACCTTGATGACAATGAATGCTTGATCTTGGAAATTAAGGATGAACCTACTTCTACTAATTCTAAAAAATAGGTAAATGAAATTCCTCTAGAGAAGGAGAAAAATGTAGGTACGGTTATCTCTGCCCTGCATGCTAAACAAGAGAAGAGAATTTGGTAGTTGATAGTGGTTGTTCACATCACATGATGGGTGATAAAAGTATGTTTTTTAAGCTTGAAAAATATGATGGAGGCTTGGTTATGTTTGGAGATGATACTAGTGCTAAAATTTGTGGGATAGGTTCATTAAGTTTTGATGGCAAGCATCATATTGATGATGTCTACTATGTTAAGGGTTTAAGGAATATTCTTTTGAATGTTGGACATATGTGCAGTAAGGGATATGATCTTGTGTTTAAGGATGAAAGAGCTGATGGACGATGCTTTATGACTTAGATTAATGATAGTCGGTTATGGAATTGGAGAATGTGTCACATGAATTTTGATAACTTAGTGAGGATTAGTGCTTTTCAAGCTGTGAGATATTTACGAAGAATTACAAAGCTTTTTAATGCTATGTGCAGGAATTGTCAGTTTGGAAAGAAAGCAAGAAATCATTACAGATCAAAGGAACAGTCTACTACTAGACTAATGGATTTAGTTCATACAAATCTCTATGGTCCTACAAGAGTAAAAATTCTACTTGTAGACATGAAAAATGTACTGATTGATCCTATACACCCAATCCTAATTTTACTAACACTAGTTCATCCTGAATCATCTCCTTTGTTAATCATTTAATTGAATAATATATATTTGATTAAATTCATCACATTTCATCTCTTAATTAAATAGATCAATTTTATTTAATTAATCTCTAAGGTCATCTCATTTAAATTAAATAAATTAATCTTTATTTGATTTAATCTAACATCATCTCTCTCTAATTAAATAAATCAAACTTTATTTAATTAAATCTAAAATCATTATTCTTCTCATTCTTGACTTATTTAAATCCTAAAATCTATATAAAAATGTCAAATCAAGCTAATCTCCCTTTAAACTAATCAATTCCCGATTAATCCTAATCTTAATCCATCAAATCCTCTAGCTTTTGCAACTTGCTCATGAAAATCATTTTAATTGATTTATTAAATCTTTATTTACTTTCAAAAAGGCATCAAAGAGGGAATATTCTTCAATTTTGAAAAATCCCTTCAAAATGGTTTGTACATCCAACAAGGCATTAAAAACCTCTTGCATGTCCTTTTCCTTGAGCCAAGTGGCATTCACTTCATTTTCTTCTCCCTCCAACTTGTCATTTCATCAATTTTGAAATTCCACCTAATTGCATTTAATTGTACAATGACCAAAATGTGCTCCACCTTTGTCCACTCACATGTTAACAAGTGGCATTGTGTCATTGGTTGGTGTTTGATCCTACATTCATCCATTTTTCCTCATCCTCCATCTTTCTCATTTATAAATAAGAGGCTCTCATTTGTGTTTTGGATCTAGAACTTTATGCAAAGTCATTATATTGAGATTTTGAATTTATCCATCCATTGTTCATCCATTTTCTTAGTTTTCATCAAGTTTCATGGCTAGGTTATAGTCAAATCTCATCAAGGAGCATCTATCTTCATCAATCATCATTCAAACTTGCAAGGAATTGGAAAAGAGCCATTTTCCACATCAAAATGACACCAATTCCCCCATGGGATTGAGAGTTCATTTATTTTGAGCAAGATTAACTAGTTTTTGTTTATGTTCTTCATGTATTTCTTGTTTTTGATATTTCAAATGAATTACGTGGGGAATGATGTTTCTAACTTGCATATTGTACTAATTGTGTGTTTGTTCTCTATGTTGGTGCAGGTCTAGGATCACCATTCACACTACTTAGTAAAAGATACTTTATGCTTTTAATTGATGATTATTCTGGATATCCATGGGTTACATTTCTTAGAGAGAAATTAGATGCATTAGATAGATTCAAATCATTCAAAGCTATGGTTGAAAATGATGTAAACTTGAAGATAAAATGCTTAAGGTCTGACAGAGGTGGAGAATTCACCTCCCTTGAGTTTAATATATTTTGTGAAGTGCATTAAATAAAGAGACAGTTATCTGCTTCAAGAAATCCTCAACATAATGGACTTGTTGAAACAAAAAATAAAATAGTTCAAGAGGCTGCTAGATCAATGATTACTGAGGTTGGTTTACTAGAAGTTTACTAGAAAAAATCTATTCATACTACTATTTATGTATTCAATCGAGTTCAAGCAAGAGAAAAAAATACAAAGATTCCCAATGAGCTATGGTTTGGAAGAATTCCTACTGTTAAGTATTTCAAGGTACTCGGAAGCAAATGTTATATCAGAAGAGATGAAGAAAATTTGGGAAAGTTTGATCCAAGAAGTGATCAAGGAATTTTTCTTGGATACTCTACTAATAGACATGTATACAAATATTTTAATAAAAGATTGAGAAAGATTGTAGAGAGTGTAAATCTCACGGTTGATGAAAGATAATGAATTCTATTGACATTGATGGATATGTATCTAATGAACTTGATTGTATAAGAATAGAATAAATTGAAGAATAGGAAAAGGATGAGCAAGAAAAATAGGATGAACATAATGAAAGAGAAGAAGAATCTCCTATGGTGTCCCCTAGGATGCCTAGATATGTACAGAAGAATCATTTGGAAAGTTGGATTATTAGAGATAAGAATAAAGGAGTATTAACTAGAAGTAGAGCTATTGTTGAAGTGAATCTGTGTTTACTTTCTGAGATTGAACCAAAGATTGTAAGTGAAGCTTGTAAAGATGAACATTGGATGGAAGCAATGAAAGAGGAACTTATGCAAATTGAGAAGAATCAAACTTGGAAATTGGTCCTAAGACCAACAGATAAAAACATCATTGGAATGAAGTGGGTATTCAGAAATAAGTTTAATGAAAGTGAAGAAGTGGTTAGAAACAAAGTGAGGCTTGTGTGTAAAGGTTACACAAGTAGAAGGCATATATTTTCAGGAAACCTTTTCTTTGGTAGCAAGAATATAAGCTATAACCTGGATGTTCTTAGAATTTGCTACTCATAAAGACTTTAAGGTCTATCAGATGGATGTCAAGTCAACATTTTTGAATGGTGAGCTAGAAGAAGTCTACATGGAACAACAAAATTGATTTCAATTGACAAACCAATTGGATATGGTGTGCATATTAAAGAAATATTTATATGGATTGAAGCAAGCTCCTAGAGCTTGGTATGCAAGATTGGATAGGCATTTGATTTAGAAAGGTTTCAACAAAGGTACGACAAATAGTAATCTGTATTTTAAGATTGAAAATAACAAAATCTTGATTGTAGTAGTGTATATTGATGACATTATCTTTGGAGGAAATAAAAATATGTGGAAGATGTTTGTGGAAGAGATGCAGAAAGAGTTTGAAATTTCTATGTTTGGAAAGATGAATTTATTTCTTGGGCTACAGATTAATCAAACAGAGAAAGGAATTTTTATTTTATAGTTTAAGTACGTGAGAGAGATGTTGAAGAAGTTTGGAATGGATGGTTCCAAACTAGTATGTACTCCTATGGTGACTAGTTGCAAATTGGGTAAAGATGATGATTCACCTAAGGCTTATCAAAGCAAGTACAGATCTATGATTGGTGGACTACTATATTTGACTGCTACTAGACCAGATATTATGCATGTTGTCTATTTTGTGGCTAGATTTCAAGAAGATCCTAAGGAAACACATGTTTCTACTATTAAAAGAATTTTTAGATATTTGAATGGAACTCCGGATTATGGGTTATGATATCCTAAAGATACTAACTTTATACTTAGTGCCTATATAGATGTAGATTGGGTTGGATGTGTAGATGGCAGAAAGACTGTAAGTGGTGGTGCATTCTTTCTTAGATGTAGATTGGTGGCATGGTTGAGCAAAAAGAAAGATTCAGTCTCCTTGTCTACTGCTGAAAATAAGTATATTGCTTCCACATCTTGTTGTACACAAGTTCTATGGATGTAACAAAAGTTGAAATATATCACAGTGGTGTATGATGATCCCATTTCTATTTTCTATGATAATACAAGTGCAATTAGCATTTCAAAGAATCCTATGATGCACTCGAGGATGAAGCATATATCTATCAGATATCATTTCCTAAGAGAGAAGTTCATGGAGAATGAAGTAAAGCTTGAGTATGTTCCGAAAAAGGATTAGGTGGCTGATATATTTACAAAGGTTCTTCCTAAAGATACTTTTGAGTATATTCAAAAGAAGTTAGGGGTCATTTCACCTCCTTTCTTGAACTAGATGCATATGGAGATTCATCAATTTGGTGGATCTATGGATCTATCTTTCTTCTGGACTGATGTTTTGGTGGCTACCTCTTAGGGGGAGCAGGTATTGTTAGGTGTTGTCATTGTAAGTATTTTTTTTTCATGTCAAAGGAGAAATCAATGAAAAATATCTTTTTCCTTTGCCATTGATGTCAAAGGGGGAGAGGAAGAATGTGAAAAAATGAAGAGAGGAAGAATCTGAAAAAAAAGAGAGGAAGCATGCGAAGAAAAGAGGAAGAACATAAGAGATTATCTACTAAGGGGGAGAAACAAAAAGAAAAATATTGAAAAGTGTAATCAAAGATATTATGGTGTCTTTGATGGTTTTTCACATCATATGTTCCATCAATGACAAAGGGGGAGATTGTTGCAAGAATGGAAAGATTGAAGGTGTTGTCATTGATGTCAACTAATCAATTGGTTATCAACTAGTTGCTATTGATTGTATATGTCGAGGATATTGAGAAAATTGTGAAGATATTTTGTAGGTGTTCAATGATTGATTGGGTTTTTCTCTAGATTTGATCCTATGATTGTGCAGTTCATATATGTTGTTCATTGTTGTTAGAAGATGCTATATCTATATTTTTAGTTGTTGATTCATTGTACAATGCGAGTTGTGTTCACTAGTTGTGAACTATGGTTTTCAGTGTTTTTGGTTGAGGTCCGGGAGAAATGTTGTTGGTCTATATTTCACTTTAATGAAGACTTATGACTTGTGGTTCTAGAATTGAGTTTCCCTTATTTTGTTGAAGATAATTTCAGCATTTGGAAGGTTCGCTCTTAATGGTTCTATGTGTTTTACACTAGTTTGGTCAACCTTGTGTTAAACACTACTTTTGAAGTTGATAAAGCATGTTGGATCTATTTGGGTCCCTATGAAGTGTTTGTTTGAGTCGCCCTCATTCTAATTCCACCCTAGGATGTTTTGGCACTGACCTAATTTGAATTTAAATTTGGATAAAAGATAGTATAAATACAGGATGAGTTAGTGGTGAAAAATATACAAGAGCAAAGAAGAGAAATAAGTGATGAAAAAAGCGAAGATAGATACAACATTGATGCTATTCAGTGAGTGTCTGTGATGCAAGTGTGGAAAATTAGTGCGAAGCCTGAATGCTAAGTTTCTAGATGTAGTGAGTAGAAGGTGAACTCTATCATTCATGCATATCTATTAGTGATTGTGGTGGAATCCTTTATTGTATTGAGATTGTAGTCTCTCTATAAAACATCTTCTTTATCTTCTTTGTATCTCTATGGCAGTGAGCCCTCCGAGTTGTTAGCCTTGTTGGATAGTGAGTCTTGTTTTGGATAATGAGTCCTTATTTTGGCAATGAGCCTCTTGTAATTAGTTTTGATATTCTCTATAGTGTGAGTTAATCCTCACTATGGTTTTTACCTTATTGGGTTTTCCACGTAAATCTGGTGTTATTGTGTTTATGTGTTGGATTTAAGTTTCTGCATTAGCATTTTATGATTAATCATTTAAGTAGTGTTAAGAACTAGTTCTGGTGATTGAATTAAAAGATTAAATCTATGACAACTGATTCACCCCCCCTCTTAGTTGTATTGTTCAACAAAACTTCCTCAAGAATTTTTTAAATATGGAATTCATCAAACTTTGAAGTGTAGATGGTGCATTGGTAAGACCAAATGGCATCACCAAAAATCTCATGATTCCTAAATGTTTTCTTACAAATATCATCTTCCTTATTTTAAATTTGGTGATACCTTGATCTAAGATCTAACTTTGTAAAAATAAATAGCTCCATTCAATTCATCTAACAAATAATCAATGATTGGAATAGGAAACTTATCTTTTATGATGTACATGTTGATCACTCTATAGTCTGAACACATGCACCAAGTTTCATCCTTCTTCCACACCATCACCACAGTTGAGGAGTAAGCACTTTGGCTATGCTTGATAATTCCTACCTCTAACATCTCCTCAACAATATTTTATATCTCACTTTTCTGTATATGTGGGTATCAGTAAGGCATGATGTTGGGTGGGTGGGTCCCTAGAACTAGTTGTATGGCATGATCATGATCCCTCTTAGGAGAAATTCCTTTAGGTTTATCTCTGAAAACCATTGAGTGATGATCAAATATTGCTTGTAAATATAGATGGGTGGGAGAATTAGATTGAGTGACTTCTAATGAACATAACTAGGACACAAAATCGCCAACTCCTTTCTTAAGCAATTCTTGAATTTGATGAGAGCTTATCATTTATAGGGACTTTTCCTTTAACCCTCTTATCTCTATTATCTTTCCTTCTGATTAAAATATTATGAATAGTTCTTGGAAGTTCATCTCAATTGTTCCCAAAGTAGTAAGACATTGCACTCCCAGAATAATATTTTTTTCACCCATGGATATAACATACATTAGGCTATCAAGGTGATAATCTCCCATGGATAATTTAATGCTATGACACTTTCTAGAACAACTAACAATACCACCATTTGCAATCAAGACTTGAAATTCTAGAGCTAAATATATAAAACAATTTGGACAATTAGACAACTTTTTTTTGATGAAATTATGAGTACTACTTGAGTTGATCGACATTACATTACTTTCCACTTCTTTAAGAAACCCACCACCTTGAGATTTTGTGGGGTGCTAAACCTAGAGAGTGCATGGAAATAAATTATTTATTGGGGATCATGTGATTCTTCATCTGACTCCCTATCATCCTCTAATATTTTTTCCTCCTCGTCTTCCTCACTCAGACCTTAAATATAGAAAAATTCCTTTTCACTACATTTATGTCCTCAAAAATATTTTCTATCACAATTGAAACATAACCCTCTTGATCTCGTATCCTCAATTTGTTGTGGAGTCAACCTAGTAGATTGAGGTAATGAATTTGTAAGAGATCTTCTTTTAGTTTTATTTACAATTCCTTGTCACCTACTAGCCAAAAAATTCTCCTCAAATTTTATTTCCATTACTATTGTTTGTAATAAGGAGTGTGGTTGGAACAACCATACTTCATATTTTATGTGATTCTTCAAACTGCCTAGAAATAGTTCCTTCAAATTTTATTTTGTCATATTATCCACTCTTAGAGAAAGGGCTTGAAATCGTTGAATATAGTCCTTGACCTTTCCTATTTTCTTTAATTTAATGAGTTGGAAAAAGTAGCTATCCATAAAGTTATCTCCATAATGGATAGAAAGTTCCTCTTAAAAAATTACCATGTGACCACACATTCCCTTCTTTCTCTTCTCATCACATAACCAATGATACCAAATAAATTGATTTGGTTCCAAGTACAATGATGCTATAACCACCTTTTGTTGACTAGGAACATGGTGAAGATCAAAGAACTACTCCATTTGGCATAGCCAATTAGTTGGATCCTTTCTATCAAAATTTCTCATATCTAACTTGGGTATAAATTTCCTTGGCATGGGATTATTAAATGAGGGATCTTTCTTGAAAACAGAGTCAATCCCAAGGAATTCATGTCCAAAAAAAGCACTATCTTCCACCTTACTAGGTGAAGCTTCTCCCTTACACTTCATCCCTTGAATAATAGTATCCAACTTCTTAGAAAATTTATTTAGGTCATTCCTAATTTATGGAATTTCATCATTGAATTTTTTTATCTCATCATTAGGGTTAATATCCTCAATTACTACCCTATCCTTATTAGAAGATTTCCTAGGTGTGGTAGCATTCTTTTTTCCTATTGTTGTAGGGCTTGACATGATGGTAGAAAATAATTTTGCAATAAATAACACAAATAAATTTGAAATAATTTGAAATTTTTATTGCAACTTTCTAGGGCCTAGGTTGTACTCCTAAAAAAATCTTCCAAAAATTTGGTGTTTTGTATCCTTGAGAGTGAAATTGTTGGAAACCCTAGTTTTACAATAAATAACTGATTTCTACTTCAAATTATCTAAAATTTGTATTATAGGCTCCTCTATTAGTTCTTCAACACCACAAAAAAAAATCAAGAACAAATTCCATAGGATTTGTGAGATATGTACTCTCCCAATAAATTGGGAAAAACCCTAATTTTCTAATAAATCACTCAATTCTACTCCAATTCATCTTAAGACATGGATTGTAGCTGCTCCAATATGTTCTTCAAAAACCCTTTAAAATTAGACAAAAAATCACCAAAATCTAGGAGATATGCATTTCACAAAATGACCTCAAAATTTGAAAAAAATGCCTTGTCACAATGGTGCCAAGATCATGCTCTAATACGACTTGTAGTGAAATAACTTACACAATAGAAGAATATGGGAGGAAATATACTACAATTACTTGATAATAACTAGGAATAGTAAGCCACATCAAGGGGGGAAAGCCCTCCCAATATCTTCAATGAGAACACAATTCCCACTATGATGATGAAATAAGACTCACAACCTCCTATATATACCTATTTATGCCTAGGATATCACTTTGGCCAATGTAGATAATCCTATATAAGCCCTATGCCAACCTAACTAACTAAATAATAATATAATAATGATAACAAGACTTAATTAGGAATTAAGATAGCAACAAGCCGACTATTCATAACTAAATGTACTCTAATATTAAGGGCATATAATCTTAGAGAAAAACAAGCATTAGTGTTGGATCCAAAGTGAGAAAAATCCCTAAGATTGACTGTCTTTTTGTTAAAATTGGAGAAGTTAAAAATGGAAAAAATAGTAGTACAAAATCTCACACATGAATCTATATAGCTGTACAGTTTTGTACAACCCTACCGCCATTGATTTTTCCCAAGCACTGAGGTGTAGGGTTCTACAATTTTTGTTTAAAAAAAAAATCTAGTCTATTTAAAAAAATCCAAAAAAACACAAATACAAAAAAATTATTGCATAGGGTTTGTACCCTATCATAGGCCTAGTACTAGTAGAACACATGGCCCACCACCAGCCACATCCTCTTCGCACAAAAGCTCCACACAAGTACTGATGATAGATTCACTACCATCCAACCTACCTCTCTTTGTGCCCACTAGCCTCTTTTTGGTGGCCATAATACGGCTACCCAAGTGATGACTATTGTTGGTGGTATATTCTTCTACAACTACTAGTGTTACACCCCATTTTTTATTGACAAGTTACTTTTAACTTTACGTCAAAACAAAATGTGGAATGTGATGATGATTTTACTTTGATATTTATATGTTATAATGAAATTGAATGCAATATGATGTATTTTCACTTTAATGAATTAAATTGTTATTTATTTAATATTATGGATATGTTATATCTATTAATGACTAACTAATTGAGTGTTTCTTTAAGTGAAATGCAGGATAAATTTCATGCCCTCTAGAGGGAGAGGGAGATTATCACCCTAGAGAAAGGTCTAAATATTTACTCTAGTATTGCTATCTAATTTTATTTCTACCCACATAGATCACACTATAAATCTTGTTGAGACAATGTGAGTCCAAAGTTGGCAATTGCATCATAGGGGTAAGTAGAACCCAATCATTATCTGATCTTTTTCTCTTTATTTTAATTTGATTACAAATGTATTGGGATAATTGGTGAATATCATGTGTATAATATATATATGTTATTAAGAAGAAAATGTATATATGTATGCATATAAGGATATATACATATGTATATGATTATTATACATTGAAACTTATATATATTCATATGTGTGTATATATATATTATATTGGAAATAAATTAATACATATATATCGCTTTGTACAACATAATAAAGGTGGTGTTAGTTGAGGCTCATTTTCATTCTATTTCTAAAGGTGGCAATGTCTGAGAAACCCAATCATTTGTTCAGTGTTTTTTCTCTCTTGTTTTGAGAGGTGGTGGATGATGGCGAAACACTCAAAATTCATCATGAAAATATCAGTGGATTCTTTGGTGTGCTTTGGAGCAGATACTCCAATTTCCCTGGATTGCAAGGCTCGGCAGAATGCCTTTCGTGTAGTCATAGACCATCGCCTTAAGCACATCTTACTCAACATTGACCCTTTGACTATGGTGACCATGAAAATAGTGCTCAAGAAGGGGCATCTGGAGTAAAAGTAGACATTTAGGATGAATACGTAAATTGTTTCAAGGTTCTTGGCATTTGTTTTTGATAATCTCACGATTAAGGCGGAAGCAAGGGCACTGGTTGAACTATTGTTCAAGAAATAACTATTGGGTGGTTTGGAGGAGGTTCTTAAGGTGGTGATACCTGGTAGAGGCATTCTATGCCCAAGTGACCTGGAATTGCTAAAATCCCCGGGAGAGGTGTTCAAATTCTACACTCTTATTGGATTTGAAGGGAATAGCCTTGGTCAAGCACATCATGATAAATTTCCTGAAGAAGGTGGTGCAGCTGGAGGCAGGAAATGAATTTGAATGGGTTCTAGAGTTTGATGCTTTCACCAAAGCCAACAATTTTTTGTAAGTTGTGGGAATTATTTTGGCTCTTCCTGCAATTTTCTCAAGATAGGGTGTCTGGTTTGGGTCTCTATTAACTGGTAATGGCGAAGTTTGATGTATATGTTTTGTAAAAAATTTTGTCCAGATCTCTCTATTTATCATATTAGCTCAGCATATGTCAATTTTGTAACTGTTTTATAAATTCTAGTAGCAATGGTGGCGACATGGTATGGTAGGGATAGGTCTGTAGGTGTGGTAGGGTTTGGTATCAGTATTTTTTGATGATTCGATCTTGTGGAGTAGACACATGCATTATTTTCTAGATCAATACAAAATTCTCTCTTACGAAGCAAAAATAAATAAATTAATACATATGCATATATATAAGATATATTATATAATTATATTATACGTTTGATATTTAACATTTACATGCTTATGGAATCATGAAGGATGATAATTGATAATGGTTATTATAATGCTCATCGAGAGGCATGATAGCCTTCATTAATGGCTTGGAGTTGCTATTTAAATATGGTGTTAAAGCCAATTTTATTGCGTGGTATTATCAACTACCAACCTTATGTCTTGAACACCACTTTGTGGTAGTTTTATTTAAATTTTAATTGATTTCAATTTTTGTTCTAACATTCTTTTTATCGGTTGTCCAAGTCGTGGCATGGAAGGAATGCTCAACCCAATGCTATGGGGATATATTATATTTTGATTAAGCTCAACCTTAAGATAATAAGGCACCACCATCATGCCAAATTGGTTGCATAGATATAGCCATGATGGTGGCAATATATTGGTAATTTTTGTTTTAAACCTTTGAGATTTGCATTCCTTGTGGTGATTGCTACATGAGAAATGCATTTTGCAACTATTTTAAATCTGCATAAATCTTGATTTTGGATCATGGAAATTCAAAAGAGGTAGATGAGGGAGTTAGTTGGATGTGAGCACAAAAACTAAATGAGAATTCAATTATTCTTTCCATTTAAAAAACCAAGAAAGATATGAGTTCCATCTTGGTGGGAAAAATAGTTATGGCATAGAGGTTATCAGCTAGGTTGACCTCTTAAAAAGGAAACACTATCTTTATTTGAATTTTTTATCACTCTTGTTTGGAATTCAAGAGGAAGAGCTATTTTCATTTTTTTTGTGAAGTGTAGAGAGGAGGTATAATCCTCTTAGTTCACCATGAGTTGCAACTAGTTTAGTGTACAATTAAGTGAAGTTTATCTTGTTTTTTTGGGAAAAGAGTTTGTTTTTAGTGAACTGGAATGAGTTGTGTAGAGCTAAGGAAGAGGTTATTGCTTTCTCACCATTATTAAAGCTATATTTTAGTACTAGAGTAGAAGCTAGAGTTTCCCTTTTTGGTTGGGCTACGTGATTTGGGTTGAGTGCTTGCACACTCAAAACTCGTTAACTCAATTGTACTAGCTAAGAAAAAAAGTAACTATCATTTATATCTTAATATTTTCATTTTTGAATTGGTTATCTTATGTTTGATGGGAAAAAAGGTTTCCATAAGTTACCTAAAAAAAATTAAATCTTGATAATATTCTTCCTTTATGCAAAGAGAACAATGGAATTAGGGGTCTAAATTCTACCTTGTAATTTTTATGAGTCTAAGTTAATTCTTGATCAAAATTATCTATTTCTCTTTCTAGTTGGGAATTCTACTAGTTTAGTACATATAAAATATATATGATTTCAATAGAGAAATCAGAATATGGGCTTGTGTTTAAGCAAATTTTTATTGTTATTATTCCTAAACCAAAAATATTAGTTTGGTTAAAGAATTGAAGAGTTTTGTTTGAAGTCCAAGTATGGATAGTACCTGACTCTGGTTAAAGATGTTTAACCTATATTTTAAGCCAATTATTCTTTTACAATTTTCCATCGACATTAATGTCAGAAAGGTTTATATTTTAAAATGGTGTTCTTTGTGAACAAGATTATTGGTATTTACCAAATAAAGTCAAAAACCTAATGTGAAATAATATTTTGTGGTCCAAAGACATTCATTAGTGTTAGGTTAGTGATTATTTTATCATAATACTAGATTATGACTAGGAAGGTCAACTTGATATCATTTTTTTGTCAAGATTTGTTAAATGTTTATATTTGGAGAGTAGTTACTCTCTCGGGTTGTGATAAGGATTTGAATAATTGGTAGTAGCCAAGACCTAGGTAGTTACATGAACATAACATGGGTTTTCGAAGTCAAAGTTATCTATCCAACCTAGTTAAGTTTTGACTTAGAGTGTCAATATAATCTGAGAAAAAATTCTAAAACAAGTCAACCATTGGTCAAATAGTAAGTTTGGATTAACCTTAGGTTAATTAAGGTTTCCAAGTCGAGTTAGAGGTGGGTGAATGTGTGAATCCACTTGTATGAAGTGGTTGAATTTAATTCAAATATTTGGCCAAAGTAAGTGCAAAAGTCTCTTCTTGCACTTGTCGATTCACTATGCTCTTGAGTTTCCTAACCAATTAGTAGCATCATACATAGTTAGAAGGAATATATTGTTGTATGACTGTATTGCTTAAGTATAAAACAACATGAGAACTCAAATGGAAATACTAGGGGGTCCTTGACAACAAGAGCGAATGTATTCCAGAGAAAGTGTAGATGTGTGAATAGTGTTCCTATCATTCAATTATAGAGCAGAGTGAGAAGAAGATTGAGCGAAGAGTGAAGAAGGTTTTTCTATGCTTAATTGGAACTGTAATCAAGCTTGTGTAGAAGCTATTCTTTAAGTTCATACTCTGTGGATCTAATCCATATTCTTGTATTGTTGGACAATGAGTCCTCTCTTGTAATTGAGCAATGAGCTCTAGGTAGTGTGCCTGAAAGCATGTGCATTCCCCTTATTTTCTCATTATACTTTTAACAGGGTATAATATTGTGGACTAACATCCACCATGGTTTTTCCCCTAACAGGGTTTCCACATAAAAATATTGGTGTTCTCTATGTTTTTGATGTGTTGATTGTTCATGGTTTATTATTCATTCACCAAATCTAAGATTAAGTTAATTAAAGCTTGAAAAGTTTAAATATTGTGTGAGAATTGATTCACCCCCCCTCTCAATTTTCTGTCCTTGTTTTTCCAATAATTGGTATTAGAGAAGGTTCCTATAAAGAAGTTTAAAAGCTTGAGGTGATTTGAGATGGAATCATACAAGAAGGACAATCCTAGATTTGATGGAACAAACTAATCATTGTGGAAAGCTAGGATGGAGTGTCATTTGAAGTGCATTGGTGAACGTTTCTAGAAAATTACAAAGAATGCATATGTTATTCCTTAGAATGGTCCTTCCACTACTAATGAAGTTAAAGAGGTTGAGAATAATTTTTGGGCTATGGAAGCTTTGATGAGTGCTCTAACAGATTCAAAAATGACAAATGTGTTAGGTTTGAAGATAGCTCATGAAATGTGGATGAAGCTAGAAACTTTGTATGAAGGAGATTTGCATGTGAAGATGGCTAAACTATAGAGTTTGAAAGGAAAGTATGAAAATTTGAAGATGGGTGAAGATGAAAATATTTCCTCTTATGTAGAAAGTAAATGAAATAGTGATGGCTATTAGATGTGGTGGTGGAACTTTGGAAGAAGAAGAAATAATAGCTAAGGTGCTCAGATCATTTCCTACCTCCTACAAAGCAAAGGCTCATGCTATTGACGAATTAAGATCATTGATGAATGTGACAAGAGATACATTGATTGGAAAACTTGTTGCCTTTGAGTTGAGTGAATTTGGTGATTTTGTTCCTAAGACTGAAACTACATTCAAGGCTACTGTATTCAAAAGAGACAAGTATAGATTTGATCTAGGAGAGAGTTCTAGAAAGACATTCAAGTATGAGGAAGAGATGAAACAAATTGAGGAAGAAGAGAAAGAACTAGAAGAGCTGGAAGCACTAATTGTGAAGACAGAAGTTAGAGGACAAGGTAAGTATAAAGGAAATTTGCCTATGAAATTTTTTTCTTGCAGTAAAATTGGTCATTTTTCATCAAGATTTCCTGAAAGAGTCACTAGATCTAAGCCTTACAAATCTAGATTCCAAAAGAAATTTTACTTTTTTGAAGGAGTGACTAATGATGAGTCTAATAAAGATAATGGAAATGAAGATGGTTGGGTCTTCATTGCTATCAAGGAGAATAGTCTTGAGGCTACTGAATCTGCTAAAGTTGAAAAAGCTCTTGTAGCTCGAATTGAAGAAAAGGATGAGTGGGTTATTGACAGTGGATGCTCACATCATATGACTGGTGACAAAGAAAATTTTCAAGTCTAGATAAGTATGATGGTGGAGTTGTGAGATTTGGTGATAACAATGCTTATGTGATTTATGGTAGAGGATCTATTTGTCTTGGTGGTGAGCATAACACTGATGATGTTCTTTATGTTTAAGGCTTGAAGTATAATATGTTAAGTGTTGGACAAGGGTTATGATCTATAGTTCAAAGATAGAAGATGCAAGATAGTTGGAAACTCTAGAAATGTAATTGCTTCTGGTAAATTGAAAAAAGGTAATATTTTTCACCTAAGTGCTGCCAGTGAAAGTTGTTTAATTTCTCAAGTAGATGTAAGATAGTTATGGCATAGAAGGTTGTGTCATGTGAACTTTGATAACATTGCCAAAATAAGCTCCTCTCAAGCAGCAAGAGATCTGCCTAAGCTGGTAAAGCTGGCTAGCACAATTTTCAAGAAGTTTCAGATGGGAAAATAGAGTAGAGTTTCTTTTTAGAGCAAACATAATTCAAATGGATTACTGGAGCTTGTGCATACTGATCTATGTGGTCCCTCTAGAGTCAGAAGTCTTCATGGTGAAAGGTAATTTATGTTGATTATTGATGATTAATATAGAATGATATGGGTTTCTTTCTTAAGAGAAAAATGTGAAGCATTAGAAAAGTTCAAAAGTTTCAAGGCTAGGGCAGAGAATGTAAAAGGTCTGAAAATAAAATGCTTAAGGTTAGATAGAGGTGGTGAGTTCACCTATAGGGATTTTAATTCTTTTTTTGATGAGCATGGAATCATAAGACAGTCATCTACTCCCTGAAGTCCTCAACAAAATGGTGTTGTAGAAAGGAAGAACAAAACAATTTTGGATGTTGCTAGAACTATGATGATTGAAGGAAATGTGTCTCAAATGTATTGGAGTGAAGTTTGTTGATGGTGTTTTTATGCACTTGTCAACACAGGCAGTGCATAGGCGCACTACCTCTCTTGAAAGATAATCTCCCACAATCGAATTGCAGCACACTATCCCAAGGTCTCTCGGGTGTTAGGTCATGACAGTGCTCAGATACCTCAGTAGTTTGATGTGATTTGCTGGAATCACAAGGCGGTCTTACAGAAAATACAAAGTATGGACACAAAGTATGAAGTTGGATCTTGAAATGGAGTTCTTAGGATAAAGGCAATTTTGTGGTGGCTGTAGGTTCAAACAGCAATCTTGAACTCCACTTAGTTGTTGGATTTGGGTTTACAATGTGTAATGAACCTTGGTATTGACTAGTTACTAAAAAAAAGGGGGAAAAGAGCGAAGGAGAAGAAAAGTTCCTAAGTCTGAAGCTTGCTATGAATAGTAACAATGGAGTTCCTGCAATGGACAATTCCTCAAAACAATATCCCACTTAACCAGGGATTTCACAGTATCATGGAAATTGTGCTATCTTCTAAGGGCTGCAGATATTTCATCCTTCATCCACCACATACATGCATGAATCAAAGATAAAGATTTAGGGCAGCCTTACAATCTAGTCTAGGCTAACTTTGCATAGCTATCTACCTTCAGCAAACAACAAAAAGTATGGACTAAGGGATCATCAACAAAGCAGGAATTTTCACAGTCACCCAACAACATTCCTAAGATTTATCCAAATAAAGTAAACAGCTAACTAAACAGCAATGATATCTAAGTCAAGCATCTAATATTGGAGAAATGAATCAAATAACATGAGAGAAATCAAGGAAATACACCAAGTCAATGATATTTCTTATAAATTTCTGCAGCATGCCTTTACAACAACTCAACTCTCTCTTTTGCAAATGAGGGGAGTGCTCTATTTATAGTTTTCCAAAAGTTAAATGAATGGCCAAGATTCATTACAATTGTGTGCCCAAGATTCATTACAAAATAGGGTTTCACCTACCCCCAAATAGATTTACAATTTAAAATACATTTTCGTCTCTTCCCTATTTTGTCATCTAGTGGATGGCACTATTGCTCTTTCGTCCTGTAGCTAATTGCTGTTTTCTTGGCTATAGCTATTCTTCAGGAAGGTCTTCTTCCTTGGCTGGGCTGTCCTCTTGCTCCTCAGAAGCTGTGTGTTCTATGCACTTGAGGATGATCGCCTGGAGCTTGTCGATTTCAAGGATCTCGCATCTTAACGCCTGGTAGCTCCATTCCTTAGTGTTCTCTTCCAGCTACTTCCAATCCTCGTCATACTTCGAGCCTTGGTCTTTGAAAAGCTCTGATCGATCAAAGGTGCGGGCAGCGAAACTCAGGAATTCTGTGGTGATTTCTCCGGCTGTCCCGTCCTTCATCTTTTCCTCAAAGTATGGCTTGATCTTTTCGGCATCCATTTGTACTGTGGGCATATCATAGCCCGTCATCAGCTTGAGATACTCGGCACATTCTGCCCAGATTTCCTTGATCCACTCAATATTGGGATCCACCTTGTTTATGATTTGCTCCAACCTCTCCTTCCGGTTGATGAGGTCTCTGCGCCATACATCCACCAGCCAGTGATCTTCTTTCTTCAGTTCTAGCTTTTCCTCCCACGTGTCCTCAGGCATCCGAAGGATGGCTTCAATTCTCGAGAGGGTGGAATCGTACGTCATAGGGAAATTGGTGTAGAGCCTCCTTGTGCTCTCCAGGGATTGGATCAGATCCAAGAACTTGTTGGCTGTCCACACAGCCCTGCTGATTCCCATGTTTTCGACGTATGTGACCTGTCGGAACCAATCCTCAGTTGTCTTCTCCAAGTTCTTCCTTCTCTCCATCTTGTCTATCTGTTCTTTGGAGAGCAACTGCGGTGCGGCCGTGGAGGTGGTGGGAAGGTCGTCCACTGAGGACCATTATTGTATGTAGTCGGTTAGGGCAGAAACCTGTGCTTTAAGCTCATCCTTGGAGACCTTGTCCTGCTTTATCGGGTGCACCACTATGGCCACCGACTCCTCCAGGTTTTCAACCTTTTGCTCCCTAGTTGCTATCCCCAAGTCGATGGTGGAGACATGATAGCTCACCCCGGTTTGGCCAACTATAGGCGTTGCAATTTGTGCTGCTCGGGAGCCGAAAGCGTCCATTGCTACCTTGGATCGGACCTTGGGCTTCTTCTCCTTCTTTGTTGTGCTCAGGGATCGAGCCAAGATGGCCTCCAATCTCACCCTTGGGTCCTTCAGGACAGGAGTCGTCTTCTCCAGTTGTTTCTCCAACCAATCGGGCATAGCAGATTTATTCTTGGGTGTATCATGGCTGCCCTCACCCTTCTCAGTCATAGGTAAGACTTTTGCCTCCTCCTTTCGTGGCTCCTCTTTCTCTTTCGCAGCATCCTCCTCCTCTTCGTCGGAGTCGCGAATGAATACGAGGTGTTTGATGGGCAGCTTGGTGGATAATTGTCGGGTGGGATCTTCTTCTTTTGATGCCTCCTCTTCTTTCTTCTCTTCAGCAGCCTCGGCCTCCAGGCTCTTGTCAACATGGGTCTCAGCCTCGGTGAGATCCTTTATCTGCTGCTCTTCCGGTGGCTACCCCTCTTCAGCATGTGGTGACTCTTCTGTTTCCGTTCCCATGTCCTTTAATTGCTGCGCCATCTCCTCCTCAAGGTCCTCATCAAACGTCTGGATGATCTCCTTGGCACCCGAGCCATCCTCCTCATCTCTACCCTCGGAAGAGCCTGTCTCTTCTCCCTCGTAGACCACCTTGTCGATGGTTCGATGCTCATACTCGGGGTGCTCATGATATTCATCGGCCTCTTCCTCAATAGGCCTCAAGGATTCCCATTCTTGCTCCTCTAACTCCTCTGAAATTTGCATTGTGGCTTCCATGGCCGCTGGCCCTGTTGGCGGTTGCGAAGGCTGAGCTATTGCGAGGGCTTGGGCGAGGGCTGCTTGGAGTGCGGGGTCCATTAGGATCTGTGAGAGCTCAGAGGGAAGACTTGGCAGGTGCCGCGTGATAGCCTCGGGTATAGTGGCAAGGGGAATAGGTGATGTTATTGTTGCCAGAGGGAGGGATGTAATCGGAGACATGGTGGCAGAGGAAGGAGGAGTGGTCATGCCAGAAGAGGAATCAATGACGACCACTGACTCGGCTGGGGGCGAAGGGGCAAGATGGACAGAGATGTCCACTGCCGGCGGAGATGCGACGACCATAGCTTGGGAGGTGGGTGGTGCAACAAGAGGGGCATGGAGAGCCAATAGAGGCTGCGATTCTGTTGTAGCTATTGTCTGCTTGAGCCTTTTGGGAGATGAGCCTCCCATTTCTTTCCTTGCTTGCTCCTTAGGGTCTGTAGATTGTGCAGTCTCTGTTCCTTTCCTCTTTTAAGACCTAGTGATTGGAGGAGACTTGGAGGTCTCACCAGTCGATGTGGTAGCGGCAATGTCCTCTACGACACTTGGCTCGCTCTTGAGCTCCTCATATGTTAGGACTACTCCTTGTCGCTTTAGTTGCGCCACCTGCCCATCGACCCACTCCTTAGTACGAGTTATGATCGGCTAGGTGATGGTATCTAGGTCATTGACCTATTGCTCGTCCCAGTCAATGGAGGGGATCACCAGGTTGGCAACCGCAGAGTACCTTGGGTGCATAATGGACGACTCGTCTTCCTCGACTTGGTCTGGTACTGGGAACGGTTGCACCCTCCTTAAGAACTGCACGGTCATGCGCATGTAGTGCCTCATGCGGACCTCCTTGTTGTCTTTGCAGTCTGCCCAGAAATCTTCAATGTGGTATTGGTGGGTGTATGCCGGCCCCAGTGCCTTCCTCACATGGCCATGTGGATCCATTCGAGGGCGGGCCGTGTACCAGTCAAAATGATATTCTTTAAGCTCTTTCTCTGAATTGCTGGCACATTGAGAAGTTTGTAGTCGATACAGGCCCTAGCCGAGGGTCATGGGATAGGGGATCCCTACTATGTGCTTGTTACTGAAGATGGTCTGGATGTGTTGGAGCTGCCGGGAAAGTTCCAGGAGAATGATCCTGTCATTTGGATACCGCGGCAATCTGTTTGGCCGTTCTGTGAATCCCTGGGCCCGAATGTAGGTAAACTTTGGGAACTAGATAAACAGGAAGGTGTACTCCTTCAGGAGCGCCCTGGCACTTTGGGAGACTCTCTTCTTGAAGTCTCCAACGATCAATCTGATGATATGGCCAGCAAATGCATCATTGACCCGGCAGTACTCCTTTTTGAAGTTGCGGTATTGGAGTTGAGGGTACTTGTTGAACGGCTTGAGCCCTTGCCTGTGCCCCTGATCAGGTGGCACAAATAGCCCACTGTATTGCCTTTGACCTGCCAGAGAGTACACCAGGTAGGAGGTCATATAGAACTTTGAACTCTTTTTGACGTTGACGAACTGCTCATGGAAGCAGTTGCTAATGATACCTCCCCAGTCGAATGAGACCTTGGTGTTAACATCCTCATTCCCCTGCAGGATCTACTCAATGTAGTAGGCCATCCACTCTTGGAAGTAGGTGGCTGCTGGGAGACCCATGACCCTGCTCAACAAAGTCACTAGGTCGTGATAGTCCTCATGGAAATCGCTACGAAAGAGTTTGTGGGGAACCTTCGCAGCACTGCCCTGCTTCTCCTTAAGCCAGTAGAGGTTGATAGACTTCTTGCATCCTGATGGACTAGCATCCTACGCCGCTTGGCATTGTTCTAACGTGGGGACCTCCATGTGTGGGAACGTGGGAATGTGAAATATTTTCGTTATTCCCTCTGGCGACATGTTGGCGAGGATGTTCCCCTCCTTGTCCACAATTGTTCTAGTGTCAGTTTGATAGGCTTCTCGGCAAGCCATTACTAGTTCGGGTGCTATGAGAGAGGGAGGAAAACTGGCAGCCTTGGCGATTCCACTCTTCCTTATTAGTCTGGCGTTCTTTGTTGTAGGGTTGACCTTAACCCTCTGAGTGAACTCGTCTATGTCCACCTAACCAATGTTTATATCTGAAATCTCCTTCCAGTCCGTCGAGACCTTTGACTGGAGCGGCTCACCCTGGAACTGAAACTTCATCTGATCTTTATCTTCTTTTCCCCGAGGGGTCCTTCCTGACTTTTTTCCCTTATCCTTTTCGGCGGAGGCCCCTGAAGTTCCTGCAACTGATTCCATATATTTTGCAAACAAGGGAAAAGTTAGGGCAACAAAACATCAAAAGTGTTCATGTTAGTCCATATTTCAACGATAACACCTAAATAATCATTCAAGTATATCATAAATTTTATCCTTAGATGGTATCGATCTTCGTTTCAGAGCATTTGGACAATTCGGGCCCAGAGGGACGGACTTCCCTGGCAGGAATGCTGCCTGGAAGGGAAAATGCAATGGAAACCTCCCAGAGACCCTTATTGGCCAAATTTTCATGTTTCGAAAGGCTTATGATGGAGAAGAGCATAATTTAGGATGTGGGTCGAAGTTAGATTTTGGATTTGAGCTTGTTTGGGTCGATCTAAGGCGCATCGGAGGTCTTAAGTCGGAAAGCAGTTAAGAGGCGGCTGTTGGCAACGGCGGACAGCAGGTGGAAATCCAGCCGAGGAAGTCCGGCGGCAGAAGTCCGAGGGCCGGGGTCTGCGAGGCCAAAGGACGGCCGACATGAGGTTATGGTTCAGGCTTGGAGGCTTACGGCGTGGCGGGGCCCGGCGGCTGGGAAGACGCAACGCACCGGACACCGCGAGATTTTCAGCAATTTTGGATGGCGGCGGCGAGGAGACGCTCGGGGCCCGGAGGGCGGGAAGCCGAAAGGGGTCCGCCGTGGGGAACGGCGGAACCGTCACGGAGTTCCAGAGACGGAACTCTGGACGGCCAGGCCTGGAGGGTCCCAGGGCAGGGCAGAGTTCGGCAATATTTAGACGGACAAAGGAAGCCCGGGATCTGGATACCGGGTGGATGGGGGGGAGAATTCTGATGGCAGGAGGCCAGCGGACTTCCACGGATGGAAGTCCGGGATCCGGGACCCGGGGACACGAAAGCTACCGGAGTGGGAGAACGAGCCCACTGCAATGACAAGGCCGGGGCCCGGGGAAGCAGGCAGCACATGGGACCTCGCCGAAAAGGTCCCGCCTGGCTCAACAGTGGAAAAACGGCCACGGAACCCCGATATCCGGGGCCCGAAGGTGTCAACGACGCCACACTAACTCATCGCCAAAGATTCAACAGCGAGAGCCGGAGCGGAGCCCGGATCGCGGGAAGCCGGGGGACAAACTTCGCTTGACGAAAGGAAATCGCCCACAGAACCTCGAGGACAGAGCCCCGGGAGCTGGGGCCCGAGCGCACAAATGGAGGACTACTTGGCTTCACTTTCATGGCAAGGCATGCGGTGGGAACCGGAGATCGGGAGGCAACGTGAGCTTGTGATCCGAGCACAGAAAAATGAGGACGAAACCCCGGACAGGGAAGTCCGAAGGGCCGGACCCGGAGGGACGACTTGCAGCCTACGGGCGGTCAAAGCTTAAGAGCGGATGGCGAAGGCGGATCGCGAGCCCGGGGGCCTCGATCACCCTGCGCGAAGAACAGCCGCGATGCGAAAAAGCCCCAAGTCGGCGGCAGGAGCGATTCCGATGGTTTTGGCAAATTTCAAGAGATGGGTAATGGGTGCAATTTAGTATTCTTCTATTTAATTCATCCTAACCAATTATTAAATTCATTCAAATCCCCCAAAATGACGAAAAAGACGGGAGGGCGAACGGGGATAGCCTACCTCGAAAATGCTAAGCAGGGAGGCGCGAAATTCACTAGTGTTGATCGAAGTGATGCTCAGGGTGACGATCGCGACGCTTGTCGAATGTTGCGGGCTCCAGGTGATCACTGCTCCAACTCGCTGCAATTCAGATTGTGAAAATGACATTAGTGGATAGGGCATTATATACCCCAACCGCCATTAATACGCACATTAATTGCTGGTACGGTCGCGCCAAAAGTTGGTGAAATTTGAATTCAGTCGGTGGTGGCGGCGGAGACTCTGGGACCCGGCGGCTGGAAAGACGATGAGCGATGGCTGCTGTTTGATTTTTGACAACTTTGAATGGCCACGGCGGAGATAGGCCCGAGGCCCGGATGGCGGGAGGCTGGAAGGAATTCGCCACCGAAGGAATCTCGCGTCGCTTAGCGGCGACGGCGAGGAGCATCCCGGGGCCCAAAGGGGTAGGCGCCTCCCCGAACACCCGCGACGAGTTTGAATGGAGGATGGCAGGGCGGGCCCCGAGGAGCGGATGGACGCCCGGAGAGCACCGTGAAGGACGAAAAATGCAAAGGGGAAGCCCGATAAGGGAACCCCAGACGCCCGGGCACGGAGGGGCCCAGGGCCGTTCCAGAGCCAAAAAGCCAGAGGGAACCCGCGAGGCCTTGGAGGGCAGCAAAAGATCAAAAGCGGAGGCATGGTCGATTTATGATGAAACCTTGGAGCAACATCGACCATGCAGAACATCAAAAGGGAGGGGCACGCAAAATGAGGCAGCCCCAAAAGACCTAACGAGGTGAAAGAAAAGATTGCCCCCATTCCGAACGGGGTGTGTGTGCTAAGGGCACAACAAATGGCGACTCCACTGGAGAACGCTCCGAAGCGTTCTAAGGATAAATATTCATTCAGGACCCAGAATCTCTGGTTTCGCAGACCAGGAGCGGCTTCTAAAGATGAATCTGGGAGAACGAGATCCTTAATTGGGTCAGCTTACAGGACATCTCAGAAGCATGTGTGAGGTGAGTTCATTCATTTCCTAGGGATAGTGACCAGGGTCATCACTTCAACTGAGTGAGCTACATAAGTTGCCTAACACCAAAAGTAACCTGGACATTGCCCCGCTGCCAGTAAGGCATCCATAGCCCCGGCGGAGTTGTCGCTACAATCTCATGGATATTGCTCTACTGTCGTCCGGGCGTCCATAGCCCCGATAGAGTTATCCGAATGCCCATACAGTCATTTATTTCTTTTTTTCAGAGTTTTTTTCTCTTTTTGCTTTGATATTTCATTTCTCTTTTACCATTTAGTTCGATTGGGTAAGCATTGAAGCCTAAAATGGGTTTGAGACTGCAGTGGTCACTGGAGTAGACTTAAGATTTTTCACTCACTAGGGTGTCATAACAACCATAGTATGGTCCTTCAAAATTTATTATTATGTAATTTGTGCGAGATCCAAGATGTGGGTAAGAAGATCCAGTTAAGGGTCAAGTTCTGAGTAGAGTTCAGACAAGGAAATCATTCGTGGACAGCTTTCAAAGATCGATAGTCTAGAGTGAATGTTTAGCCAGAGAACACGAAGGATGGACAGCAAAGTGAACCACTTGTTAAGCAAGCACGGCCACCGCAAAGGAGCAGGAAACATCTTTTGAAACAAAATTGTCAAGAGGGAGAAAGCAAAAAGTGATGCAAACAAAACGCAAACAAGCAAGAAAGCAACTACTCTAACCTATGTACAGGTATTTACAACGAAGAGATCGAAGGAGCTCAAGCCTGGAAGTAATGCTTCAGGTGCTGTCCGTTGACCGGCAACGGGACATTCTCACCAGTTAGGATCTTTAAGCAGAAGGCATTATCTCCCAGGATTTCAGCTATTTGAAAGGGGCCAAGCCAAAGCTTGTCGAATTTGTTGTGTCCCCCTTTCTTCTCATGGGCCTTGTCCCAATACAGGACTAGATCTGCAATTCTAAAGGCCTTGATTTTGGCTTGGTGGTCGAACCATCTCTTCACTACGCCCTGATGCTTGGCAAAATTTTCTATTGTGCGGTTTCGGACTTCCTCTAAATATAAGAGCTCAGCTAACCGAGCTTCCCTACGATCTCCTCCCTCATAAAAATCGTTGATAAACTGGAGAGTAGGAATCTTCAGGTGGATGGGGAATATAGGCTCTAGGCCATAGACAAGGTGAAACAGAGAATTCCCAAGGGCAGCCTTGTGGCGGGTGCGATCAGCCCAAAGGGCGAAACAGAGCTGGGTATGCCAGTCCTTGGGATTCCTATATAGCAGCTTCTTGATCACAGCAATCAGATTTTTGTTCGTGGACTCGGCAAGGCCATTGCCCTGAGGGTAGTAATTGGATGAGAATTTGAGGGCAATCCCATAGTCAAACGCCCAACTAGAAAATTTTAATGAAGCAAATGCAGGTCCATTATCACATACCAACGCATATGGACAACTAAAACGATTTAAAATAAAACTTTCTAGAAAATTGGTAACTACTTCAGTTGTGCATTGCTTACATACTATTGTTTCCTTCCATCTAGTACAATAATCACTAGCGGTAAGAATGTACCTGTGTCCCATAGATGATGGAGGGCTTACCGGACCGATGAAGTCGAGACCCCATTGCACAAAAGGTCTTACCTCCAGCACAGGCTGCAGTGGGACAGCAGCATTCCTTTCTCTGGTGGTAGCGGTCTGGCACGTGTGACATGAACGAACATGGCAATGGGCATCCTTGAAGACGGTTGGCCAATAATACCCTGCTCTCAATATTTGATGTGCTGTGGAGGAACCAGAACCGTGGCCTGTGCCAAATTTATTATGAAATTCCTTCAAGACGCATTCTGCTTCTTCCTTGCCAAGGCATCTCAGATAAATGCCTTCATGATTCTTCTTGTAGAGAATGGAACCCTGTAACATGTAGCCATTACTTTTCAATCTCAGGGCCCACTTTTGGACTCCTTGCAGATGCGGCGGACACTTATGGTTCAACAAATAGTAAACGACATCTTGATACCATTCTCTCGGGGAGACATCTTCAAGCTGGTACTGTTGTACCGTGAGTTCAGGTCCAGCTTCTACTACTGTTTCGACAATTGTACGGGTGAGTGCCTGCCCTCTCACCAATTTCATCGGTTGGATCTCCATATCATACTCTTGGAGCAGGGTGACCCACTTAGCCCTTCGTTCACCCAATTCATTTTGCATGAGTAGTGTCTTAACCGCTGGGTCGGGGACAATGGCAAACACCTTGTTGCGTAGAATGTAGTGTCTAAATTTCTTCACCCCTCTGACGAGAGTGTACGCCTGCTTTTCAATGTTGTGGTAACGCAATTCAACATCCTTGAGGGGAGCACTCATGAAGGTGATAGGATGCTCGTTTCCTGCATCGTCCTTTTGGGTCAACATGCTAGCACAGGAATGTTCCAAAGCAAATGAGTAGATGTAAAATGGCTTCAGATAATCCGGGCTAACTAACACAGGTGCCTCAGCAATGGCCCATTTAATTTCTTTGAATGATTATTTAGCGTCAGGTGTCCATTCAACTTTGGTATCCTGTTTGAGCATGGCATTGAGAGGTTTGACAATATTTCGTGAAACCTGTGATGAATTTCTGGACAAAATTGATCTTTCCGAAGAAATATTTTAATTCCTTCTTGCTGCTCGGGGGTTGAATTTTGAGTAAGGACTCGATGCGCTTAGGATCAATGGAGATTCCCTGTTCTGAAATGATGTGTCCGAGCAACCTGCCTTCAGTCACTCTAAAAATGCACTTCTTGGGGTTGAGAGAAACCCTGAATTCCTTGCATCTCTGAAATACCTTGCATAAGTCAGAGACGTGATCGCCCTTCCTTTTAGAAAATACAGTTAAATAATCCATGTAGATGATTATGCACTTGCCAATTAGGTCTTTGAAGGCAATATCCATGGCACGTTGGAATGTGGCGCCAACATTGATGAGTCTGAACGACATTCTTCTGTATGCAAACATCCCCCACTTAGTGGTGAACGCCGTCTTGTGACAATCCTCGTATTGCATCATTACCTGGTTATACCCAGAGTATCCGTCGAGGAACGACATCATCTGGGAGCTGTTGACGATCTGCAGCACCTCGTCCAGCGAAGGTACTAGATAGTTGTCTTTCTCTGAGGCGCGGTTGAGATTGTGAAAATCCACGCACAATCTGATCTTTCCATTCTTTTTCCTGACCGGGACCAAATTAGCCACCCACGTGGAGTGTCTGACGGGAAAAATAATTCTTGCTGAAAATAGCTTTTGCACCTCCTTGTAAACGATAGGTTCTAGCAAGGCATTGATGGGGCGCTGCTGCTGGCGGAATGGCCTCACTTCCGTCTTAAGAGGGATAGTGTGTGTAATGACAGAAGTGTCATAAGTTTTTAGATCCTCGTAGCTCCATGCCACCACATCATGGTATCTTTGCAATGCACCTATGATTCCTCTTCTTTAATCCGGCGTGCACACTTTGCCAATAAAAACATTCCTAGCATCCTTGGTTGTCCTAAGGTTGTGTGTATCACACTGGTTGCTTATGGCCTCCTTCTTTGTTCATTGATCCTAATCCTTGATCTAATCTAAATCAAATATGCGTTCCAGCTGAACCATACCTCTGGGGATTGTATTGGTTTTGAGGTTAATGACCCCCTCTATGTCCAATTTAGCCTCCTGCGGATCAGTTTCATTGATTATTTGAGCTGCGAAGACATCGGAACTTGTGATGAACTGAAGGATATGCTTGTCATCATTGAAGACTTGCATGTGAGTGACATTATCCGGGACTGATGGCGTGGATGTCAGCTCAACAGTGAATTTCTTGAGCCCAGACAAAGAGAGGGGTTGTAGCGTGCTGGCCGCTTGAGCCAAGGCATCGGCTGTGCGATTCTGAGCACGAGGGATCAATTGTATGTTGAATGCATCTAGGCCCTCTAATAGATCCCAGACCGTGTGCCTATAATTCGTGAGTCTTCGATCATGGCAGGAGTACAACTTCCTGACCTGCTTAACTACGAGTGCGAAATCCCTGAAGACTTGTAGTACTTTTACATTTTTCTTCAAGGCCATAAGAAGGCCAAGGACTAAGGCCTCGTATTCTGCTACATTATTAGTGTAATAAAACTGCAATCGGTGGGCTACGAGAAATGTCTTACCCGTTGGACTGATGAGTTCGAATCCAGCTCCAGCTCCTTGCCTTGACTTCGATCCGTCAAATTGGAGCGTCTAGCATACGGAGGATTCCTTGTCTTCAGGTCTGATTGAACTTCTATTCCCTTCCGGCTAGACGGCGGGCCTTGTGATCTTAGGGAAGTTTTCCGGTTTAAGGCAATGATCAACAGGCGGTTCTTGTGGTGCCTCCTTTGGTGTTTCTGTCTGAGGAGCAGCCGCTTTCCTAACATGCTCCACTGCTGCTTGGCACAAGCAACAGTCAAACTCGGAGTGAGCAGCATTGTGAACCCTGCACTAGTTTGGTAATAAGAGATCCCGGAAGTTCATTCGGGCCCCTAGGTTGAGCTGATCCCTTGCGCACTTTTCCATGAACTCTTGGAATCTATCAAGTAGTCCCCAGTTGTCGTCCTTATTCAGCTCATCATCAACTTCTGCCAACACATCTGTGTCTGGGGGCATTCCCGTGGAATTGGTCGAGGGACTGCACAACACCAGCAATACTTCATCTGCACATTCTTCCTGAAGTTCAAGCTCATTTTGGTAGGCAAAAGGGCGATAATTCCCTAAGTCGATCTCGGCGAACAACACCTCGCTGAGATTATTATATTTCGTGATCATATACTTCATACGGGGTTCACGGTCGATACGGATCTGATTTGGTAGCCCCTTCCATGGCAGCCACATGTGAGAAAGGTCTGTGGCGGTGTATCCATTCAGCGCCTTGGTGAACTCCCTTCCCAAAATAATTCCATAAGCATCGAGAATGTCTGCCACTTGGATATCAATGACCTGTTGTATCCGTGGGTCTGCGGCAATCTACATGGGGATGCGGTTTATTTCACCCACTATGTTGATCTCTGTTTTATCCAGCTGGGTCACCTTTCTCTTTGAAGGCGTGGGAGTGATGCCAAGAGCCTTGCATATGGCCAAGGGCATGACATTGGCGGAAGCTCCTGAATCGAGCAAGCAGTTATGCAAATTCTTCCCAAAGATCCTAATGGTGGTCAGGAAAGGGGGAGTTTCCGGTCTCCCTTTGAGGATGCCCACAGGTGTGTCCATTTGAGCTATTTGACCTTTATTCCCATCACTGCCCATATCCTTGGCTTGATTAAATTGCTGGTCCTTAGAAAATTGCTTGGTAGCCCTTTCTGGCTCCTTTTCAATTTGTTTACTTGCTAACTGATTCATGGGGACATCCTTTCTTCTTCCTGTATTATCCTGTATTTCAGGTTCTTTCCTAGGCTCCTCAAAGGTTACCCTCTTAGCAGGGGTTTCTTGTGTCGTATTGGGGGATGGAGTCCCATTCAGAACCCTAAAGAAAGCATGCTTCATGACCGAAACTTTGAGTAATTCGAACGCTGACAAACTAATTTTTACCTTCTTAAACTTTTTTGCTACATATTCGCCCATTTGTTCGATTTCGGAGCTAAAAGCTTGGCCTATAGCAGAACTAGGGGCATGTACCTTCATTTGTCCAGACGGATTTGGAGGTTGGCTTTGAGGCTGATTTTGCGACTGGTTTTGAGACTGGTTCTTGTTGAGGTATTGGGCAGGTACATGAGGAAGCCCAGGGTTGTTACTGGCATTTGGATCAGGCGGGGTGGTGAAATTGTTTGGTGGGGTAGAAGTTGTGAAGGGTCCACCCGCTTGCCTATTCCTAAGGAAGTAAGGACTCGACCGTTGATGGAACATGTGGACCTCATCTACAAATGGTTCTTCTTTATCTACCAGACCATTATCTACTGAATCAAAGAGCTGAGCCAAGGTTTGTTCATTACTTACCTCTTGCGCTTCTTCATCCTTAATGGGAGTAGGCTCGACTTCAGGCTTGTTGCGGTCTCCTCGCGGAAGCAACGCCTGATTGACCACCAGACATGAGGAATCGTAGGGCTCAGATGGGACGATGTCCCTACAGTTGGCATTGTCAACTGCATTTTGTACCTCCACCTGGAAGATCTCAGCAGCTGTTTGGAACTCGGGACAATCCAGCTCAGAATGCCTGCTAGTTTTGTGAAGTCGACACCATCCGGACAAAGCTGCTTTGGCCAGGTACACGCCGCTGGATGTTTTGTCATTGCTTTCCGGTTGATCGAATGGCGTGAGGACACCACCATTGTTGGGCCTAGTGTTCCACGTGCGATTCTGCCTCTGAGAAGGTCTTCTTTCTGCATTCTGATTGGTGTTTTTCCCCCTCTCATAATTATGCCCGGAGGAGGTGCCTACTTCACAATTGTCTCTGTTATCTCTATTGTCTCAACTATCTCGATTGAGATTGGCCTGGAAATTACGCTGGGAGGCCTGCAACTGGTTATTTTGATTCTTTAGATGCGTCATCTCCGTGGACATTTTCTTGATCATTTCTATTAGCTCCTCTAGCTTGTCCTTCTCAGTCGTGCCTCCAGGCGACGGGGCCAGATTTTAGAGAAAAGCAGGCGGGGCCGCTGGCTGATTTCAATAGGCTGGAGGAAAGTCCGGTCCCGACAGGTACAACGGCGCCTGGGGCTGTTGGGAATACGCCTGCTATTGCGGAGTAATCTGGGAATAGTTGTACTGCTGTTGGGGCTACAAATAGGAAGACGCGAGAGGCGTATAATTCAACGGCTGCCCTGGATGCGGCACCATAGGCAATTGAGGCACCTTGTTCATAAGAGGGGTTTGGTGAGAAAATGCCTGATTGAGCCCCTAAATCTGCATTGGGTGGGCAATCGGCCCCAAATAGGGCAACGGGCCGGAGATATTTTGCCCCAAGTCCGCAGTTGCGACAACGACTTCTGCATAGGTGGCCAGTAGGGTAGCGGGCGGTGGGCGCATCCTTTTCACCAAGGCCGATGTGAAGTTGTCTAGGGCCGCATAGTAGACTGGGAGAGCTGCCGCATCATTATGGACGTATAGATCCTGAAGCCTCATGTGAGCCCGATGGAAGTGGTCATTGAAGGAGCCAATAGGTTCGTTGACCTCGCTTCTGATGGACATGAACTGTTGGTAAAGGTCCGCAGGGTTGATGGGAATCTTGTATTTCTGCAAAAAGGCATTCTTCATTAGGTTCCATGAGGTGATGGATCCCCTCGGTAGATTAATGTACCAATAGAAGGCTTCTTCCCCCAATGAATGCAGGAAAAGGCGACATGCAACATCCTCGTGATCCACCTGCATTTCGGTGACAGCCGTCTCGAATATTTTGATATGCTCTTCAGCTGTCCTTTGCATATCGCGTGGATGAAACTTCGAACAAAAGCCCTCTAGATTCTTGGGCATATCATTGTAGACCGCAAAATGTATCGGCGACGGATTATGTGCTAACCAAGCCATGGAGAATGGTGGAGGCGATACTTGCTGTTGGAAAACAGGAATTTGAGGCTGTATTTGCAACACAACAGCAATTTGGGGCTGCACCTGAGCTATAGCTGTCTTGACTGTGCCTTGGACTGAAAGGGCCGGGAGAGGAGCAATCCCTTGGCTGCCAGAGATAGACGGTGCAAATGCTGTTTGAGATGGTTGGGTGGAAGATGAAGGCCAGCCAAATGAAGGTGAGGGCGAAATGGGGGCGGATAGAATGCAGGAAGAGGAAGAGGCGGCGCTACTTCCTTGTGCTCGCTTTGCCCTCGTGGGAGGCTGCAATTCTACGAATTCTCCCTTGTTTGGTGTGGACCGTAGAACTCTTTGAAACCTTTCCGGGAAGAATGATCTGATCCGATCCAGCTTCGCTTTATCCTTTAACTTAGTATCTTCAACTTGGCCCTCCTAGCGCCAGTTCTGTTGATGGTGTTAGGAGGAGGAGGGCATAAAATGAATCACTTCCAACTTTCAGCCTTGTATTCCCAACGTGTCAGCCCTCCTTCTAGCACCAGTTCTATTGATGGTGTTTTTATGCACTTGTCAACACAGGCAGTGCATAGGCGCACTATCTCTCTTGAAAGACAATCTCCTACAATCGAATTGCAGAACACTATTCCAAGGTCTCTCGGGTGTCAGGTCATGACAGTGCTCAGATACCTCAGTAGTTTGATGTGATTTGCTGGAATCACAAGGTGGTCTTACAGAAAATATAAAGTATGGACACAAAGCATGAAGTTGGATCTTCAAATGGAGTTCTTAAGATAAAGGCAATTTTGCAGTGGCCGTAGGTTCAAACAGCAATCTTGAACTCCACTTAGTTGTTGGATTTGGCTTTACAATGTGCAATGAACCTTGGTATTGACCAGTTACTAAAAAAAAAGGGGAAAAGAGCAAAGGAGAAGAAAAGTTCCTAAGTCTGAAGCTTGCTATGAATAGTAACAATGGAGTTCCTACAATGGACAATTCCTCAAAACAATATCCCACTTAACCAGGGATTTCACAGTATCATGGAAATTGTGTTATCTTCTAAGGGCTGCAGATATTTCATCCTTCATCCACCACATACATGCATGAATCAAAGATAAAAATTTAGGGCAGATTTACAATCTAGTCCAGGCTAACTTTGCATAGCTATCTACCTTCAGCAAACAGCAAAAAGTATGGACTAAGGGATCATCAACAAAGCAAGAATTTTCACAGTCACCCAACAGCATTCCTAAGATTTATCCAAATAAAGTAAACAGCTAACTAAACAGAAATGATATCTAAGTCAAGCATCTAATATTGGAGAAATGAATCAAATAACATGAGAGAAATCAAGGAAATACACCAAGTCAATGATATTTCTTATAAATTTCTGCAGCATGCCTTTACAACAACTCAACTCTCTCTTTTGCAAATGAGGGGAGTGCTCTATTTATAGTTTTCCAAAAGTTAAATGAATGGCCAAGATTCATTACAATTGTGTGCCCAAGATTCATTACAAAATAGGGTTTCACCTACCCCCAAATAGATTTACAATTTAAAATACATTTTCGTCTCTTCCCTATTTTTTCATCTAGTGGATGGCACTATTGCTCCTTCATCCTGTAGCTAATTGTTGTTTTCTTGGCTGTAGCTATTCTTCAGGAAGGTCTTCTTCCTTGGCTGGGCTGTCCTCTTGCTCCTCGGAAGCTGCGTGTTCTATGTACTTGAGGATGATCACCTGGAGCTTGTCGATTTCAAGGATCTCGCATCTTAACGCCTGGTAGCTCCATTCCTTAGCGTTCTCTTCCAGCCGCTTCCAATCCTCGTCATACTTCGAGCATCCATTTGCACTGTGGGCATATCATAGCCCGTCATCAGCTTGAGATACTCGGCGCATTCTGCCCGGATTTCCTTGAACCACTCAATATCGGGATCCACCTTGTTTATGATTTGCTCCAACCTCTCCTTCTGGTTGATGAGGTCTCTGCGCCATACATCCACCAGCCAGTGATCTTCTTTCTTCAGTTCTAGCTTTTCCTCCCACGTGTCCTCAGGCATCTGAAGGATGGCTTCAATTCTCGGGAGGGTGGAATCGTACATCGTAGGGGAATTGGTGCAGAGCCTCCTTGTGCTTTCCAGGGATTGGATCAGATCCAAGAACTTGTTGGCTATCCGCACAGCCTTGCTGATTCCCATGTTTCTGACGTATGTGACTTGTCGGAACCAATCCTTAGTGGTCTTCTCCAAGTTCTTCCTTCTCTCCATCTTGTCTATCTGTTCTTTGGAGAGCAGCTGCGGTGCGGTTGTGGAGGTGGTGGGCAGGTCGTCCACTGAGGACCATTGCTGTACGTAGTCGGTTAGGGCAACAACCTGTGCTTTAAGCTCATCGTTGGAGACCTTGTCCTGCTTTATTAGGTGCACCACTATGGCCACCGACTCTTTCAGGTGTGCAACCTTTTGCTCCCTAGTTGCTATCCCCAAGTCGATGGTGGAGACATGATAGCTCACCCCGGTTTGGCCAACTATAGGCGTTGCAATTTGTGCCGCTCGGGAGCCGAAAGCGTCCATTGCTACCTTGGATCAGACCTTGGGCTTCTTCTCCTTGTTTGTTGTGCTCAGGGATCGAGCCAAGATGGCCTCCAATCTCGCCCTTAGGTCCTTCAGGACAGGAGTCATCTTCTCCAGTTGTTTCTCCAACCAATCGGGCATAGCAGATTTATGCTTGGGTGTATCATGGCTGCCCTCACCCTTCTCAGTCAGAGGTAAGACTTCTACCTCCTCCTTTTGTGGCTCCTCTTTCTCTTTCGCAGCATCCTCCTCCTCTTTGTCGGAGTCGCGAACGAATACGAGGTGTTTGATGGGCAGCTTGGTGGATAATTGTCGGGTGGGATCTTCTTCTTTCGATGCCTCCTCTTATTTCTTCTCCTCAGCAGCCTCGGCCTCCGGGCTCTTGTCAACATGGGTCTCAGCCTCGGTGAGATCCTTTATCTGCTGCTCTTCCGGTGGCTGCCCCTCTTCACCATGTGGTGACTCTTCTTTTTCCATTCCCATGTCCTTTAATTGCTGTGCCATCTCCTCCTCAAGGTCCTCATCAAACGTCTGGATGATCTCCTTGGCACTCGAGCCATCCTCCTCATCTCCGCCCTCCGAAGAGCCTGTCTCTTCTCCCTCGTAGACCACCTTGTCGATGGTTCGATGCTCGTACTCGGGGTGCTCATGATATTCATCGGCCTCTTCCTCAATAGGCCTTGAGGATTCATGTTCTTGCTCCTCTAACTCCTCTGAAATTGGCATTGTGGCTTCCATGGCCGGCGGCCCTGTTGATAGTTGCGAAGGCTGAGCTGTTGCGAGGGCTTGGGCGAGGGCTGCATGGAGTGCGGGGTCCATTAGGATCTATGAGAGCTCAGGGGGAAGACTCTGCAGGTGCCGCATGATAGCCTCGGGTATAGTGGCAAGGGGAACAGGCGACGTTATTTTTTCTAGAGGGAAGGATGTAATCGGAGACATGGTGGCAGAGGAAGGAGGAGTGGTCATGCCAGAAGAGGAATCAATGACGATCACTGACCCGGCCGGGGGCGAAGGGGCAAGATGGACAGAGATTTCCACTGCCGGCGGAGATGCGGCGACCATAGCTTGGGAGGTGGGTGGCGCAACAGGAGGGGCAGGGAGAGCCAATAGAGGCTGCGATTCTGTTGTAGCTATTGTCTGCTTGAGCCTTTTGGGAGATGAGCCTCCCGTTTCTTTCCTTGCTTGCTCCTTGGGGTCTGCAGATTGTGCGGTCTCTGTTCCTTTCCTCTTTTGAGACCTGGTAACTGGAGGAGACTTGGAGGTCTCACCAGTTGATGTGGTAGCAGCAATGTCCTCTACGGCACTTGGCTCGCTCTTGAGCTCCTCATATGCTAGGACTACTCCTTGTTGCTTTAGTTGTGCCACCTGCCCATTGACCCACTCCTGAGGACGAGTTATGATCGGTTGGGTGATGGTATCTAGGTCGTCGACCTCTTGCTCGTCCCAGTCAATGGAGGGGATCGCCAGGTTGGCAACCGCAAATTACCTCAGGTGCATAATGGAGGACTCG
Organism: Sequoia sempervirens; assembly: GCA_007258455.2. Lineage (NCBI taxonomy): Eukaryota > Viridiplantae > Streptophyta > Pinopsida > Cupressales > Cupressaceae > Sequoia > Sequoia sempervirens. Next base: position 297,792,153 of record VDFB02047230.1, read on the forward strand.
TCTTCCTCGACTTGGTCTAGTACTGGGAATAGTTGCACCCTCCTTAAGAACTGCACGGTCATGCACATGTAGTGCCTCATGCGGACCTCCTTGTCGTCTTTGCAGTCTGCCCAAAAATTTTCAATGTGGTATTAGTGGGCGTATGCCAGCCCGAGTGCCTTCCTCACATGGCCATGTGGATCCATCCGCGGGCGTTCCATGTACCAGTCAAAATGATATTCTTTAAGCTCTTTCTCTGAATTGCTGGCACATTGAGAAGTTTGTAGTCGATACAGGCCCTGGCCGAGGGTCATGGGATAGGGGATCCGTGCTACGTGCTTGTTACTGAAGATGGCCTGGATGTGTTGGAGCTGCCGGGAAAGTTCCAGGAGAATGATCCTGTCATTTGGATACCGCGGCAATCTGTTTGGCCGTTCCGTGAATCCCTGGGCCCGAATGTAGGTAAACTTTGGGAACTAGATAAACAGGAAGGCGTACTCCTTCAGGAGCACCCTGGTGCTGTGGGAGACTCTCCTCTTGAAGTCTCCTATGATCAATCTGATGATATGGCCAGTAAAGGCGTCATTGACCCGGCAGTACTCCTTTTTGAAGTTGCGGTATTGGAGTTGAGGGTACTTGTCGAATGGCTTGAGCCCTCGCCTGTGCCCCTGATCGGGTGCCACAAATAGCCCACTGTATTGCCTTTGACCTGCCAAAGAGTACACCAGTTAGGAGGTCATATAGAACTTTGAGCTCTTTTTGACATTGACGAACTACTCATGGAAGCAGTTGCTAATGAAACCTCCCCAGTCGAATGAGACCTTGGTGTTAACATCCTCATTCCCTCGAAGGATCTGCTCAATGTAGTAGGCCATCCACTCTTAGAAGTAGGTGGCTGCTGGGAGACCCATGACCCTGCTCAACATAGTCACCAGGTCGTGATAGTCCTCGTGGAAATCGCTACGGAAGAGTTCATGGGGAACCTTCGCAGTGATGCCCCGCTTCTCTTTATGCCAGTAGAGGTTGATAGACTTCTTGCATCTTGACGGACTAGCATCCCATGCCGCTTGGCATTGTTCTAACGTGGGGACCTCCATGTGTGGGAATGTGGGAATGTGAAATATTTTCGTGATTCCCTCTAGCGACATGTCGGCGAGTATGTTCCCCTCCTTGTCCATAATTGTTCTAGTGTCAGTTTGATAGGCTTCTCGGCAAGCCATTACTAGTTCGGGTGCTATGAGAGAGGGAGGAAAACCGACAGCCTTGGCGATTCCACTCTGCCTTATTAGTCTGACATTCTTTGTTGTAGGGTTGACTTTGACCCTTTGAGTGAACTCGTCTATGTCCACCTGACCAATGTTTGTATCTGAAATCTCCTTCCAGTCTGTCGAGACCTTTGACTGGAGTGGCTCACCTTGGAACTGAAACTTCATCTGATCTTTATCTTCTTTTCCCCGAGGGGTCCTTCCTAACTTTTTGCCCTTATCCTTTTCAGCAGAGGCCCCTAAAGTTCCTGCAGCCGATTCCATATATTCTGTAAACAAGGGCAAAGTTAGTGCAACAAAATATCAAAAGCGTTCATGTTAGTCCATATTTCAACGATAACACCTAAATAATCATTCAAGTATATCATAAATTTTATCCTTAGATGGTATCGATCTTCATTTCAAGGCATTTGGACAATCCGCGCCTAGAGGGCCGGACTTCCCTAGCAGAAATGCTGCTTGGAAGGGAAAATGCAATGGAAAGCTCCTAGAGACCCTTCTTGGCCAAATTTTCATGTTTCGAAAGGCTTATGATGGAGAAGAGCACAATTTAGGACGTGGGTCGAAGTTAGATTTTGGATTTGAGCTTGTTTAGGTCGATCTAAGGTGCATCAGAGGTCTTAAGCCAGAAAGTAATTAAGAGGCGGCCGTTGGCAACGGTGGACAACAGGCGGAAATCCAGCCGAGGAAGTCCGGCGACGGAAGTCCGAGGGCCAGGGTCCGCGAGGCCAAAGGACGGCCGGCATGAGGTTATGGTTTAGGCTTGGAGGCTTCCGGCGTGGCAGGGCCCGGGGGCCGGGAAGACGCGACGCACCAGCTGCCACGAGATTTTTAGCAATTTTGGACGGCGACGGCGAGGAGACGCTCGGGGCCCGGCGGGCGGGAAGCTGAAAGGGGTCCGCCATGGGGAACGGTGGAACCATCACGGAGTTCCAGAGACGGAACTTCGGACGGCCGGGCCCAGAGGGTCCCAAGGCAGGGCAGAGTTCGGCAATATTTAGACGGCCAAGGGAAGCCCGGGATCCGGATACCGGGCGGACGGGGGGGAGAATTCTGATGGCAGAACGGGAGCGGAATTCCGCGGACGGAAGTCAGGGATCTGGGACCCTGGGACACGAAGGTCGCCGGAGTGGGAGAACGAGCCCACTACGATGACAAGGTCGGGGCCCGGGGAAGCGAGCGGTACATGCGACCTTGCCGAAAAGGTCCCGCCTGGCTCAACGGCGGAAAAACGGCCACAGAACCCTAAGATCCGGGGCCCGTAGGTGTCAATGACGCCACACTAACTCATCGCCAAAGATTCAACAGTGAGAGCCAGAGCGGAGCCTGGATCGCGGGAAGCCGGGGGACAAACTTCGCTTGACGAAAGGAAATCGCCCACAGAATCCCGGGGGCCAAGGCCCGAGCGCACAAACGGAGGACTACTTGGCTTCACTTTCACGGCAAGGAGCGCGGCGAGAATCGGAGATCGGGAGGCAACGTGAGCTTGTGATCCGAGCACGGAAAAATGAGGACGGAACCCCGGACAGGGAAGTCCGAAGGGCCGGACCCGGAGGGACGACTTGCAGCCTGTGGGCGGTCAAAGCTTAAGAGCGGACGGCGAAGGCAGATCGCGGGCTCGGGGGCCTCGATCACCCTGCGTGAAGAACGGCCGCGACGCGAAAAAGCCCCGAGTCGGCGGCGAGAGCGATTCTGATGGTTTTGGCAAATTTCAAGAGATGGGTAATGGGCGCAATTTAGTGTTCTTCTATTTAATTCATCCTAACCAATTATTAAATTCATTCAAATCCCCCAAAATGATGAAAAAGATGGGAGGGCAAATGGGGATAGCCTACCTAAAAAATGCTAAGCGGTGAGGCGAGGAATTCACCGGTGTTGATCGAAGTGATGCTCAGGGTGACGATCACGACGCCTGTCAAACGCTGCAGGCTCCAGGTGATCACTGCTCCAACTTGCTACAATTCGGATTGTGAAAATGACATTGGTGGATTGGGCATTATATACCCCAACTGCCATTAATATGCGCATTAATTGCTGGTACAACCGCGCCAAAAGTTGGTGAAATTTGAATTCAGTCGGCGGTGGCGGCAGAGACTCCGGGACCTGGTGGCTGGAAAGACGAGGAGCGATGGCCACCGTTTGATTTTCGACAACTTTGAATGGCCACGGCGGAGATAGGCCCGGGGCCTAGATGGCGGGAGGCTGGAAGGAATTCGCCACCGAAGGAATCTCACGTCGCTTAGCGGCGACGGCGAGGAGCATCCCGAGGCCTGAGGGGCGGGCGGCCGCCGGAGGGTAGCCGTCGCAGACGGCGAGCCGGGGATGGAAGCCCAGAAGCGGACTTCTGAGGCCCGGGGCTCGAAGGGGTAGGTGCCGCCCCGAACACCCGCGACGAGTTTGAACGAAGGACGGCAGGGCAGGCCCCGAGGAGCGGACAGACTCCCGCAGAACGCCGTGAAGGACGACAAATGCAAAGGGGAAGGCCGATAAGGGAACCCCGGATGCCCAGGCCCAGAGGGGCCCAGGGCCGTTCTAGAGCCAAAAAGCCATAGAGAACCCGCGAGGCCCCGGAGGGTAGCAAAAGATCAAAAGCGGAGGCATGGTCGATTTATGATGAAACCTTGGAGCAACATCGACTATGCGGAACATCAAAAGGGAGGGGCACACAAAACGAGGTGGCCCCAAAAGACCCGACGAGGCAAAAGAAAAGAGGGCCCCCGTTCCGAATGGGGCGTGTGTGCTAAGGGCACAACAAAGTTGTAAGCATTGTTGTGTACACTTTGAACTGAGTAAATGTGAATGGTAATACTAGTAAGACTCCTTTTGAGCTATGGTTTGATTATAAGTCTACTGTTCAATACTTCAAGATCTTTGGAAGAAAATGCTACATCAAGAGAGATGACAATACAGGAAAGTTCGAAGAAAGAAGCGACGAAGGAATATTTCTAGGTTACTCCACTAGAAGCAAGGCCTATCGGTGTTATAACAGAAGACTAAGAAAAATGGTTGAGAGTGCAAATTTTAGAGTTGATGAAGATTGTGCTAAATCATCCAAATATTGTGGATATGATTCAGATGACAATAATACAAACCAAGGGAAGAATGTTCAGACAAAAAATCAACTTCAAATTGTGCCATATGTTCCAATGGTTCTGGTAAATCAAGTTAGTTAGGAAGCAAAGACAAGTGCATGCGCAGAAGAAAGAGAAAAAGAATCAGAAGTTCAAAAGAATCCCAAAAATATGAGGTATGTAAAGCTAAATCATTCTGAAAATCAAATTATAGGAGATAAGAATAAAGGTGTGCAAACTAGAAGAAAGATTGCAGAATAATATTTCTTGATTTCCAAGATTGAGCCAAAAGATGTACATGAAGCCTGTAATGATGAACATTGGATGGAAGCTGTGACCAAAGAGTAGGTTGTAGATATTTTTACTAAACCATTTCCAAAGGATACTTTTGAGTATCTTGGAGGGATGCTAGGGGTAATTACGCCTCCTGATTTGAACTAAGGATGCATTAATTTGCATCAATCCATGCATTTTATGATGATATTATGATTCAGATTGATGTTTTTGTGGTTGATACTCAGGGGGATTAGTCAGATGTGCAGAAATGTGGTTCAAAGCTAGCATGTGGGAAGATCCTACTTATCTTTTCCATTGTTGTCAAAGGGGGAGAAGTGTAATGTGAAAAACTATTGCTTACCTAGAGAAGTTCATGTAGAAGAGGCCAAAGAAGAAGAGTCAGAAGAGTGTTGATTATGAGTTGGGTTGATGGTGTTTTTCACATCATGTGTTTCCATCAATGTCAAAGGGGGATATTATTGGATGTTGTGGTTATGTTGCTGATATGTGGTTGTCATTAATGTCAAGACTATGAGCCTTTAATACATCAAATGTTGTAAATGTCGAGGATATTGAGAAAATTGTTAAGAGAAGTGTTCCAAGTTCTCTGTGGAACTGTGAAGGTCATGAAGGTGTCTCATTTTGTACATTGAAGATCAGTTAGTGTGGATTAAAGAGTTTTCTGATGAGTATATCTAGTTCATCCACCAAAATTTTTAGAGGTACGCGTGAAGATTTGATCATGTGTTGAATAGTTGTATTCTGATAGTATTTTTGTGTGTTATGTCAGCTTTCTTGTGTGAAGTTTTTATGTTTTAGGTTTTATGGATGTTTCTCTATTAGTTCTTGTTGTTTTTGGATGCTTCTAGATTGTGCTCTATTTTTGTCATACATCCACATTGATTGGTGTGGTCATGGTTGAATATTTTTTCTCTGTATGTTTTGTTTTTCATGTTCTTAGCCGACATGATGGTAGTAGTGTGTTGTGGATCTTTGAGGTGGAATTAATTGAAATCTTTTTGTGTTGGAGTTCTTATTTTGGGTCTCCACTATGTTGTGGTTGACCTTGGTGGATTTGCATTCCAAATTTAAATTGTAATTTGGTCAAATTTGAAAATATGTTTTATATTTTCTAGCCAACTAAGTTGTTGATGAAATCTCATGTTGCGGATATATAAGAGCGATTGTTTGAGTGAAGTTAGTGTGTGCATAAGAGAGAATGTATTCCAGAGAAAGTGTAGACATGTAAATAGTGTTCCTATCATTTGATTGCAGTGCAGAGTGAGAAGAAGATTGAGCGAAGAGTGAAGAAGGTTTTTCTTTGCTTAATTAGAACTGTAATTAGGATTGTGTAGAAGATATTCTATCAATTCATAATCTATGGATCTAATCCATATTCCTGTATTGCTGGATAGTGAGTCCTCTCTTGTAATTGAGCAATGAGCTCTAGGCAGTGTGCCTGAATGCATGTGCATTCCCTTTATTTTCTCATTATACTTTTAACAGGGTATAATATTGTGGACTAACATCCATAGTGGTTTTCCCCCTAACAAGGTTTCCACATAAAAATCTTGGTGTTCTCTACTTTTCTGATGTGTTGATTGTTCATGGTTTATTATTCATTCATTAGATTTGAGATTAAGTTAAGTAAAGCTTGAAAAGTTTAAATATTCTATGACAACTGATTCACCCCCCTCTCAATTGTATGCCCTTTTTTTTGCCAACAATGACTTCATTTTATCTCTTTTACATGCATTGTGGTTATTGATCTCTACTTTAATCATTTGAGTATGTATCATGGGTTTTTATTTTCATCCTTTTTTGGTCATCCTATAAAAAGATAATTATGGCTCTTAGAAAAATGACATCCTTACACATCTTAGGTGGTTTGATATTTTTCCTCATTTGTATAGAATCATACTTGCACTAGACACACTAGGGAGTAGTAAAGCTTGTTGGAATCATGTGCCTCAATCTCACAGGCTATAACCTCTGGAAGAGAAAAGTCGGTGTGACATTCCTTTTGTCTAGCCGACTGGTAGCTTTGGAATCTTGTGGTTTGTATTGGTCACTGAGACTTTGTTTAAGTCTTGCCAAATGGACCTATCGCTATGACATGGAGACTCGGTGAGATCTCTTACCGATATGGGATGTCTCGACGACATAATGGTTTGTTATCAGGTGCCTAGTGTATGTCGGTGTGACCTATAGCGACTGCATCATCAGGTAACTCAAGTGTGTCAGTATGTGGTCCTAGTGGCAGGGAGATGTCTCGACAATTGTAGTCATTAGGGTGACATGAACATTCGGGAAGATCTCTTGGCGACTAGGAGATGTCTGGCTGACTGTATACACTCAGAGTAACTTGAGGGTCTTAGTGAGAAGTCTTGGCAATATGTGAAGTCTTGTCAATAGCATCTACTTGTGGTCATCAGCGTAACTCATATGTGTCGAAATGATGTCTCAACAACGATAGGAAATCTTGCCGATATCGGCATGACCTTTCGTCGGTCTAGCCGATGTGCAAATTGGTATGACTTGTTCCTATCGGCATGAAGTCTTGGCGACTAGGAGATGTCTCAGCAACAGTGTTAGGGGTCATCGGTGTAATGTAAGGCTTCGGTATATAGTCTTGGCGATGAGTGTTTGTCTCACTGATGCGGTGGGATGTGTTCGGTATGACTCTTGAGCTCGGTATGAAGTCTTAGTGAATATGGAATGTCTGGCTAACAGAAGACTTCAGGGTAACATGAAGGCATCGATATTATCTCTTGGTGAAGAGCGATTGTCTTGCCGATGGGAATCCTAATGTCAGTATGACTCTTGGTGACTGGTTGGTGTTCGGTATAATAGAAAGGCTCGATATGATCTCTCAGTGAATGACGAAAGTCTTGGTGACTGATGAACACTTCGGAATGACTTGAAGACATCGGTGTGATGTTTTGGAAAAAGCGATAAGTCCTGGCGATAGTGATACAAGTGATGTTCATCGGTGTGAGGTCTTGGTGACATGGCAAAGTCTTAGTGATAGCTTTTTGGACTTGATGTAACCTCTTGCCAATAGGGATGACTCTTGGCGATATCAAATGTTGGCTGTGTTGGCATCAGGGAGACACGGTTAGTGTCTCACCAACATGACAACACAGGTTGAACACCCTTGATCATTTGAAGACTGTCCTACGTGGTATGACCTAGATGATTTATCTTCTATGCAAGGAAATGGAAACATCAACAATGATAACGATGTTGAGCTAGAGATTGTTGTTTGATAGTTGTGATCTTGAACCAATTCACAGAGAGCCTATTGAATGAATGCATATATGTATGCATTGGACATTCTGTATTAGGTGCTAATAAGCCAAGGAGTTGAAGAGCTGAGAGCCAAAGAGAGAGAGTGATAAAGAGAGGACTGAGTGGCTGGCTGAAAGGCCGAGGCCATGAGGTCGAAGCAAAGGAAGAGAGAGGCAGGGTTGTGTTGGAATCTCTCTTGATCATGAATGCCATGGTTGATCTCTCAGGGAGAGTATGCTACCAGTTGTATCCAGAATGAACAAGATGTAATCTCTGAAAGCTTAAGAGCCTAAAACTATATTGTAACTTTCTGTTACTGAATAATACAATGGCTTGAACTTTGGAGAGTGGGGTTTTTTACCTGAAAGGGTTTTCCCCATGTAAAATCTTTGTGTTCTATTTTTCTATAGTATCTTTCATTTGTGTTGTTTCTTGTTGTTGAATTTACATGTGTTTCTCTCAGAAGGATCAATGTGGGAAATAAACTGTCTATTTCTGCTTTAGGACATAGTTATATGTGTCTTTGAGGCAACCTAATCCAAATTAAAGTTACTGAAGACACTACTTCTTGGAGGTTACTATGAGTTGCCCTATAGATTTCCTTACAAGTGGTATCAGAGCCTTCTTATGGTTGTTGGTTCTGGGTATTTCTCCTGTGAAGATTTCTTAGTTTGTTGGGCTGGAAGAGATTTGGAGGAATGGACTGATGTATTGATAATTTGATGAGTGGAAGCCTTGTGGTATTCTGAGATAGCATGCAGCTTGAAGGATGGTCAAGATGGAAAAGGGAGTTGATCATGTTGTGATCTGTGTCTCCTGGTTGGTAGTAGTATAACCTTGGAGTATGAGGTGGATTTCTATGCTTCGTGGCTGTGTAGCAGTAAAGCTTTCATATTGGGTGTCTGTGTGACAGGCTCCTAGGTAATATGGAGAAGCCTAGGTTGTTTCTCAGCCATGGAAGAGAGTGCTTATGCTAGGTGGGGGTTCCTGGTGTTGGAAGGCACTGTTTCTTGTTAACCTCAAATGCTTGAAGGCTATGGAGTTAATCGTTAGATGATTTGCAAGCTTCTGAAATAGCCTTTCTCTCTTTCTCGGATGCATGTACATGGTGGTGGTTTTAGAGTTGGCCTAAAAGGGGCCTAGATTCTCTTGAACTACTATTTTCTTTCTAAGGATATTTTTTACTTGCATGGCTCTGTGGTTTTGCAGGTTTTACACTATTAAGAAAAACTTGTGGTTTTGTGGAGTTGTTGTTAAGCTATTTTCTAGACCCTAGCTTTTGGGGTGGTACTAGATGAGATAGTTGTAGTTTTGCATGCATGCTTTGTGCATGGTTTGAGGTGGTGTTATTTCTTCTCTCCATGGGAGTGTTGGTAAGTGATTTGTCACTTAGCATTCTTGTGGTAGTGCTTGGGGGTTCCTTGATTATGGTGCTCGTTGTGGACATGATTGGTAAATCAGATTTGGCATAATCTGGTGTTTAAGTCATTTTGTCTATGTGGTGTTTCTCTTTGATATCTCAGTGTTATAGTTTCCAATGCGATAAAGGGTTTGCATGTTCAATTTTTGTGATCTATGAGTTATGCAGTTGGTAGATTAGCTACCCATTGGTTGCAGTGTAATAACTTGGATGTGGATTGTCTTTATCCATGAGGTTAATTCTTTGCATGTGCAGACTTGTTAGCTGGCCTTGTCCGTGGTCACTTGTGCATTGGTGTGATTGTTTTGAGATGAGAGGATGGATACTATTGAGTACCTTAATAGTCAGTTATGGGAACCTATAGCAGGTAGTCATGATGCTTGGAGAGCTCGGTTGTCACATTTCAGTGGGAGCTCTAGCAGCGACTGTGGATTCATCACATGGTGGTGAATGGTCTTCTTTAGTGTTGCAGAAGGGTTCTTTCACTTTTGCATGGACACTACTTGAAGATGTTGAACATCTTGGAACCATGGAGGACGCTTGGATTCTTTGGCTAAGGTGTTGGTGGTGCTTGACAGGTGATGTTACTTTTAAGTCTATTTGCTTTATGTCATGGTATACTCTTGCTTGTGCACTAGAGTTTTGGAATTGTGCATTGTACTTGAGACAATGGAGAGGTCACTTGAAGCATGGGATCTCCTATGGGGATGTGTATATCATGATGTCATGATAAGTTCCTAATTTAGTTGATTGGAGCTTTGATAGTGGTCTGGTAATTCTTTGTGTATTGAGTGCTTTGATTATTTGCTTGATACTTTGTGATAGTGCAATATTGCAGTTGAAGTTTAGCATGAGATGATCGGTTGCTAGTGCTCATGGATACATGAAAAATAAGGTGAGGTTGTCTTTCTCTTGTGAGAGAAGTGTTGCTGCTTGTTACTCTTGTTGAATTCTTTCAGCAGAAAGTCTGAGAAGCCTACACCTTGGTTGAATGTGAGTTCAATAAGAGACCTATGAGGAGATTGCTCTTGGATTAGTCAAGATGACTTGTATATCTTGAAGGAGTATTCTCATTCCCACTCTTGGTCTACTCGGTAGTTTATCTGAAAGGTATTTGGCCCATTATATTTTTCAGATGTGTTTTATTAAGTTCACTTTCATGATATGGATCTTGAATTGTTGTCTAATGGTTCTACTAGATTCATAGTGGAAGTTGTACAGTTTTGTTTTATCTCCTTGCTACTAATGAGAATTGGTAGGAGATGTTGTATGGGCTGATTTCCTGAAATAGGAAATGAACTAGTTTGATCTTCTTTGAGAGGCTTACATTCATGTTTGTTAAAGATGGTTTGATCTTGGTGATTGAACGGATGGATGTCATTAACACTTTTCTTTTGGGATATGAAGGAGATCATTCTTGACACAGCTAGCTATTAGAAGTGTATGTAGGAGGATCTTCTACAGGAAGATGATGTGCAGAGTTTCTCTCTGTGGCTGTGAAGGTTTGTGGTGAGAGAAATTTTTCTTATGGCAGGTTGTTGTAGGTTGTGCATATCATTGTGGATTTTTCCTTGGTACTATAGGGCTACATTTTCTATGTGTTGGTATTGGTAGACTTGCGATGCCTTTGATCTTTCAGATTTGGAGTACTCAGGTAGTGGGAGTTCCTGTATGTGTCTTGTCTTCTTCGACTGGTTGACACTTGGAGCTTGTATTTGTTGTTAATGAGTTGGTTATGGATTGGGATAAGTTTACTAATGGTGACACCTGTGAGGTATGTGAGATTGGATGGAATAGCATGAGCTATGGGTGCTATTTCTAGTCACGTGGGTTTATCAGTTGGATGGAAGCAGTCAGTCTAATTTTTGTTCTAGTTGATGTTTAGTATCTTGTTTCTAGATAATGACTTCACTGTTGTGTTCTGATTGAAGCTTTGAAGTTGATATTGCTTTTGTATAACGTTTGAGCACAGTGAAGTGGTAGATGTATCTTGTTGATGGTATCACTAGTATCTTTTGCTTGTGTTCGTTGGAATGGTGCTTATACACTTTGGCATTGTATAATTCTTCCACAAGTGGCATGTTGGAAGATGACAGGATTGTTTCCTGAATGGTGGACATCTTGGATGTTGGAGCAGAATTCTTGATGGAGCATGAGAGCATGTTTGAGATCTGTATGGTTTCCTGGAAGGCTGTGATCGGTTGCTTTATTGGTCAATGAGTTGCAATTGGATGCCTGGTCTTTGTTGCAGATTGTCTGGTGGACTATTATATATTGAATCATGTTGATTGGGTGTCTTGAGTATTGCAGGGTTTGGACTGATGGAGCTAGTGTGATCTTAGTTCCTGATTGCTTTGGAGGTGCCTATGTGATCTTCGTCAAGTGGGAGATTGTTGGAATCATGTGCCTCAATCTCACAGGCTATAACCTCTGGAAGAGAAAAGTCGATGTGACATTCCTTTTATCTAGCCAACTGGCAGCTTTGGAATCTTTTGGTTTGCATTGGTCACTGAGACTTTGTTTAAGTCTTGCCGAATGGACCTATCGCTATGACATGGAGACTCGATGAGATCTCTTACCGATATGGGATGTCTCAGCGGAAAAAGGGTTTGTTATTGGGTGCCTAGCATATGTCGGTGTGACCTATGGTGACTGGATCATACGAGTAACTCAAGTGTGTTGGTATGTGGTCCTAGCGATAGGGAGATGTCTTGTCGATTGTAGTCATCAGGGTGACTTGAACATTCAGGAAGATCTCTTAGTGACTGGGAGATGTCTAGCTGACTGTATACACTCAAAGTAACTCGAGGGTCTTGGTGAGAATTCTTGGTGATATGTGAAGTCTTTCTGATAGCATCTGCTTGTGGTCGTCGGTGTAACTCATATGTGTAGGAATGATATCTCAACGACAATAGGAAATCTTGCCGATATCGGCATGACTTTTGGTTTGTATAGCCAATGTGGAAATCGGTATGAATTGTTCCTATCAGCATGAAGTCTTGGCGACTTGGAGATGTCTCGGCGATAGTGTTAGGGATCATCAGTGTAATGTAAGGGTTCGGTATGAAGTCTTGGCAATGAGCGTTTGTCTCACTGATGCGGTGGGATGTGTTTGGTATGACTCTTGAGCTCAGTATGAAGTCTTAGAAAATATGGAATGTCTGGCTGACAGAAGACTTTGGGGTACCATGAAGGCATCGGTATTATCTCTGGGTGAAGAGCAATTGTCTTGCCGATGGAAATCTTGATGTTAGTATGACTCTTGGCTACTGGTTGGGGATCGGTATAACATAAAGGCTGGATATGATCTCTCAACAAATGACAAAATTCTTGGTGACTGATGAACACTTTGGAATGACTTGAAGACATTGGTGTGATGTCTTGGCAAAAGCGATAAGTCTTGGTGATAGTGATACAAGTGATGTTCATCAGTGTGAGGTCTTGGTGACATGGCGAATTCTTAGCGATAGCTCTCTAGACTCAATGTAACATCTTGCCAATAGGGATGACTCTTGGTGATATCAAATGTTGGCTGTGTTGGCATTGGGGAGACATGGTTAGTGTCTCACTAACATTACAACATAGGTTGAATGCCCTTGGCCATTTGAAGACTATCCTATGTGGTATGACCTGGATGATTTATCTTCTATGCAAGGAAATGGAAACATCAACAATGATAATGATGTTGAGCTGGAGATTGTTGTTTGACAGTTGTGATCTTGAACCAATTCATAGAGAGCTTATTGAATGAATACATATATGTTTGCATTTGACGTTTTGTATTAGGTGCTGATAAGCCAAACAGCTGAAGAGCTGAGAGCCAAAGAGAGAGAGTGATAAAGAGAGGACCGAGTGGCTGGCTGAAACGTCAAGGCCATCAGGTCAAAGCAGAGGAAGAGAGAGGCGGGGTTGTGCTAGAATCTCTCTTGATCATGAATGCCATGGTTTATCTCTTAGGGAGAGTATGCCACCAGTTGTATCTAGAATGAACAAGATGTAATCTTTGAAAGGCTAAGAGCCCGAAACTGTATTGTAACTTTTTGTTACTAAATAATACAATGGCTCAAACTTTGGAGAGTGGGGTTTTTTACCCAAAAGGGTTTTCCCCACGTAAAATCTTTGTGTTCTTTTTTTCTATAGTATCTTTCATCTATGTTGTTGCTTGCTATTGAATTTACGTGTGTTTCTCTCAGAAGGATCAATGTGGGAAATAAACTGTGTTTGTTTCCACTTTAGGACATAGTTGTACATGTCTTTGAGGCAACCTGATCAAAATTAAAGTTACCGAAGGCACTACTTATTGGAGGTTACTATGAGTTTCCCCCTATATTTCCTTACAAAGCTTGGGGTATTATTAGTGATCATGTTGTAGGAGTGATTTGTTACAATGTTGGTCCTAACACTATGTCTATTATAACTGACATTTATTGTCCCCACATGCTTTATACTAGACTTTGGGAGATCCATGGAGACCATCATATGTGTCCATTTCTAGAGGATCCTACTTTAGATTGTCTCATTCTTCTTGATTTAATATATTTCATACCCTAGGTATAATGATGATACTTTAGAAGAGCTTGACTATATCACAGGTCTTACATGTTCCAATGGTTTAGATACTTGTCTTCATGTTACTAATTCTCTTATCAAGACTGAATCTCCATCTTCTAGTGTTCCTTTTCAACATAGCACCTCCATGTCCATGACCTCTATTGGTTTAGTGTAGCAAGACATAAATAATCTTCCAATTATAGCTACTTGGGATTCACATAGTCCAGAAATATCATTCTTGTTTGTGAAGTTTCATATTAAAAATTTGGAGGATTTTTCTGATGACATTCATCTCCTAGTTTTTAGAGGCACACATCATTTGGATTTGAATTCCCTATTCATCCATCTTATGAGAATGGCTTCTCCAATCACTAGTGGATCTATTTCTTCCTAATGGGAGAATTGTTGTTTACAAGAGTAGATTGTTTTTTATCTTTATGGTTTCATCATTGATGGTGGTTCAGAAAGATGGGGGACCAAAATTTCACCACCCATCTTTCAAAAAGTAAAAATCCATAACACGAGCACATTATAATGCACTTGCATTAACATGCTCACATTATAAGGTGAGCACATTATGTCATGTTAAAATAAAAAAGAAAAAGAAAACTCATTTCATTTGTGATTGTGCTATTTCCTCCATCCATGACCTACAAACCCTTCCCAAGAATGCTCACATTATTGAGAGCTCAAGCTTCATGGTTTCTTCACTAATTCTTTGTTGATTCTTTGCCAAGATGCCACCACGTCGATGGGGAGATCAAAGGAGTAAGTTTTTTTTGTGAATTTATTATTAAATAGGTAGATTTAATATGTTTTTGATGTTAATTTCTTTAATTTTCACGAGTTAATAATTCACCTCCTTCTCCTTCTTAAAATCCTCCTTCACTTCATGCCCAAATATGTGCTGAACAACAACCCCAATAAACACCTCCAACAATTCCTCAACTTTCCATTGGAACTCAACAAAATTTAATGGGGTGAATTGAAAATAACAAAAAATAAATTGAGTTAATTGCGAGGTTGAAACATACTGCATGTTCAACCTCACAAAGAACCACGCTTGCACAATCACTTGAATCTATGTTAACACATGTAGATTCAATTAGAAAGCAATTAAGTGGTTGGATGGAGAAGAGATAGGAGCATAGAGAATATTATGCAAATAAACTATCCTAAGTCAAAAATGAAAAAATTACAAAATTTGACTTGTGTTCCCTTTTCACAAACCCACGAACAAATCAACCTCTACAGCCTACAAGTAAGAGGTTTCCTATCCATTGGTGCAACCACCCAAGGATAAAGAACCATTTTTGGTAGAGGTGGTGGATGGTTTTTGACCATCCTCCATGCAACAATAATGAATTCCCACAATCAATGATAACTTTAAGAAATCCCCCTCAAAAAAATATATAAAATCCTAGCAAATCTTTCATTTTTTTGGGAAAAAATATTAATTTCTATTGGCGAATCTTTATTTAAAAAATAAATAAAAATTTATTGGTGATTTTTTTTACATAAATAAAATTTTGTAGAAAATATTGATGAATCTTAGAAAATAATAGGAAAATTATTTAATTATATGATGGAAAATCCTTCAAATCTAAAAAGATAATTCTTATAGAAATTTAGGGGCTTGAGGGTGGAAATTATCGATGGGTTTAAGGGTAGGCTATAATATTTACTTTCTACCATTGATTTAAAATATAATATAACAACCCTCAATGTATTCCATTAGTTAAAATGTACCTATGATCTATAATGCTCATGGAGCCTAAAAATGCTTTTGGATTATTGATATTAAAAGATCAACGATCTAAACTCTATTTTGTACCCCATAAGAATAACAAATCACATGTATATTTTAACTCACGAAATACAATGAGGGCCATTAGATTATATTATAAATAAATTGGAAACTAAATATTAGAAATATGGCCCTAAATCAACTAATAATTATGACACTATTGGCGAATTAATATAGATTTCTATTATAACTTACAAAATTTATATCGAATGTTGTGGCAAATTTTTGAATTAAAAATTATAATTAAATAAATTCTTTGGTGCTTTATATAAGACTAAGATAAAATTTTCTAAAAATGTGGCAATTCAAGTTGTTCTAATGCTCAAAATATTAGCCAATTTTCATTTCCCAAATTTCAACTACTAGCCAATTGGTGAATATTAGCCACTAAAAAAATCACTACCTGCAATATTTTTTGAGGAAACTCTACTACGAGTTTGTCCTCAATAAAGTGCCAAACTATTTTGATATGCGAGACTTCTAGGGTAGAGGTGGGCGGTCAGCACAGGATAGACCATGTGCATGTCTTGACCCACAACAACGAGTGAGATGAGTACTCACCAAACCAGCCTATGAGCACGTGGCTAGACCTTCTATTGTGAAGGAGAGTAATGAGGTTGAGATACTATAGTCCATTATTTCATTAACCCAGAGCATCATAGAGCATGCTAGTCCTACAACATAGTGTGAGCTGGGGGAGAATTCTAGGAGTAGGGTTCCACCCGATATATGTCAAGCTTGTGGGTCACTCTATGGTTATGACCCCACATATAGTTAGGACACAGGTGTATAGGCTACATCTACAGCTCAACAATTCGTGATGATAGATGCCCACCTAAATGAGGCTTTCGGCCTTGATACTCAAGTAAATGTTAGAAAGTTCATTGAATTGAATTTATTATTTTTTTTTTTTGAAATGAAAAATTAACTAATTTAGGTTAATGATTGTAATGAAATTTCAGGGTCATAGCATTCATTCAATTTTCAACTGTTCTCCACCTCCATATTACACTACAACATGTATTTTTGAGGTATGTAACTAGTAAACAATTATAAATATTATATGTGAATAACATTGTTATATGAATGATATTCTAATATCTTATTTTAGATGTCGAATAGGTTAATCTTGGAGATTTCATGATGGTACCTCCTAGTGGAGGTGGAGTTCGAAGCTTCATACAGGTAATAAAATAAAGAGTTTAACTAATGAATTATACATAATAGATTTTTTTAGTTTATATTCATATCATTGATTACATTGCATTGCACTCTTTCAAAATCAAAGTATTACTTCACAATGCATAACTAATAACTAGGTGTTGACAGATGACAAAATTTGAATTACAATATAGTTTTTTAGAAAGTCAACATAAGCAGTTGTGCAATTACTTCACATTGCATAACTAATAACTAGGAGCAACTGCCAATTGTATTTTCTTGTCACTACCTTCCATGAGACCACATTTTATTGAGGAATTTTCCAAACAATTCATTGCCTTGTCTATGCTATGGATGCTTGGAAAAAATCTATAAAAGAATAATAGTAAGCTATAGCTAAAAACATTTTATCAAATAGTTTAGTTCCTTGCCCTGTGGCTAAAAGCCTAAGATAGGCACTTTTGAACAAACTATGGATGGTTAGAAAAATATATCAAAGCATAATAGTAATGTGGTAGCATAGACAATGTAGTGACTTGTTTGAAAAAATGCCTCAAAGAAATGTGGTCTCATGGTGATGTCCATCACCATGAGACCACATTTCTTTGAGGCATTTTTTCAAACAAGTCACTACATTGTCTATGCTACCACATTTTCCATACATGTCTTCTAAAACATTTTATCAGACTATACACTTCCTTGTTGCTATGGCTAAAAGCATAAAATAGGTGGTTTCAAACAAACTATGGATGCTTGGAAAAAATCTATCAAACCATAATAGTAAGCAATAGCATAGACAAGGTAATGAGTTGTTTGAAAACATGCCTCAAAGAAATGTGGTCTCATGGTGATATACATTACCATGAGACCACATTTTTTTGAGTCATTTTTTCAAACAACTCACTGCCTTGTCTATGCTACCACATTTTCGATATATGTCTACCAAAGCATTTTATCAAACAGTTCACTTCCTTGCTGCTATGGATAAAATAATAAAATAGGTTGTTTCAAACAAACTATGGATGCTTGGAAAAAATCTATCAAACCATAATAGTAAGCAATAGCATATATAAGGCAATGAGTTGATTGAAAAAATGCCTCAAAGAAATGTGGTTTCATGGTGATGGACATCGCCATGAGACCACATTTCTTTGAGGAATTTTTTCAAACATTCTCACTACCTTATCTATGCTACCACATTTCCATACATGTCTACCAAAGTATTTTATCAAATAGTTCACTTCCTTTTTGCTATGGCTAAAAGCATAAAATAGGTGCTTTCAAACAAACTATGAATGCTTGGAAAAAAATCTATCTGTAGACATTGAAAATTGACCACTTTAGTTTGGTCAATTTACCCCCAATTCAACTAATGTCATATCCTCTATATTAATTAAATAATACCCTATTATTTAATTAATATTCATTATCCCTTATCCCTTCATCATAATTTATTTCTTCTATCATCTTTAAATCCTAGCCTAAAGTAAATAATTACCTTTAATTATTTACTCCCATTCCTCATCTCTTTTCCTCTAAAGAAATAAATAAGTAATCTATTTATTTAATTCCCCTCATGTCACATCCTCCCTAACCTTTTTCTAATCATGATTAATTTGCATAATCCTATATTAAAGATGTGCACATTCCTAATCCTTGATTAGGGAGGTGTCACATTCTCCATTATATGCAAGTGGATCATTAATCCTCATTACCCACCTAATCATTTGCCTAATCCCTCACTTACACAACCTAATCATTGATTAGATATCCTAATCTACCCCTTTCTCAACTTTGCCCATCCCCCAAGGATTTTTTAATTCCTTTTTGTCTTTCCAAGGTCTTTTTGAGGAATTTTCATTTCCTCTCTCATCCCCAAAGAAATATTAAATTCATTTTCTCTTTCCCAAGGAATATTAAATTCCTTTTATCCTTTCCATGCATATTAAAAAGGAATTTTTAATTCCTTTGGTCAACTCTTGATCTCAACCCTTGATCTTCTTTCCCCTTTCAATCTCCACCATCCATTCCAATCTCCCTTGCTAAATGACTAACACTTAGCCATTTTTTCA
This sequence comes from Sequoia sempervirens, assembly GCA_007258455.2. Lineage (NCBI taxonomy): Eukaryota > Viridiplantae > Streptophyta > Pinopsida > Cupressales > Cupressaceae > Sequoia > Sequoia sempervirens. Next base: position 297,811,046 of record VDFB02047230.1, read on the forward strand.
TTCTCAACCATTCTCAACCACAATCCATTACATTCATCCCAATCTTTCAATCTCCATAGCCAAATTCTTGCAATCATAACCATCTTGCACCCATTTTGTGACCACATCAAGCTACACAATGTCATTATGCTACCAAAATTAATATAGAGCACACATATCAATCCATCAAAAAGGGTAAACAAATTCATCAAGCTCAAAACAAGCTAATATTTTTCTTTTTTATTTACAAGTTTGAGTTTCATCTTTAGCCCAATATTGAGTGTTGTATTTGGTTTTTTCTCTTGCTTGAGTTTATTTCTTGCATTTTAGATGGGGTAAAAATATTGCACCCATTTTTGGCACACTTAGTGGGACCCACGTCACAGGTCCATTTGATATTTTGTTGTTTGGAATTTTGAAGGTTCATATTTTAGAAATAGAGGTGAATCCACTCAAACAGGAAAATACACCTAACATAGAGGCAGACTTGCAGTAAACATGGGCAAATGCACAACCACCACTTTAAGAAAAAGGTGATCCTACACTCAACCATCTGACACTTGACTTGCAGGGGCGAATCCACTCACTTAAAGGGTGTTTGTGTAATCGCCCCTCCTTTGAACAGGCGATTGTGCACTCACCTATCTAGTACCTAACTTGTAGAGGCAAACCAACTAAACCAATAAGAAAATCCGCTCCCGCCCCTTTCCAGACAGGTGAATCTGCACTTAGGAAAACTTCAAACTTGAACAGGTAACTACTTTAGGTATAGGGGTGAATTCGCTCCTACTCACTAAGGAAAACATTCATTCCCCAGGGGCAAACCTACAGCCCCGAAGGGTGAATCCATGATTTACAAGGGTGAATCTGTGTGAGCTACAGAAGGTATAAAAATCCTATTTTTTGAAAAAAAATCATAACGCTTTATAGTTTCCTTTTCAAAAAAAAATTCTCCAAGGGATTTTCCCCCAGACCCCTTCCACGGGGGATCGGACCCCTTCCACGGGGGATCAGACACACTTTCGTTGGGTAGGGTATTCCCCCTGGGCTAAAAATCATCTATTTTTCATCATTTATATTTACATTTAATCATCATTTTGTGCAACTTGTTTCCCAAATTTGATGAAGACTGAAGTACTAAAACTGCTAACATATATTCTACAGGATGATTGGTCGAAGACCCCTAGATTAGATTGTTTGTGTGCCTTTTTTCATACTAATTTAGGCACATGTAGACTTAATTAAAGGGTCAATTATTCTGTTTATTATGCTTGGGAGAGAGTTGTTGACGTATCCACTCCCCTTGAACCTTTTGGTGATCCTGGGTGATGAGAAATTGCAGCTCGTTCTAGTCCAATCTAGTCTACCTAGGAAGTGCTAGTGCATCTAAGCTCTCCCCTTGCACTACATGTGAGCCCAGGGACAAGCCGAAGCGTCTAGTATTTCCTTCCCTTAGCAGGACCTACCTAGGATTTCATCACCTGGGGGAAAATCTCAACCAAGTGTTACCAGTGGGGTATATAAAGGGGGGAGAGCTAAAGTTGTACCCCAATCCAGTCATGTCATGTCTAGTAAAGTGTCGAAGCTAGGGTGATACCTAGATAAGACGTCTCGGGTTGGTCCAAGTTTCTAGTACCTCATTAAGGCTCCTGATCCATGCTTGTGATGATTTGGTGTTCACAATTGCACCTCACATACCTAGCATATATCGAGGACGCACAAGATAACCTTGTTTAGCCTAGATAGAGACCCGTGTTTTAGCCACGGCTTGGTGTAGTGCAGGGGATGCACACCATACCCTGAAGTTAGTCACCCATGTACTCCCTTGGGTTGAGATAGAAATCCTCATGGTTGACTATGATAGTCTCTAAGAGAGTGTGTGAAGGTGAGTCCATGGCATTTGTTGATGACCTTGTACCATTGAATTGCTAGCTATCTACCTTCGTGAGAAAGGGTGATCCAAAGAACCACCCTAGTATTATAGAGTATTAACCTTGGAGGCATCCCCTCTAGGTGGTGGGCCTAAATGAAGTTTGTAAACCCTTATCACTAATTCTAGGATTGTGCTATATGGAGTGTTTTCTTGTATGATACTAGTGCTTGTCGTCAGTTCGAGTCAGTCTAGCCCACTGCTTTTTGTTTTTTGTGTTTTTGTCATTTTCCATAGTCTACCCTTGCCCCCAATGATGAGTTCACTTCTTATAGGGGAAAACTCACATTTTGGATAGGCGATCCTACCCTGAAAAAGAGAAATTCCATGTCTCGATCAGTCAATTTAGTCATCCTTTAGGTGAACTTGTCCTTCGTAGGGGAAAATTTTCCTATGGTTCCTCTAGTTAGGAAACCTCGCGTCTGCCTATTCCCTAAATAGTTGATCCTAATTTCCTCTTAGGCAAGTCCATGTTAGTCCATACCATCTTCATCTACTTGTTCCCTAAATAGGAAATCCTATCATCCTCTTAGGTGAGTCTGTATCAGTCTGTAGCATCCTCATCTACCTATTCCTTGAATAGGAAATCCTGATTTCCTTTTAGGCAATTCTGAGTGTCATTTGTGTCACCCCCATCCACCTGTTCCCTGAATAGGTGATCCTATCAACCTCTTAGGTGAGACTGTGTTAATTTGTATTGTCCCCATCCACTTCTTCCCTCAACAGGTGATCTTGCCATACCTTTAGGTGATTCCTCGTTTCGTCTGTGTCCTTTGTGTCTTCCTATTCCCCGAATAGGTGATCCTACTGTCCGCAGGATGATCCTATGTCACGTCCATGTCTCCCTTGTTTGTAAAAACCTTAGAATAGTAAAACCTATTGCCCATAGGGGCGATCCCACATCCATTCATACCATCCCTATCCATACATATCTCTAGATAGGTAATTTTTTCCCTTGTATAGGTGATTGTGTCATCTTGCATTTGTACTGAATCCTTCCTAGATAGGTGATTATGCTTCTTTCTTGGGAAATATTGCACACCTCTCCATACAGTCAATCTATGTAGGTGATCCTTTCCTCACCAACAGGAAATCCTACTATCCATAGGGGCGATTCTGTGATATCCATAGATAGGTGAATTTGTAATCTAGAGAGGTGAATACACTTTACATAGAGGTGGATCTGATTCCCACAAAAAATATAGAAATTCAATCCTTCCTATCATGATTAGCCTATATCTTCCTCAGTCCAAAATTATAGTCCAATCATTTTTACTTCGTATATTTTTGGTTTGAATAAATGTCTTATACCTATTTATTTCACTTACTAGGGACTTAAGGGACATATTCACATGTTAAGTTTACTTAGGTCCTAATATTCTTTCTAGAAGGTTTTAGTTACCATTAGTTGTTATCTTATCTTTTGACAACTACTACATGTGACCTAGGTAGTTGTGTCAAGTTGTCTCATGTCATATGATTAAGACACTTTTCATAATCCTATGACATCTTGTATCTCACCTTGGCTATATAACCAAGGGGTCTCTACTACATTGTACACACAACTACATTGACTTTTTTTGCATTCATTTATAGGAATACAATTTATTCTTGTCATATTGATCTTCTAAGTATTTTGTGCTTTCCATAGGCCTTTAGATCTTGGGTGGTTATCTCCATAGCCAAATCTTACACATATCCATCCTCAAATGATCACTTTCATCCCATTGAATACCAATAATCTATCCTTCATCAATCCAATAGTCATCCTCATCCTTTTAGCTACATCCTGGAACCTAGGAGTCCATCCCATCATATATTTCAATCATCCTAATATGAGCTTAATTTACATCCCAATTTGAGCTTTAGTCCATCCACATCTAAGATCTTCTGATATCAAAACAAATCTTAATATCCCTTTTTCCACTTTCTTCTAATCCATTCCATTTATCTTTACATCATCTTTTATTTTCTTCTAATCATCTATTCTCATCTTTTCAATCCATATCCATTCAATCCAACATCATGAATCCTTATCCACCTCCTACACAACCAAAAAAAGTGGTCAAGTGGAATCCCAATTACGTTGATGATGATAATGAAAGTCTTGTTGATCAAGATGAGTATGAAATAGATCCATTTGATGCTATCATTTCTAGTAATCTTTCTCCAATTAGTTATCCAAGTTATCCTATCATTCCTTCATCCACACCTAATAGTAATCCTTATGCTACCTTTGACAAAGGATATCCATTATCTTCCCCATCCACATATTTGTCATATCCTTCATCTACATATCCCTCTTATCCATCACCCACATACCCATCACATTCAACATCCACGTCTCCATGTTCTTCTCCATCCATATCCTGCTATGGCCCTCCATCTTCACACAACAAAGCTATCACCTTCACCCCTAGTCCAAACCCTCCATCTTATAATCCTCCAATGCCTGATCCTCATCCACCATCCACCTTCTCCTATCCAAATCCACCACCCCAATCTTCCCATCCTAATCCTCCATCCCCATCCTCCTATCCTAATCCAACATCAACATCTTCTTATCTCAATCCACTATCCCAATATTCCTACCTTAATCCACCATCCCAATCTTCCCATCCTAATCCTACATCCCCATCCTCCTATCCTAATCCAACATCCACATCTTCCTATGCTAATCCACTATCCCAATATTCCTATCTTAATCCTCCATCTAACCTTAATCCCCCTACCAATCCTAATCCTCCACCTACTCTTAGTCATCCACCCAATCCCATCCATCCATCTAATATTAATCCACAAATCCATAATCCTAATCCTCCACCCATCCATAATCCTTCATCTATTCCCATCACACCAGCTAAGCCTAGAATATGAAAGTATCTCACTCTAGATGTTTTCTAAAGACTCATCACAAAGAATAAATCCCTAACTCCACATCTTGAAGTCGTGGAACCATGATGCCCCACTCCTCCATCTATGGTCACTAGTGATGAGACCCTTCTTCATCCCGCACCTATCATTACTATTATCACTCCTAGCACCACCCAAACCATTGAAACCATCCAACACACCAAATCCATTAAATCCTAATCTCCTACTCCTAAATCCACCCAATTCATTAAAGAAATCCAAATCCAATCCACTCCTCCCACTCCTAGTATCACCAAAATCCACTCCCATGAACTTTATGAATCCTCCATCCTTCCATCTCACCCACTTGAAGAGTCCCTCCAACACTCTATCATCATTCCTTCCACATGCAATGATTCATGTCAAGATCTTGATCCAAAGAATACCAACACATCCCCTTGTCCACATCAAGATCCTACCATCGCATCCACTCCACATTTGGATCCTACCATCTCATTCACTCCATCTAAAGATCATAGCTCCTCATACACTTCATCACATAATCCACCTATAAATTAAGATCCAATCACTCCATCTCATGATCCCTTATTACCCACTCCCTTGAATCAAGATCATGCCATCCCATCATCTCCATCTCATGACCCTTCATCACCACCTAACCATACCATCCCAATGCCATGTTTATATCCCCTTGGTACTCTTGCATTCATCCATGGTGGTTTTCTTGAAAAAGAGGAACCAAGCATATAAGCCACCCAACCTCCCCCACCTAATAATGGACTTGCATCATGTTTCCAAAATAACTAGCATCCTACTATAGATCGAATGCTCAAGATCATGAACTATCAAGGTAAAGGCTTAGGCCTTCATGAGAAAGGTATTTGAGAGCTTATCCATGTCAAAGAAAATCCATGTACACAAGGTCTTGGATATGTATCTCAATATTCACAATCTAAAAATGTTTGTACAACCTCCATACATCCTCAACGAGCCTCTTCCCATCACTCCACCAAGCCATTTGTCACCATACCCCTCCATTATATTACCTCAAAACAACCATCCATATTCCTCCTTCATCCTCCAAATCCATTTTGGGTCCTTATGTCCCTCCATCCACCATCACACATCCTCTAGGTACTAAGTCCATTTTGGGACCTTATATCCCAAAATCACCTCCTCCATCTCATCCTACTTGTCCCTTCATCCATTGATCACATATTCCTATTTCCCATCATAAAAATCCCACTTTCACATTCCCTAATCAAGATCAACAATGGAACATACCTACACATCCTCCATCCACACATCATCCTCAAAAACCTACCTCCATCACTCCATTAATGTTTCATCCATCTCATCCATCTCCTCATACCCATCCCATTTCTATTAAAAGCACTTTGGATGCCAAAGTAAAAATGCATAAATCTAAACATCCACATGAATCTAAAGCTCCTCATGTCCCCTTAAAAAGACATGTTGAAGAAAAGAAAAATCAAATCCAAAATCCAAATAAAATCCACAAGCCACAAAGGCCCACTAAGGCAAACATCAGAACCATGTGGATCCCAAAGAAAAAAGATGCAATACCTTCAAATGAAAATTCTATAATAACATCCAAATTTGATAATCCAAAAACTAATGATTCACATACTCCATATCCTAAATCTATTTTGGGTCCTTATATCCCAAAATTCTCTATTATCCCCAAATCCCCCATCATATGTGCCAATGCTGGTCCTAAAAACATTCCCCCATCACAGATTTGCTCCATCATTCCATCCATACACTTTCTCACATCCCATCCATTATCCCACATATCTCCCTCATCCAATCAATTTAGTCCATTCTCTTGCATGACCCATCCATCCTAATCAGGTTGTACCAACCTCTGTAAGTCATTTCTAATATGGGCTCTTATTACCTCGTATAGAACTTGATGTTTGAGTCCATCTATCTCCTTTATCACATGTATTATAAATCCACTTATCCACATCCCTATCCCTATCCATCTCCATCCACATACTATCCAAAAGTCAAAAAACTCAAAAATTTCAAAAAAAAAAAATAGTAAAGAGAAATAATTCGTCCAATGGTAAAAACTTGGCAAACAAGCACCTTGGATAAGTACCATGATGAAAACTTAGAAAACATGAATCATGCATAAATCCCCCATCTAGTTTCCTTCCACACTTGGGGTAAACTCCATCCCCATTATCTCCTCCATTCAACCTATGTACCTATCATACCTATCATATACCATTTATCTCAATCCATCCATCTTCCTTGTGATCTTGATAAAGACATGGGCACCTATCTGTACAATGATTTAGACACCTCTTGGTATACATTCCCTTCATCCATACACTATTTTATTCCCTATCCACATCCATCTACCTTCCTTGTCCACCCATCATGTTACCATCAATCTCCTTTCCTTATCCATGCATCCTATCCATATCCATCTCACTCCCTTATTTTCCCATCCTTCTATCTTCCATCCCTCCTGCCTCATTAGACATGACATTTATAAAGTGGGGCATATTTTGGCATTGTAACATAGTCCTTGGAGACATCATTAATCCATTCAAATACTCCTTCCCCATCTCCCCATCCTCATCTTCCCTATCCATCAATCAACTTATCCCTTCCATCTCCCATCCTTTCTTGTTCATTCCCCTTTCATCCAAAAATCCTTTTCCTTCTTCCCATCATTATCTTCCCATCCATACATCCACTAATATATTTTCATCTTCCCATCCTTATCTTTCTATCTATCCATCATATCATCCCTTCCACCTTCCCATCCTTATCTCTCTATCAATTTATCTCTATCCTAATTCTATCTCATAATCCCTTGGCATTGGTATCTAGTTATAGGCTAACCCCCATGCAATCAAAACTCAACCATCCCACTCCTATCTATTTCCCACATCTTGGTAATCTCATATCGCTCTTCATTCCTCATCTATCCATCATGCCATCCTCCCCATTCATCTTTTGATGGTTTAGATAACTATCCCATTTCCGAGCTTCATGCAACCCACATCTGATATATCAACCATCCTATCTACAAGGTCTATCTGGTCCTATAATTTTTCCATCCAATATTTGTCATCCATCAAGGTATCCATTTTCCTCTTTCCACTTTTATCCATGGCCAGTCGTTAGTAGTTTATCAAACTATGAGGGCTCTGCGCTTTCACATAGGCAAGGCTAATCTGTGATCAACCCCCAAGCCCCTAGGTCTTGAGGGTGTGTCTTGTTTCTGCACTATGTCATCAAGTATGTCACTACCTAGCTGGTTCTAAACAAGAAAAATTCGTTAGTATCATGAGGTCTAATTAGTTTCAAGTATCCTAAGTCATGTTGGTTATTTAATCTATTCTCCATCTTTTGTCTTAACAAGATGTATCATTCCTAATTAGACCGCATCAATCCCATCCACCCTTCTGATCCTATGGCAAAGGACATTTGAAATTTGTTATGACCTTTTGGTGGTCTTGCATTTTGTTGATCATTTAAGCTTCCTATTATACTTTTTCAAGGTCGCCATGATCCATCATATCATGGTGCACTTTGGTGGGTAAACATAGGGGCATATCTTGACTTTTCTGTGTGATCTTGTCTTCTTGGTTATCCTATGTAGTACCCATCAATATCCTTGCAATCTTGTGTTACATTGGGGCATCTTTTGTGTTTGTGGTTTTTCAACATTGGCCCTACCAAATCCCCAGGACTTTGGGATGTTGTACTAACCTTTTGTTTGTTGTGTTAGTCCCATGCATGTGATATGACGCCACCTTGTTTCCTCATACCCTAGTGCATATTATCCCATTCTATATCAAATTAAGTGCTCATTACATTGCAGCATAATGTATAACATGTAAATTCCTTGATTTGGTTACTATCCTTTCATCTCCCCATTCCCCATCCTCTCATCTATCAAAATCCCCCCATCCATTCATCCTTCATCATTCTTCCTCATCTATCTATCCTTTTTTTTCCTCCACTTCCTCCATCCTCATCATATCATCATCTCTTCAATCTACTTAGGATAATATAGATTTGTTATTATAAGAATCTTTTCATCCATCTTCATCATTTCAACATCTCAACAATCTTCTTAGGATAATATATATTTGTTATTCTAAGCATTTTTTCCTGCATCATCTTCATTCATCTCAGCAATCTCACATATTAAACCAATCCTAATCCATTCAATCTAGCACAAACCATCTAATCACATATTTTCTCTTACTCCTAGCCTTGCTACAAGTCTTGGTCTAATCACCCTCATCGTCATCATCATCGAGATGTATCCTTCCCTATCTTTTTTGTGTTGTATTGGGATGTATCCTTCCCTCATCAACAACACTCTCATAAAACTCATTGGGGTGTATCCTTCCCTATCCTTTTGTGTTTTTTTGGGATTTATCCTTTTCTCATACAACAACATTATCATCATCATCATCAGGATTTATCCTTCCCTATCCTTGTGTTGTTTTGGGATATATCCTTCCCTCATCAACTACACTCCATCCACCATCAATGAATATTGGCTTGTAGCTTGATCGGGGCAATATCATATTTGCCCTTGAATCCATTTGTGCTTCCTTTCTTATCATCTTCTCTTCCCAATTTCCTCTCACTTATCATCCTCTCATGTCCATCATTTTGTGACATCTTAATCATCTACTTTTGCATCATCCCATCCATTTTGAGAGCACACCTGTGTTCTCTTGAACCTGCATGTCCTCTCGAGGATGCATCCTTAAACCCTAATATTCATCTTCACTCCCATCATCTTTCCTCTTAGTCACACCTTTAATCCCTAATTTTCATCTTCACTCCCATAATCTTTCCTCCTAGTCATTCCTTTGAATTATTGGGGCATCTCTCACAATCTAACCATCTTATTTTAGGTTCTATGTTTTAATTTTCTTTGAAATGATGCTACTTTGTAACACCATCTCAAAGAGGGGAAAAATGTAGATACTAAAAATTTACCACTTTATTTTGGTCAATTTACCCCCAATTCAATTAATTTCATATCCTCTATATTAATTAAATAATACCCTATTATTTAATTAATATTCATTATTCCTTATCCCTTCATCCTAATTTATTTCTTCTATCATCTTTAAATCCTAGCCTAGAGTAAATAATTTCCTTTAATTATTTACTCCCATACATCATCCATTTTCCTCTAAAGAATTAAATAAATAATCTATTTATTTAATTCCCCTCATGTCACATCCTCCCTAACCTTTTTACAATCATGATTAATTTGTATAATCCTAGATTAAGTATTGTGGACACGAAAAAAGTAACCCTTCTATTTTTTCTTGTTTTGTACCTCCTTGTGCTCATTTGGCTTTATTTTACCTTGATTTAATGTTGCAATGTGACCCACACATTCACATTAGGTCTTGAATCTTTATGAATCATTAAGAGTTTATGATGTCTTGTAAAGGTGTTGTGAAGTGTTGTAACGCATTTTCACACTTTTCTAGACTCTTCTTATTATAATTCACCTACATACTCTCTTTTTATCACTTACCAAGTCTTATTTTAAAGTTTTGTAAAGTCTTGTAACAAACTTTCATACTTTTCTAGGCCAGTCATCAATAAATACACCTTTCTTATGCTTTATTTGGCCCCTTTATGCACTTACAGGCCCTAATTAAGCATATTTTTGAATATAAACCCGAAAAACATCATTTAAGACAACTTGAAATTCCTGACACCCATTCACATGCCTTGAGTGGGACCCAATCACCACTAGGGGCGAATGAGTCCCTCTTGGCACAAAAATCAAAATAAATTCAAATTACTAGCAGGTTTTTATTCCTAAAGACCTAAGGTTGTCTTGTAATGTATTTTCGGGAAATTAGGGCATAATTGTGTATAAATACATTATTTTCTATTCATTTTAATTCAAATTCATCCATTAATTAGAGTATTCATTCATGCATCATAACATTCAAGCATTCTAACATTCTTCACCATTCAATCAAGCATTCAAGCATCTTGGAGCAGCATATCTTCATAATTCAACATCAAGGGTTTGGTGATTTTATGACATTGCATGTTATTTGCTCATCATTCTCTCTTTATTTCATTTCATTATCCAGGGTTTGATTACCAAATTGGGGTTTGACCAAGGAAAACCCCTATTCTCTAACCCTTAACCCTTTTCCCCCTCTTTGCATGTGTGTTTTGCAAGTCTTGTAGGAATATTTGTCAAAGAGAAAGGTGTCAAAAAGGTGTTGTAAAGTCATCAAAGTCAACATAACCCTAATTGAAGCTTGGAGAACACTTTCCCATCAGATTTTCCAGATTTGGATCTGACAACTTGTCAAGAATAAAAGTATAGACCAAGACCCATAGAATTGACCTTTGAATTTTTAGAATTCTGCAAGTGGACTAATTCGCCATCTATAGCGAATGAGTCCCACTACCAAGCTAGAAAAAGTTTTTTTGAAGTTTTATGTTCCTGACATCCCAAAACCTATTTTGATAGTTTTCACCAAAAATGGGACTAATTCACCGTCTATGGTGAATGAGTCCTAGTGGGCTTCAACACTATCCTCTGCAACATTCTAGAACCTCTCAACATCATCTTTTAGCCTCCAGGTGCACCTCATTTAGTTTCATTAATTTATGTCTTTGTTTGTTCATGTTCTTAGTTCTTTTTGCATATCACAATGTTTTCAATCATCTTGCATTTCTTAGTTTTGCATACATAATCAATCTATTCTATTATTTATTTTCATTTATATCATCTCATCTAGGCATATTTCATCCATATTACATTAATCTTGATTGTAAATATAGCGGTTTGTACCTTATTCCTTTCCTTTTAGGTGAAAAATTCTAGAAGTGAAAGAGACGTTTAGGGTACCAAAACCTGTGTTTACAAGGATGTGCACATTCCTAATCCTTGATTAGGGAGGTGTCACATCCTCCATAATATGCAATTGGATCATTAATCCTCATTACCCACCTAATCATTGATTAGCTATCCCAACCTACCCCTTGGTCAATTCTCCCCATCCCCCAAGGAATTTTTAATTCCTTTATGTCTAGTTGGTATGAGTTTTAAACAGTCCATGAAGATACAATTTAAGCTTATGGATTCGTCTGTGTCAATTTTTTTGTCGACGTTTCGGATCACACTCAATGATCCATCATCAGGAAGAGGAAAACAAATGAGATGAGATTGCAGAACAAGTCTTAATAAAGGGAGAGATGGAGGAGGAAGAGAGAAGAGACTTACAAAACAATAAAATAATAATGCCAAGGAAAGAAAAAATAAACACGTAAGAGCCAATAATAGAATTAAACTAAAATAGAAAGCTAGAGAAAGTACCAAAGATGAAGAAGTGTCAAGAGGAAAAAAAGAAGAAGGGAGAAAAAGAAAATATTATAATTGTTAAATACTAGATAAACAAGAGATAAATAAGGTGAAAAAGGACAAAAAACTAGAACTAGTAAAAAATCAAAATCAAAATAAAAGGATAGAAAGAAAACAAAAAGACCAAAAATAATTAGTTTAAAATTAAAAGATAACAAGAAAGCAAAAGTTATAAAAGATAAAAAACATGAGACTAGAATGAATTCAAAATCAAACCATAAGGCAATAAAAGAAAGAAAAGAAAATAATTAAGACGAGACAAGAGATGAACTAAAACAAACTAAAATGGATGAAACAAGTAAGGTGGAAGAGGGAAAAAAATAATAGATAAATAAAAGAATGAAAAGATAAATAAGTGCAAAAAAATATAAAAGAAAGAACAAATAAAAAGACAAGAGATGAATTGAAACAAACTAAAATGAATAAAACAAGTAAGGTGCAGGAGTAAAAGAATGATAAATTAAAAAAATAAATAAATGAGAAGAGAAATAATTAAATGAATGAAAAGAAAAATAATATCATTAATTATGATTTTGAATTAAAATAAAATAGAAAGCTAGAGAAAGTAACAAAGATGAAGAAGTGTCAAGAGGACAAAAAGAAGAAAGGAGAAAATGCAAATATTATAATTATCAAATACTAGAGAAACAAGAGATAAAAAAGGTGAAAAAGGACAAAAAACTAGAACTAGTAAAAAATCAAAAACAAAATAAAAGGTCAAAGGATAGAAAGAAAACAAAAAGACCAAAAATAATTAGTTTAAAATTGAGTTAATAATTTAAAGATAACAAGAAAGCAAAAGTTATAAAAGAAAAAACATGAGACTAGAATGAATACAAAATCAAACCATAAGGCAATAAAAGAAAGAAAAGGAAATAATTAAGACGAGACAAGAGATGAAATAAAACAAACTAAAATGGATGAAACAAGTAAGGTGGAAGAGTGAAAAAATAATAGATAAATAAAAATAAATAAATGAATGAAAAGATAACTAAGTGTAAAAAATATAAAAGAAAGAACAAATAAGAAAACAAGAGATGAATTGAAACAAAATTCTTCAAAAAAAAGGTATTTCTTGTGCTTTCAAACCCATCTCTACCACAAGGAATCTTATCCCCACGACTAAGGACCCCTTACCGCCTCTTCTCCACTCTAGAGTGTACAAGATAGATTGCTCTTGTGGGACCCCATACATTGGAGAAACGGGGCGATCCATCAACACTAGAATCAAAGAACACTGTGCTGATATTAGACACGATAGAATCTCCAAATCAGCCCTTGCTGAGCACTCCCACCAAACCAAGCACCACATCTGCCTAGAGAACACCCAAGTGGTGGTTAAGGAAGATAACTTTTTCAAGCACAAACTACAAGAAGCCATCACCATCTGAAACCACTCCGCGAATCTCAATCGCAATGAAGGTTGGCAATTAAGTCTAGCTTGGCATCCCCTTCTAGACTCCCTCCATTCCAACCCTCCCACCTAAGTCCTTCCCTCTTGCCTTCACCTTCACCTGTCTTTCCCTTCCCCCTTTGACCTCTCCCCCTTTTCTTTGGTGTAGTCTAACTTTTCTCTCTTCCCCTCCTTTCTTTCTTCTTTCCTTTTTTTGCCTTTCCCCCTCAATTCATCTCTTGTTTTCTTATTTGTTCTTTCTTTTATATTTTTTGCACTTAGTTATCTTTTCATTCATTTATTTATTTTTATTTATCTATTATTTTTTCATTCTAGTTTTTTGTCCTTTTTCACCTTTTTTATCTCTTGTTTCTCTAGTATTTGATAATTATAATATTTGCATTTTCTCCCTTCTTCTTTTTGTCCTCTTGACACTTCTTCATCTTTGTTACTTTCTCTAGATTTCTATTTTATTTTAATTCAAAATCATAATTAATGATATTATTTTTCTTTTCATTCATTTAATTATTTCTCTTCTCATTTATTTATTTTTTTAATTTATCATTCTTTTACTCCTGCACCTTACTTGTTTTATTCATTTTAGTTTGTTTCAATTCATCTCTTGTCTTTTTATTTTTTCTTTCTTTTATATTTTTTTGCACTTATTTATCTTTTCATTCTTTTATTTATCTATTATTTTTTTCCCTCTTCCACCTTACTTGTTTCATCCATTTTAGTTTGTTTTAGTTCATCTCTTGTCTCGTCTTAATTATTTTCTTTTCTTTCTTTTATTGCCTTATGGTTTGATTTTGAATTCATTGTAGTCTCATGTTTTTTATCTTTTATAACTTTTGCTTTCTTGTTATCTTTTAATTTTAAACTAATTATTTTTGGTCTTTTTGTTTTCTTTCTATCCTTTTATTTTGATTTTGATTTTTTACTAGTTCTAGTTTTTTGTCCTTTTTCACCTTATTTATCTCTTGTTTATCTAGTATTTAACAATTATAATATTTTCTTTTTCTCCCTTCTTCTTTTTTTCCTCTTGACACTTCTTCATCTTTGGTACTTTCTCTAGCTTTCTATTTTAGTTTAATTCTATTATTGGCTTTTACGTGTTTATTTTTTCTTTCCTTGGCATTATTATTTTACTGTTTTGTAAGTCTCTTCTCTCTTCCTCCTCCATCTCTCCCTTTATTAAGACTTGTTCTGAAATCTCATCTCATTTGTTTTCCTCTTCCTGATGATGGATCACTGAGTGTGATCCGAAACGTCCACAAAAAAATTGACACAGTCGAATCCATAAGCTTAAATTGTATCCTTTATGTCTTTCCAAGGTCCTTTTGAGGAATTTTTAATTCCTCTCTCATCCCCCAAGGAATATTAAATTCCTTTTACCCTTTCCATGCACATTAAAAAGTAATTTTTAATTGCTTTGGTCAACTCTTGATCTCAACCCTTGATCTTCTTCCCCCTTTCAATCTCCACCATCCATTCCAATCTCCCTTGCTAAATGACTAACACTTGGCCATTTTTTCATTCTCAACCATTATCAACCATTCTCAACTACAATCCATCACATTCATCACAATCTTTCAATCTCCATAGCCAAATTCTTCCAATCATAACCATCTTGCACCCATTTTGTGACCAAATCAAGCTACAACAAGTTGTTATGCTATCGAAATCAATATAGAGCATACATATCAAGCCATCAAAAAGGGTAAACAAATTCATCAAGTTCAAAACAAGATAATATTTTTATTTTTTATTTACAATTTTGAGTTTCATCTTTAGCCCAATCTTGAGTGTTGTCTTTGGTTTTTTATCTCTTGCTTGATTTTATTTCTTGAATTTTAGATGGGGTAAAAACACTGCACACACTATCAAACCATAATAGTAAGCAATAGAATAGACAAGATAATGAATTGTTTGAAAATATGCCTCAATGAAATGTGGTCTCATGGTGATGGACATCACCATGAGACCACATTTCTTTGAGGAATTTTTTCAAAAATCTCACTGCCTTGTTTATGCTACTAGATTTCTATACATCACCATGAGACCAAATTTCTTTGAGGCATTTTTTCAAACAACTCACTGCCTTGTCTATGCTACCACATTTTCCATACATGTCTACATGAGACCACATTTCTTTGAGGAATTTTTTCAAACAACTCATTTCCTTGTCTATGTTACCACATTTTCCATACATGTCTAACAAATAATTTATCAAACAATTCACTTCCTTGGTGATATGGTTAAAAGCCTAAAATAGGTTCTTTTGAACAAACTATGGATTCTTGGAAAAAATATATCAAATAATAATAGTAAGCAATTACATAGACAAGGAAATGAGTTTTTGGAAAAAATGCATCAAAGAAATGTGGTCTCATGTTGATGGAAATCACCATGAGACCACATTTCTTTGAGGCAATTTTTCAAATAGCTCACTGCCTTGTCTATGTTACCACATTTTCCATACATGTCTACCAAAGAATTTTATCAAACAATTCACTTCCTTGCTGCTATGGCTAAAAGCCTAAAATAGGTTCTTTCAAGCAAACTATGGAACCTTGGGAAGAATCTATCAAATCATAATAGTAGGCAATAGCATAGAAAGGCAATGGGTTGTTTGAAAAAATAGTTGAAAGAAATGTGGTCTCATGGCACTGATCTCCATCACCATGAGACCATCTTTCTTTGAGTCCTTTTTTCAAACAGCTCACTGCCTTGTCTATGCTACCACATTTTTCATACATGTCTACCAAAGAATTTTATCAAAAATTTCAATTCCTTGATGCTATGGATAAAACCATAAAATAGGTGCTTTCAAACAAACTATGGATGCTTGGAAAAAATATATCAAAGTATAATAGTAAGCAATAGCATAGACAAGGTAGTGAGTTGTTTGAAAAAAATGTCTCAAAGAAATGTGGTCTCATGGTGGTAGTGAGTTGTTTGAAAAAATTCCTAAAAAAAAATGTCCATCACCATGAAACCACATTTCTTTGAGGCATTTTTTCAAATAGCTCACTGCCACCATGAGACCACATTTCTTCGAGGCATTTTTTCAAATAGCTCACTGCCTTGCCTATTCTACCACATTTTCCATACATGTCTACCAAAGCATTTTATCAAGCATTTCTCTCAAAAAAATTCAAACAGTTCATTACCTTGTCTATGCTACCACATTTTTCATATATGTCTACCAAAGTACTCAAAATTTTGTTGACTATCTCATACATTATAAGCCACGACCTGCATCACTATTCTAGTTTTTGTAATTGAATAATGTTTTATTTCCAGATGATGTAGGTAGAGACACCTCTTTATGTTCATATGGAAATGGATCATGGTGTGTCTTCCATAATTGATAGCTACATGCCTTTGACGAGGGTATGAGGCAGATTAGTAAATTTTAAATTACATTCATTGTTATAGTTGTTTATTATTGAAATCAAATGATTATTGATTTGAAGTTTAATTTCTATTTGGATGGTTTCTATAGGACATTAGAATGCCACAACCTAAACATGCTACTATGGAGAATGAGGAGAGAGATCATTTGGAGGTGGTAAGTGAGTATTTTGTTAAATATTTTATTTTTTATAACATAATTTCTATATTTTAATGTCTATAATTTTTATTGTAACAACTAAGGCTCCACAATGAACTAAATAGGAGGAGCCGTCAGATTCAAAGTATACCACTCTCATATGCATCTTCATCCCCTCGAAGATCAAAGGCCCCTCATGAAATATTTTCTTCACCTAGAGGGGAATGACTTTTCATTGGGTTTCTTTATTTTATGCCTATATGGAATTTGTGGAAATATATTTTACATATTGTATATAGTTGACAATGTATTCCCATATTGCATTCTTGTAAGCCTATATGGCTATTTTGTATGTATGTCATACTTATATCGATAGATATTGATGTATGCCTATATGGATATTTGGTTAATACACATATTTTTTATTGATGGTGTCCATATTTTCATTATAAATCCATGCTTCAATGGATATTTGTAGATGGTTTACTTTAAATATTTAAATTCCACTTGTATTACATGCACTCTTCTTTTATATAATTGTAAATATATAAAGTTTGAACATTATTCTCCTCTAAGATTATTGAACATTAAATCAATCATATGAATATAATAATATATGATACAATCTAACACTTCTAAGGTCTTTCTACCTCTACACATATAAGCCCATACTTTGTAGGATCATTGTAGTATGGTAAGGAAATTCATGTAATTATATAATCCACTTTGAAGTATGTAACTAAAAATGAGTGAGATATTATTACACAGGACCTCATACCTCTATAAGTTTGTCATATAATTCTTGGAAGACATCTACCATTCCAAGTATATCCTTCATGCTACTATTCACATGTATGCTTCATGCTTCTTGTGTATACTTCATTTTTTCTCGTGTGTGATTCATGATTCCTGTGTATACTTCATGTTTTCATGTGTATACTTCATGCTTTCGGTGTAGACTTCATGTATTATGTGTATTCATATGTATGTTTCATGATTCTTGTGCATACTTCACATATTATGTGTATTCACGTGTACACCTCATACTTCATGTATTACATATATCTATTTGCTTGCTTCATGAATGAATGTATCTTTAACAAGATTACTCCATGTGTATTAAAATCATTGTTTGTCAAAATGCTTTCTAGGTTGATAAGCACTAACATAAAAGGGAGAGAAATTTATTGTTGAGAAATACATCCACAACATCCTTGAAGAATACAATTAATAATAAAACCTTAGGAAATATTACAAATAAATTAATTTAGGTTCTCACGAATAATGATGTTATGATTTAGGTTGTGACATTTTAAAGGTGAAAATTTGTAACTCTTCGAATAGGAAATACTATGACCCTTTTATAATGAAGGGCAATTACCATGCCTAGCATAGATGTTCCCAATTGGATGTGTTGGTGTTAATGGTTTGGCCCTATGAAGAAGAAAACAAAAATTAGCACACCTTCCAACTTTACACTATGTGTATTTGACAATTTTTGGAGCATCAGAAAAAATTTCACCATGGGAAAACACCTTAGAGATATCAAAAACCAAGAGTGGCTATTGTAGAGGGGCCCTACATGATCTAGTAGCCTCAAATGGATTGTTTATAAGTAACACAGTTTATGAGTAATAGCTCCTCAAAGATTGTTGGTTTTTTACACTTTGGTTTCTTAAGAGACTTCATCGGTACAATGTAGCTCAGATTGTTTCAGCATGTTTGGGTGTGAAACAATACCTTTTCTAAGTGACACAGTGAAACATAGAAAAATAGGATACGGGAATTTCCCAAAATGGAAAAGTGGATCCAAAGAGGGAAAAGGGGTCCTACTTCTCTAATTCCATTAGGAAATGAGATCCACACAATGAAAGGACTGTCAACCAAAATTTGAGTCAATTCAAAGTGTGAATTTGCAAATTTTCCTTTTTTGCAAGGATGGGGTATGATTCAAACAACACTTTGTGGAGAAAGATTAAAAATAGTAAAACAACTCCAAATTGTAAGCTACAAAGTGCATTTATAAGTTTAAGCATAATATTAATGGAATGTTCAAAGCATTTGGAAAATTTGGAAAGGATAAATCTTGTGTGCCTCTCACAAAAAGTAATTTTTCAAGGCTAACTAAGGACTCATTCACCCTATGGCGAATGGGTCCTGGCTAGGGCTCTTGAAAATCTATTTTTGGGTTTTATTTTGTTGTGTCTATAGTCCTAAATTCCTGAATCTCGCAATCAGAAAGGAAAAAATAAATTTTGTAAGTCATTTTTTGTGATTTTGCAAGAATGGTGATAACAAATGCAACTTTGACAACTTTATAATTTTTGTTCTTCAATAGATCTTCCACCTAAAATATGCAAACACAAATCAAGAGGGAAAAATGTTGTTTGTTAGGTAAATGGGGGTTTTCCTTGGTTAAACCTTATTTTGGTAATTAAACCTTGAAATGAAATGAAATATCATGGAAGGGATGATGAACGAACAACTCAATTTCACAACTCACCAAACCCTTGGATGAACCTTTCATAATGGAGGTCTTAAACTTGCATGAAATGAATTCAATGGATGTGGATTTTGACTTTGAAACGTTACTTGAAATGATACTTTGGATGCTTGATTTAATCATGAAACCTACATCAACATATTCACTCCAAAAACATGCATGAATCTACATAGCTTTGACATAAGGCTTGGATCTTGATTGCTGCAACAAATGATGAAGAAATCCTCTCTTGAATGCTCTTAACAATAATCTTTTATCTTGTAATTGATCTCTCAAAAATCTAATCTTGAAAAATTAGACTTGATTTGATGAAATAGCCTTGTATTTATAGTAATTTATCCTTAATTCAAATATCACAACCTGAAATTGAAATATAGATTGGAAAATATTAAAATACCAACAAAAACATAATTCAAATTAAGGTCCTAGGTCTAAGTGAGAACCCATTCACCCTATGAAGAATGGGTCCTAGGTCATTCACCTAGGACACACATTCTTCAAGGATGAGTGTTATGTTTAGGTTTTAATGAATGTTGAGTTTCCTCTTCGGAAATTGTAATTAATTAGGCTTGGATTTAAATTAAAGGGGCCAATTAAAGAAAATTAACCTCAATTAATTAATAAATCCCTAGATAAGTGTGAAAGTGTAAAGGTACACTTTACAACGCCAAAAATAAGGCACAATTAAAACTATTTTATTTAATAGGACCCTAAACTTAATGTGAATATGTAAAATACATATTACAACATCAAATTAAGGCATAGTTAAGTTCATTTTGTTATTATTTATTCCCAAATTAAGTGTGAAAAAGGGATACTTTTTCCTACACTACATTTAGCCCCACTTTAGTGAGAGAAAGAACCTATGTCAAACTCACACTAAAATAGTCAAGAGGGGTCCAAGTGTACCAATGTGGATGGTATAGGATGAAAAAGATCAAGAAGGGTGATCAAGCCCCCAGGATCCAAGATCCCACATCAAACCAACATAAGCACAAAGGGACACACACAAGGTGTATGATATGCAGCAACAAGACAAGATACACAAACATGCAATGTCAAATACTAAAAGAAAGAAAAACAAAAATAGAAACAAAAAGGGGTGGATCAAGCCTCAATTTTTTGTCCAACTCAATGTAGATCAAGCCTCAGTTGTTTATCCAAAAATGTTCACAATTAGAACTTGATGTCCACTATGCAAACAACGTGATCACTTTGGGCTAATGGAACCTCAAGCCATCCACTAGGTAGCCCCTAGGAAAGTGTTCTAGTGAGAAAGTCATGCCTTTGTCTAGGCTCTCATCATACTAACCATACAAAATTTATCCCTCTAATAACTTCAATAGGGCACCACAAAATGAAACTTTGAGCTTTACTAACCATACAAATTTTATCCCTCTAATAACCAAGACCACTAGTTTCTATCATTTTAGGATCCACCAAGGTTAAATTTGGCTTAGAACAATCTTTTGTAATAGTGTTGGTATGGAATGAAGGATTTTTTGATGCTTTTTTTTCTTTCAAAGGAAAACAACCAAGACCATTAGTTGTTTCTTGCATTTTAGGCTCTATAGGGACACAAATACCTTATTCTTTAACACCACATCCTTTCCCACTATAACTAGGTTGTTTCATAAGTTCATAATCTCTTCCATAAATCATTTTCATTTCTTTTGGATTCGGTGGTTGTTCATAATTAACTTCAAAGTTTTTTGGCTTTTCTTCTAGAGTGGTTGAAGTGGTGGTTTTTTGGCTCTATAGGGACCATTAGTTTTTTCTTGCATTTTAGGTTCTATAGGGACACAAATACCTTATTCTCTAACACCACATCCTTTCTCACTATAACCAGGTTGTTTCATAAGTTCATAATCTCTTCCATAAAGTTTTTTCATTTCTTTTGGATTCGAGGGTTGTTCATAATCATCTTCATCAAAGTTTTTTGGCTTTTCTTCTAAAGTGGTTGAAGTGGATGCTTTCAAATTTTGTGTTGACATTATCACTTTTTATTTTCCCTTTTCAGACTCTTTTGTTATGATCTTGTATTCTCACATGAAGGTAGGTGTGAAATCTAAGAAACCCCAATCATCTTTCAATAACTTTGTAACTTCTTCAATATGATTTTCTTTTTCTTTCTCTTGCATGGGTTCCAGTTGTGTAGTTGGTGTTAATGTTTTAAAAGGATTTTACATGTTTTTCACAATATGTAAAGCACTATAAGGCTCAAAATCAGCTTTGATTGTGTATTGCATTCATCTCATGTATCCATGGTCTACCTAAGAGGAGATTATATGAAAGATCGTGAGGCATAACATGGATCAGAGTTTGCAACATAACCTTTCCAACTATAATAGGTAATGTGATCACACCAAGTAGTTGTTTTCCTATGAACATCAAACCCACAAATGGATAAAGAGTCAAGTTGAATTTGGCTTTTTTCTACTTCAATATTATCCAAAAGGTTTATGCTACACACATTAAGGGCTAAGCCATTGTCAATAAGGGTTCTCTTTATCCATGTCCTATTAACAAGGGCTAATATCATGAAAGCTTCATTTTGTTTTTTCATTTCTAACGAAGGTAACTCATCTTGATGGAAAGTAGTATCTAAGTTGACCAAAGTCATACCTTGAATTTGGGATGCCACATCATTTGGTTGCACATTTGGAGGGGTGGGAGCTCATTGTAAACCACTTTGAAGCATGTTATGATAACTAGGTGAGGCTTGAATAAGGTCCCATAAGGATATCTTAGCAGGAGTACATTTTATTTGTTCAACAAGATCATACTCCTTTCCATTATGTGAGGGAAAACAAGGAGCACTAGGCAAGATAGGTTGAGGTAATGGGAGGGATGTTAGATTTTTTTGCCTTTGTTGTGGATTCTTTCTAGTGTTATATGTATGTGTGTTGCCAAAAAGTGTATAATTTTCTTGATATGAGAATAATTGATGACAAATTGGACTTAATGAGGCCTTGATTTGGTGTTGTGAGGTGTTTTACACATCCACACTAGGTCATGGACCCTTGTAAATTGAATAAAATACATTTATTGATGTCTTGTAAAGGTGTTGTAAGGTGTTGTAACATATATTCACACTTTTATAAGACCATAATATCATAATTCACCTAAATAACCTTACCAAGACCTATTTTAAAGTGTTGTAAAGTCTTGTAACAAACTTTCACACTTTCCTAGGCTTATCATCAATATTTTCACCTTTCTTATGCTTTAAATGGCCCCTTTATGCACTTACAAGTCTTAATTAAGTTTCTTGTTGAAGATGAACCCGATAAACAACATTTAATACATCTTAATCTTCAACATCCACTCAAAATTTCGTAGGTGGACTAAGTCGCCACCTTGGGCGACTTAGTCCCATGTGGCACAAAAATCAAAATTAATTTAATTTTCTTTCAGGTTTTTATTCCTTAAGACCTAAGGTCAGCCTATGATGAGGTATTTTCGGGAATTAAGGCATAATTGTGTATAAATATAGGGTTTTCCCTCTCTTTTTAACCTAACTTATCTAAATTCATAACTCATCATCATTTATCATGTTCTCAAGTCAAGCAAACTAGGCTTTTAGCATTCTAAGTCATCAAGATAGCTTCCTAAGACATTCAAGGGAAAAATCTTCAACTTTTGCTATAGAAAATCAAGATCAATCATCATGGCAAGGTACTAAATCCATTTTTTTACACTTCATTATCTCATTTCTTCATTTTGGTTTAATTACCTAAAAGGGGTTTGACCAAGGAAAACACCCATGCCCTAACATCCAACATTTCTCCTTCTTGTCTTGTGTACTTGCAGATTTAGGAAATTTAAGGGTTTGAAGATCATTGAAGACATCTCCTTGTTGACCAAGTAAAATTATCAATAAAAAGTCACTTTCAGGTCCAAAAATTAGAGTTTCAGAAGCGGACACCTATGGGAAACCAGAGTGCAGACCTAGGGCATCCATTTCCACTTATGAATTTTTAGAAATTTAGAAGTGGACTAAGTCACCACTAGTGGTGGATTAGTCCCATTGAAATTTTTTTCATAATTTTTTGAATATTTAGATACCCATTTGGCCAAAATAGGCTCTAGTGTAGTTTTCAAAAATCACCCTAAAAAAGGACAAAGTTGCTCGATCTGGTGTAAATGTCCCAACAGGCTTAAAAATTAGAATTTCCAAAATTTCAAAGTTGCTTCAAGTCTGCAACACACTTCTAGGTGCACATATTTCATCTTATAGCTTTCTATTTGGTTTTATTTGCATGTTTAGGTCATTTTCCATATGTTTGTATACAACACTGTGTTTTCCAGCACTTCACATTTCTTAGGTTTTGCATTATTAAATCATTTCATTTTCAGATCAGAGCATTAGAGAATCTTAATTAGATGCAATAAATCTCATTTACATTAAATTTGAGTGTATAAATTTGCATTTTGGCCCACATCTCTCTCCTTTTAGGTGAAAAACCCTAGAAGTGTGAGAGAATTTGGTTTGCCAAAATGTTTGCCTATAGTATGAGCACTAGTATTGTAAATCAGATGATGTGAAACATTATCATTATCAAGTTTCCATGTAGGTGGTTCTAAGATAAGCATGGGTTTATTTTTAACTCATGGTTGTTGTGAGGGTGGATAGAGGTTAAGTTGAGGCTTAGGTGACCTCCAATAATTAGAGGATTTATAGGAGGTCTAAGAATTAGAGGACTCAAGGGAGTTCTAATGTTCATAACCTCAACAAACTTATGCTTATTTTCATGATCTCTTAGTGAATGGGAGCCTAATGTCACTTCATCATCTTCATCTAAGGAAGACACATTACTATTGTTTGAAAGATATGTGTCAATGTTATCATTTTCTTCCACCATGATATCTTCCCTAGTAGGAGAGATTTTAGGAGTGAAAAAAACTAGATGTTCATGACACTCAATTTTTGGTTCTTCTAAAATAACTTCATCACAATTAGGGAACTCAACAATGGTTGGATTTTCTTATTTATCTTGTATCAAATCATTCTCACAAATAGGATAAATAGGAAAAGTAGTATTAGGGGATGTGTCAATGGTCTCATCCCTATATCCAGCAATGTCTTCCCAAGTGGGAGAGGTAGGGGAACAGAGACAAATAGGACTCTCATAACTCTCATTGGTTTGATCTTCTAACCAAAATATCTTCTTTACAAATAGGAGAGATATTGAGAGGACACCAAGTTTGATTTTCATGATTGTCCATTATTGTATTCTCTTTCACTAAAGCATTCTCATAAGGAGGGAGATGAAATTTTTCTTAGCATGCTTAGAAAGGTAAGATACTATCATTGTGTTCCCAAACATGGAATGTACTTTCATCCATCTTATGCAATTCTTGAGGAATATAAATAATGTGTATCCAAAAATGAAAAGTAATTCTATCAAACATATGTAAAACTTCAAGAATATAAACAATATATATCCAAAAATGAAAAGTACTTTTATCCAACTTATGCAAAGCTTTAAGAATATAAATAATGTATATCCAATAATGAAAAATGCATTTATCCAACTTTTGCAAAGCTTTAAGAATGTAAACATTGTGTATCCAAAAGTGAAAAGTACTTTTATCCATATTATGCAAAGCTTCAAGAATATAAAGATTTTTCTGATCTGATGATTTTTGCAATTGAAATGATTTTGGAATGATACAAAATGGCTACACTAAATGGATGGTTTGACCTAGATGCATAAAACATAAATTCCTAAAACTTTCTAGACTAATACAGTAAGCTACCAACAAGCCTAGGAAGTGTAGAAAACCACAAAAAAGCTCAGAAAAGTGTGGTTTTGTAGGTCTCCAAGGACTCATTTGCCCAGGGGCGAATGTTTCCTAGTAGAGGGTTTTTTAAAATTAAAAAATGCAATTTATGAGTGATTAGATGTTTTCTTTGTTTTAGGTCTCAGACTGGTATTTCTATAACCAAATTTTCTACAATTTGATGTGTAAATGAAAATAAAAATAATGATAAATGATGAACTATGTGATACTTTTTGAAATGAAATTTTGATGCAATTTTTTAATATGAATGATGAAAATTAAACTAACATGCAAACACTATGCAAAATTAATGTAATATGCATTCAAATTTTTGAATTTTTAAATTTAAACAATGCAAAAATGTAAATTTAAACCAATGCAAGCTAATGCAAGATTTAAGGAGCCCTAAATGTAATGTAACTAATGCAAACCTAATGAAATCTATTGCAAAACTTAGATCTATGGTTAAAATGACTCCAATTTTTAGAAATGTTGTTGTACAAGGTCGGGTTCACCAAAATGAAACATAGAAAAATAGGATAGGGGAATTTCCCAAAATGGAAAAGTGGATCCAAAGAGGTAAAAGGGGTCCTACTTCTTTAATTCCATTAGGAAATGAGATCCACATAATGAAAGGACTGTCAACAAAAAGGTGAGTCAAGTCAAAGTGTGAATCTGTAAATTTCTCTTTTTTGCAAGGATGGGGGTTTGAGTCAAACAACACTTTGGGGAGAAAGATTAAAAATAGAAAAGTAAATCCAAATTGAAAGCTAAAAAGTGCATTTAGAATATTAATCATAATACTAATGGAACCTACAAAGAATCTAGACAATTTTGAAGGGATAAATCTTGTGTACCTCTCACAAAAAGTGTTTTTTCAATGCTGATTGAGGACTCGTTCACCCTATGGTGAATGGTTCCTGGCTAGGGATCCTGAAAATCTATTTTTGGGTTTTGTTATGTTGTTTCTACACTCCCTAATTCCCAAATCTTGTAGTTGGAAAGCTATAAATAAATTCTATAGGTAAATTTTTATGATTTTACAAGAATGGTGACAACAAATGCAACTTTGACAACTTTGTAATTTTTGTTTTTCAATAGATCTTCCACCTAAAATCTGCAAACACACATCAAGAGGGAAAAATGTTGTTTGTTAGGTGAATAGGGGTTTACCTTGGTCAAACCCTATTTTCATAGTTAAACCTTGAAATGAAATGAAATAGCATGAAAAGGATGATGAATAAACAACTCATGTCATAACTCACCAAAACTTGGATGAGCCTTTCATAATGGAGGTCTGCAACATGCTTGAAATTGCTTCAATGGATGTGGATCTTGAGTTTGAATCTTTGATTGAAATGATACTTTGAATGCTTGATTGAATCATGAAACCTACATCATATTAGCTCCAAAAACATGCATG
This sequence comes from Sequoia sempervirens, assembly GCA_007258455.2. Taxonomy (NCBI): domain Eukaryota; kingdom Viridiplantae; phylum Streptophyta; class Pinopsida; order Cupressales; family Cupressaceae; genus Sequoia; species Sequoia sempervirens. Next base: position 297,837,908 of record VDFB02047230.1, read on the forward strand.
ACTCCACATAACTTTGACATAAGTCTTGGATCTTGATTGCTAGAAAAAATGATGAAGAAATCCTCTCTTCAATGCTCTTAACAATAATCTTGGCTCTTGTAATTGATCTTTCAAAAATATTATCTTGAAAACTTGGACTTGATTTGATGAAATGGCCTTGTATTTATAGTCATTTATCTTTAATTCAAATATCACAAGCTGGCATTGCAATATAGATTAGAAAATATAAAAATACCACCAAATAATAATTCAAATTTAGGTCCTAAGTTGAAGTGAGTACCCATTCGCCCTATGGCGAATGGGTCCTAGGTTACTTACCTAGGACACACATTCTTCAAGGATAAGTGTTATGTTTAGGAATGAATGAATGTTGGGCTTCCTCTTTTGATATTGCAATTAATTAAGCTTAGATTATTAAAGGGTCCAATTAAGGGAAATTAACCTCAATTAATTAATAAATCCTTAGATAAGTTTGAAGTGCAAAGGTACACTTTACAACACAAAAAATAAGGCACAATTAAATCCATTTTATTTGATAGGGCCCTAAACTTAATGTGAATGTGTAAAATACATATTACAACATTAAATTAAGGCATAATTAAGCTCATTTTATTATTATTTATTCCCAAATTAAGTGTGAAAAAGGGATAATTTTTCCTATACTATACATGGTTTCCAAGTAATAGCTCATCAAAGATTGCTGCCTTTTTGCACTTTGGACTCTTGAGGGATATTACTAGAACAATGTAGCTTAGAATATTTCAACATGTTTGGGTGCAAAACAGGACCATGCGTAGCCTAAAAATACCATGTAGATGTGTTGTAATTGTCAGTTTGGTTGCACAAGGAGAAAAATGAAAGTTACACCCCTTTGCAACTTTACACTACATGCATTTGACAATTTTTCCATCAACTAAAAACTAGACACCACTGGAAAATGCCTCAAAGCTATGAAAAATCGAGAGGGTTATTGTAGAGGGGCCCTACATGATCCTATAGCCTCAGATAACTTATTTCTAAGTGACATGATTTCTGAGTAATAACTCCTCAAAGATTATTGTTGTTTTCCTCTTTGGTCTCTTAAGAGACTTCACCTATACAATGTAGCTCAGACTATTTCGGCATGTTTGGGTGCAAAATAGGGCATTTCCTAACATAAACCCACCAATCCATATGTGTCAGAACTATTGGTTTGGTCACACGAGGAGAAAACCAAAAGTTACACCCTTTTACAACTTTACACTACATGCATCTGACCCTTTTTCCTTTAACTAAAACTCGATACCACAGGAAGATGTCTTAGAGATATCAAAAACTAAGAGAGGTTATTATAGATGGGCCATACATGATTTCATAACCTCAAAGGGATTTTTTCTAAGTGACATAGTTTATAAGTAATAGCTCGTTAAATATTGCTGCCTTTTTACACTTTGTACTTTTAAGGGATATCATCGGTACAATGTAGCTCATACTGTTTTGACATGTTTGGGTGTGAAAAGGGACCCTTCCTAGCCTAAAAATACCCATTCAGATGTGTTAGAACTGTCGGTTTGGTTGTATGAGGAGAAAAACAAAATTTACACCGCTTTGGAACTTTACATTGCATGTATTTGACACTTTTTCTATCAACTAAAAATTGGACACCATAGAAAAATGCCTCAGAGATATCAAAAACTGAGAGAGGTTATTGTAGAGGGGCTCTACATGATCACATAGCCTTATACATATTGTTTTTAAGTCATATATTTTTTGAGTAATAGCTCCTCAAAGATTTCTATTGTTGATGGGAGTTTTAGCACTTTCTCAACACAGGAAGTCCATAGGTGCACTACCTCTCTTGAAAGGTAGAAATTCGCAAGCAAGTTACCAATCACTACCCCAAGGTATCTTGGGTGTCAGATTATGATAGTGCTTGGAATTTCTCAGTTGATGTTTGATGTGATTTTGTTGGTAATCATAGGGCATACTTACAATGTTTGGGCTACATACAAGATGAATCTTGAAATGGAGTTCCTAAGATGGTAAGTTAGAGTGCAGTTTGCTACAAGTTCGAACAACAATCAAGAATTCCAATTTTATCTTAAGATTTGGCTTTACAATGTGCAATGAACCTTAGCACAGGCTTATTACTAAAAAAATAAAAGGGTAGGGGAGAGATGAGGTTCCTGGATCTGAAACTAGCAATGAACAGTGATCAAGGAGGGTTCTACTATGGACAACTTCCTTAAAATAGAATTTTAGTTAACCAAAAAAATCACAGTATCATGAAACTTGTGGTAGCTTCTAAGGACTGCAAATATTCTACCATTCATTCACCATAAACATGCGTGAACAAAAGATAAAATTTTGGAGCAGCTTTTAATTTATGCCTAGACTAACTTTACACAGCTATCTACTAGCAGTAAACAACAAAAAGTATGGACAAGAAAGGCATCAACACAGCAAAAATCTACACAACCATTGAACAAAATTAACTAATCTATCTAAGTAATCTAAAACCATAAAGAACAAAAAAGTAAATCTATCTAAATCAGCTAACTATGGGAGATGAACCATGTAGCATGCAAAGAAACTCAAGAGTCCACCAAAATCCAATGAACTTCTATTAAAATTTATGCACTGTGTCTTTACAACAACTCAACTCTCTTGAAAATGAGAGGAGACCCCCTATTTATAGTGTTCAAAAAGAAAAATGAATGGCCAAGATTTACTTGCATTGTGTGGCCAAGATTCACTACAAACAAAGGTTTCACCTACCCCCAAATATATTACAATTTAAAATACATTCTTTCCTTTTCCCTATTTTTTCCTCTTGTGACAACACTGTAGCATTTTTGTCTTTTGTTGATTTCCTTTGCTGCAGTTATTCTATGAGGAGATTTTCATCAATAATCGGGTTTCCTTCATGCTTCTTTAAAGTGACATACTCTATGAATTTGTTGACTAACACCTGAAGTTTCTCGATCTCCATTATATTAGATTGGAGCACTTGGTAGTTCCATTGCTTGCATCGGTCCGTAAGTGTATCCCAATCTTCATCACACTTAGTTGTATTATTCCTGACTTGTTTAGATTGGGAGAAGGACCAAGCAGCAAAATATATGAAATTCATGGTGAGCTCTCCTAACATTCCATCTTCCATCTTCTTATGGAAATAAGGCTTTACCTTTCCTGGATCAATCTCAACAGCCAAGACATCATAGCCTGTCATCAATTTTAGATACTCAATAAGTTGGCCCTAATGTCCTTGGCCCAATCAATGTCAAGATCCACTTTGCAAAGTACTTGCTCCAATATCTCATTTCTATATTTGAAGTCCAAATTCCACATATCCACTAGCCAATGATCGTCCTCTGCGAATGCAAGGTCTTCTTCCCATGTTTTGTGAGGCAACCTAAGGATGGCCTTAATCTTAGGATAAGTGGATTCATATATCCCTGGGAATTCAATGCAGAACTTCTACACGCCCTCAAGGGATTTTTGGACTTCCAAGAATTTATTTGTTGTCCTAACAACATGACTGATGCCCATGTTTCTAGCATATAGGACTTGCTGGAACCAATCCTTTGTGATTTTAGTTGATTTTTTTCTTTTCTCAAGTTTGTCAATTTTCTCCTTGGATATCATTTGTAGTAGAGCTAAGGATGTCATAGGAAACTCTTCCGTAGATGACCATTGTTGGATATAGGTTGTCAAATCAGCTACTTGTGCCTTAAGTTCTTCCTTAGAGATCTTATCTTGTTGTATCAAATGCACCACCGTGGCAACGAACTCTTGGAGATGATTTATTTTATGCTCCCTAGAAGCTATCCCCAAATCAATGGTGAAGATGTTATAACTTATCCCTTCTTCTCGCACCATTGGTGTAGCTACTTGCATGGTTCTAGATCTAGAGGAATCCATTGTCAACTTGGATCTAACTTTCGGCTTCTTTTCTTTCTTAGTGTCAATCTGAGCTCAAACCAAGATGGCCTCCAATCTTGCTCTTGGATCTTTGGAAGCTGGAATCTTCTTTTCTAATTTATTTTCCAACCACTCGAGCATCTAAGACTCTTTCTTACGTGATTCACAATCACCTTCTTCATCCCTCTTGACTTCAATCTCTTTATAATCAGGAGCTTCTTGCTCCATCCTTGTGTCTTCTCCTTCTTCATCAGAGTCTCGAATGAACACAATGAGTTTGATGGGAGACTTGGTGGGAATGTGTTCCTTGCAGCTATCCTTCCCTTTAGTATCCTTCTCTTCTTTTTCTTCTTCATGCACATGTTCCTCGGGTTGTTCTATTTCTACGCTTTCATGGGTCTCAGCTTCTTTTTTAGACTTATCTTATTCTTTACTCTCCAGTTCCTCATGTTGAGGTGGCACATCTTCCTGTTCTTTCTTTTCTTGTTCTTCCTACCCTTTTGAGAGAGGCAAATCTTCACCATGTTTGGGGCTTTCTTCACCTAGCTTAGCGCTTTCTTCATGTTCTTCAGTTGGAAGTTTAGTATCTTCCTCCATTTTATCACTAGACACCTTTTCTTCTTTGGGAGGTGGTCTTTCCACTTCCTCTCCAACATCCTTTAACTGTCGAGCTAGCTCTTCTAGGTCTACATAGAAGGTTTCTACAATATACTTGGTATTGACATCTTCTTCTTCGTCACCCTCAGAAGACTTTGTTTCTTCTCCTTTGTGGACTACCTCGTCAATTTGCAAATGTTGGTGCTCAGGGTGTTAATGCTAATCGTCTGCTTCCTCCTCCAACACTCTTGTTGTTTCCTTTTCCTTCCTTTCCAACTCCTCTGATATTTGCATTGTAGCCTTCATCTCTAGTGGTTTAGTAGGAGTGGAGGTGGGGATATTTGAAAGAATCTGTGCCAATGCAACCTGAACAATGGGGTTCACAAGCACTCTTGACAGTTATATAGGAATGCTCTACATATGGCAAGAGAATTCCTCTGGAAGTGAGAGTGTACACATTGGTATTGTTGTTGCCGCTAGGGGCAGTGATGTGGTCAAAGACATGGAAGTAGTAGAGAGTGGAGAGGAAATGGCAGAAGAAGAGTTGATCATTACAACCTGCCCAATAGGTGAAGAAGAAGCAAGGTGGACTGAGATATCCATTTTAGGTGGGGAAGTAGCTACCATGGCTTGAGAAGTAGGTGGAGGGGAAATAGTAGCAAAGGCAGCCAGTAGAGATTTTGGTTGCTCAAACTCCATTTCCACTTCTTCATGGAATGGATCTTCTTAAATAGCAGGCATCTCTATAAAACTGTATGTTTGTTGGAAGATTCACCTTCTGAGGCCTTTCTGGAATACACCTAGGGATTGGGTTGTTGTTCATCAACCTCTTTTCTTTTCCTTGATCTGGTAACTAGAGTGGACTTTGAAGTCTCTCCTGATGGGGCAGTAACTATCCCACTGTCTATTCTACTTGGCTCATTTTTGAGCCCCTCATAGGTCAAAGTGACCCCTTGTTGCTTCAATCGGGAAACTTTCCCATCAATCCACTCTTTTGTTTGAGCCTCGATGGGCTTGGTTAGAATGTCGAGGTTGTCGGCCCTGACTTGTTCCTCCTAATCAATCAGTGGTAGCGGTAGATTAGCAACTACATTATACCAGGGATCCATGACCGTGCTTTCATCTTCTTCCACTTGGTTAGGCACTAGGAATAGATTGACCTTCTTTACAAATTATGTAGTCATCTGCATATAATGTCTCATCTACACTTCATTGTCGTCTTTGTAATTAGCCCAAAAATCCTCAACGTTGTGTAGATTGGCATATTTAGGTCCATGATTCTTCTTGATATGGCCATAGGGATCCATTCATGGTCAAGTAGTGTGGAGTCAAATGGTATTCGGCTAATTCCTCCTCTGAGTTGTCGGCACACTGAGAAGTGTGCAGTTCATATATCCCTTGATCGAAAGAAAGGGGATAAGGAATCCCTGCCTTATGTTTTCTGCTCAACATGTTATGCATGTGCCACAACTACCAAGAGAGCTCCAATAGTATTATCCGATCATTGGGATACCAACGCAGCTTGTAGGGTCTTTCTACAAAGCCCTCTGCATGAATATATGTGAACTTTGGGTACTAAATGAATAGAAAAGAAAACTATTTCATAAATGTATTGGCATTGTGGGAGACTCATCTGTTGAAGTCACCCCCAAGAAATCTAATGATATGACCCATTAAAGCATCATTGACCCTCCAGTAATCCCTCTTCTAATTTCTATATTGCAGTTGGGGATATTTGTCATAAAATTTTAGCTCCCTACCAGGTTTCTCATCTGGAGCTCTAAACAAGCCTCTGTATTGCCTCTACTTGTCCAACGAGTAGACCAAATAGGATGTCAAGTATAATTTGGAGGTCTTCTTAATAGCCATAAACTGCTTATGGAAGCAATCACTAATTATCTCTGCCAAATAGAACATGACCATGCCCAAGAGGATCTCTTCTATGAAGTAGACTATCCATTCTTGGAAGTAGGTAGTTGTCAGAAGGCCCATAACTCTACTTAGCAATGTTACCAAATCATGGTAATCTTCATAAAAATAACTTTGGACCAATTCTTGGGGAGCCTTGGTAGTACTACCCCTCTTCTCCTTGAGCCAAAACTGATTTATGAGCTTCTTACATTTGAGTGGGTCCTCCTCCCACATTGCTTTTCCATCATCCCTGGTTGGTATTTCCATTTCCCTGAAGGTAGGGATATGAAAGGTTCTGGTTATTGCTTTAGCAGACATATCAGCTAACACATTTCCATCTTTGTCCACTATCATTCAGGTCTCTGGTTGGTATGCGTCCCTAGAATCTATTACTAGTTCAGGGGTGACAAGAGCGGGAGGGAAGCCCGCAACCTTTGCTATTCCACTACCTCTAATTTTTCTTGCACTTTTAGTAGTGGGACTGATCCAGACTCTTTGCTTAAATTCATCGAGGTCTATGTGTCTGATGTTTGTGTCATTGACCTCCTTCCACTCTGTGTTGACTTTGGATTTTAAGGGTTCCCCTTGGAACTAATACTTCATCTAGTCCTTATCTTCTTTTCCACAAGACTTGCCTTTTTTCTTTCCTTTTTCTTTCTCTGTGGCTACTCCCGAAGCTCCTGCACCTAATTCCATATATCCTACAGGAAAAGGAGAGGTAAGCATATTCGAGCATGAAAACACTGAAGCATAGTCAAATTCCTGCAAATGGATTTAGATTGGATAATTCAACATTTAAGAAATCTAACATATAACCCAGATTGTCATTAGCAATACACAGTAGGGAGTTTGGATGATTCAAGCCCCAGGGGTCAAACTTCCTTGGCTGGATAGCTATTTTAGCATTGCTATAGGAGGGACGAAAATTAGGGCATGATGGCATTCTTGTCCCAACCTACCTTCATATCTTGCCACTTTCAGGAATCCATCAAGGGGAATGGCCTATTTTAACATGTGGGTCAAAATCAGTTTGTTGATTAGAGGGAATTTTGATCACCATTTGATCACTCAGAAGTAGCAGGGTTGGCCATTTGACTTTTTCCGTTTGGAAAGGCTCTGATGAGATGACATTCTGGGGATGGAGTTCTGTCAGGCGGGACCCATGAGTCTGGAGTGTGGTCAGCATAACTCATTGGCCTCTTAGGCAATTGGGTTAGAGGAGGCAAAAACCCGTGAGGAGATTGTCGTTTGAAACAACGGACTAGACACAGAAGTCCGACAGGACCAATTTGAGGGAATGGGTCTGGCAAAGGGCTTGGCTTTAGTGTTTTTTCTCTTTCACTTAAAGTTCATTGGAAAATGGGAGGCTGGCCTTTGGAGACCAAGAAGATGAAGGCAATTCTCTTTTTCGCAATGACTAAGATGGGATGGAATCCCGCTCATGGAGGCCCGACACCAATGGTCTGGGCGAAGCTAAGTACTTGGAAATTTCCTATTTGCATTTCAGATAGCCGCTGGATGATCAGAACCCAAATGGTGGAGGGACACTTCTTGGAAGTGATGAGAGACATCGATGTCATCAAGGCAGCCCGTAGATGGAGGTCCACAAACTAGGACCTAGAGGGCATTTAAGGTGTGGTCGTTTCAAGTTCAATGTCACGCGGCAAAGAGATGAGCGAGGCCTGAATGGTGGAAGGCTGGGCTTAGAATGCCGTCTAAAATGGTGGCTTGCAAGTGGCACCCCTGAGATGAAGTCCTGTGGGCGCAGACCTGGATAGTAGGGATGGACCTAGTTTTGATGTGAATTTCACCAAGTTATGATGGCGAGAGGGTGGGGTTGTCCCGCAATGGCAGACCTAGTAATGAATTTTGCCATCCAAAAGCTATTTCTATTTTTAGGTGTTTCTAACGGTAATGGAAAGGCCTAGGTCCACATAGTTTGAATGCTCTAGCCAAAAAACGACATCGGGAGGACGAGGTCCTAAGGAAGCCTAAGGGGGTCATTTTCACGCTTTCTCAAGTTTCTAGAACATGGGTTTTGGGCGCAATGATCCTTTCTATCTAGTTTATTTTTTCTTTCTTCTTTTAATTCATCATTTTACCCAAAATCAAGGAAAAAGTGACACAAGGTGCAGGCAGTGAACTCACCCCAAGATCCTTACGAAGGTGGATGACCTAGCTAGCAGCAATGAATTGAAGACAGTGAATGAATGACCGGGGCGCAATGGCGACGATGGAAGTTGGCTCTGGGTCACTCTAAATTTTCTCTAATCAAATGACAAAGTGAAAATGACAGGTTGAAAGCATCTATTTATACCCTTAAGTGCAATCAATGCTCTTGATTAATGCATGTATGGTGATCATTGGGTTGGTAAATGACAATTTCAAAAATGGCTGCAAAAGCTTTGAAGTCTGACAGCTAGAACGTCATTGACGGATAGTCATTTAACTATTTGGTGATGATTGGATGATGTTGAAGGGTCCAAGTTCTGAAGGCCAGAATGTCATTGGCTGAAGGACATTGAAAGTTGAACAATAAACAGGCGGAGCCAAGGAGATTGGGCCCCAATAGGCGGAATGTCGTCAAGGGAAGGTCGTCTGAAAGTTTGGTGGAAAATAGGTGGCGAAGATAACCCCAGAACCTGATGGAGGTGAAGTTGTCCTAGAAAGACCCTCTTGAAATGGCGATGAGGCAGTGGAAACCCATCAAAGGAAACCTGATAGGGCGGACCCAATGGGTCTCAAGGATGGTTGTTTTAGAATTAATCGTCGGAAACATGGGGGAATGGCAATCAAAGTGGCGAGTCTCGGGCCACAGATGGATGGGGTCCTTTGGTCGTTCGAATGGAAAATGCAACAGGTAAGTCTGCTAGGGGCAGCCAGCAAGGGTAGACCCGTAGGGCTTGATGGACGCCAATTCTTGAAACACTAAGGCAAACACCAAGTGGGAACCCACCAAGACAAAAGACCTTGAAATTTGAGGGCACAAAGAACATGGCCAATTTAAGATGACTCTTTTGAGGTTCATTGACCATTTTGTGTTGGAACCATGTGCCTCAATCTCACAAGATATAACCTCTGGAAGAGAAAATTCAGTGTGACATTCCTTCTTTCTGGCCAACTGGCAGCTTTGGAACCCTGTAGTTTGCACTAGTCGCTGAGACTTTGTTTAAGTCTTGCCGAATGGACCTATCACTATGATATGGAGACTTGGTAAGATTTCTTACTGATATGGAATGTATCAGCGACAAAAGAGTTTGTTATCAGGTGCCTAGCATATGTCAGTATGACCTATGGCGACTGGATCATCGGGGTAACTCAAGTGTGTCGGTATGCAGTCCTAGTGATAGGGAGATGTCTCGCCGATTGTAGTCATCGGGGTGACTTGAACATTCGGGAAGATCTCTTGGCGACTGGGAGATTTCTGGCCAACTATATACACTCAGAGTAGCTCAAGGGTCTCGGTGAGAAGTCTTGGCGATATGTGAAGTCTTGCCGATAGCATCTACTTGTGGTTGGTTGTGTAACTCATATGTGTCAAAATAATGTCTCGGTGACAATAGGAAGTCTTGCTGATATCGCCATGACCTTTGGTCTATCTGGCCGATGTGGAAATCGGTATGACTTGCTCCTATCAGCATGAAGTCTTGGCAACCAGGAGATGTCTCACCGATTGGAGTCATCAGGGTAATGCAATGGGTTCACTATGACCTCTTGGTGACAGTGATAAGTCTAGCCGACAAAGCCACATGTGATCGGGTGTTTTCGGTGAGACTCTTAGCGAATGGAGTCATCGGAGAAACACAAAGGCTTCAGAATGAAGTCTCAATGAATATGGAATGTCTGGCTGACAGAAGTCTTCAGGGTGAAATGTGAACATCGGTGTGATGTCTTGGCAAAGAGCGATTGTCTTGCCGATGGAAAACTTAATGTCGGTATGACTCTTCAGGACTGCTCGGTGTTCAGTATAACATAAAGGCTCAGTATGATCTCTGAGTGAAGGCGGTAAGTCTTGCCGACTATTGGGCATTTTAGAGTGACCTTTGAACATCGGTATGATGTCTCATCGAATGGTGATTGTCTCACCGATGAGAATACTGAGGTCAATGTAACTTGGGAACTTTGGTATGATGTCTTGGCTAGAGCAACAAGTCTTAGCAATAGCTTTCTGGACTTGATGTAACATCTTGCCGATAGTGAAGACTCTTGGCGATAATGACGATATGGGCTCTGTGGCATTGGGGAGACATGGTTAGTGTCTCACCAACATGCAACACAGGTTGAACGCCTTTTGACTGAGTGAAGACTATTCGACATGGTGCGATTTGGACCAATTAGAGAAAGCAGGATGTGAACCATTTGTTGAACAGTTTCTATGTGGAAGTTGGAAAACTAAAACACGAGGAAGTGGAAACATCTAATGATGTTGGGCTAGATGATTCGTTAGTTCTGATCCGATAGTTGGCAAAAATGATTTCATAGAGCCTCCAGAGAACGAATGTATATAGGTATGCATTGGACATTCTGAAGTGGTGTGTTGGTAAGAGTACAAAAAGAGCTGATAAGCTAAGGAGTTGAAGATCCGAGAGCCAGAGAGAGAATGATAGAGAGGACCGAATGGTTGGCCGAAAGGCCAAGGCCATGAGGTCGAAGCAGAGGAAGAGAGAGGCAGTGTTATGCTAGAATCTCTCCTGATCTCTCAGGGATAGTTTGCTACCAGTTGTATCCAAAATGAACAAGATGTAATCTCTTAAAAGGCTATGAGCCTGAAACTATATTGTAACTTTCTGTTGTTGAATAATACAATGGCTTGAACTTTGGAGAGTATGGTTTTTTACCCGCAAGGGTTTTCCCTACGTAAATCTTTGTGTTCTATTGTTTGTCTCATCTTTCATGTCTGTATTGGTTCTGTTAGAGAATCTGTTGATGCATTTTGTTGAATTTACATGTATTTTTCTCAGAAGGATTAATGTGGGAAATAAACTGTGTCTGTTTCCGCTTTAGGACATAGTAGTATGTGTCTTTGAGGCAACCTAATTGAAATAAAGTTATCAAAGGCACTACTGTTTGGAGTTTCTATGAGATGTGCTCCATTTATTTCCTTACAAGTGGTATCAGAGCCTTCTTCTGGTTGTTGGTTCTGGGTATTTCTCCTATGAAGATTTCTTAGCTTGATAGGCTGAAAGAAATCTGGAGGAATGGACTGATGTATTGATCCTTTGATGAGTGGAAGCCTTTTGGTATTCTGAGATAGCATGCGGCTTGAAGGATGGTCAAGATGGAAAAAGGAGTTGATCATGTTGTGATCTGCGTCTCCTGGTTGGTAGCGGTATAACCTTGGAGTATGAGGTGGATTTCTTTGCTTTGTGGCTGTGTAGCAGTAAAGCTTTCATATTGGGTGTTTGTGTGCCAGGCTTCTGAGTGATATGGAGAAGCCTAGTTTGCTTCTCAGTCATGGAAGAGAGTGCTTATGCTAGGTGGTGGTTCCTGGTGTTGGAAGGCACTGTTTTCTGTTAACCTAGAATGCTTGAAGGCTATGGAGTTAATCATTAGATGATTTGCAAGCTTCTGAAATAACCTTTCTCTCTTTCTCAAATGCATGTACATGGTGGTGGTTTTACAGTTGGTCTAAAAGGGGCCTAGATTCTCCTGAAATGTTGTTTTCTTTTTAAGAAATTTTGTATTTACATGGCTCTATGGTTTTGCAGGTTTTACATGGTTAAGCAAAACTTGTGGTCATGTGGAGTTGTTAAGTTATTTTCTAGACCTTGGTTTTTGGGTGTTGTTGGATGACATAGTTGCAGTTCTGCATGCATGCTTGGTGCATGGTTTGAGGAGGTGTGTTTTCTCCTCTGCATGGGAGTGTTGGTACATGATTTGTCACTTAGCATTCTTGAGGTGGTGCTTGTGGGTTCCTTGATTATGGTGCTCGTTGTGGACATGATTGGAAAATCAGATTTGGCGTGATCTAGTGTTTGAATCATGTTGTCTACATGGTTATTCTCTTTGTGGTCCTAGTTTTGCATTTCTAATGTGATGATGGGTTTGCACATTTATGTTGAATGGATCTACGGGTTGTGCAATGTTGTGGGCTATCTTTACCTGCATGTTTGTTGTGAGACAACTTAGAAGTGGACTGTCTATATCCACAAGGTCAATTTATTGTTGGTGCAAACTTGTTAGTTGGCCTTGTCTATGGTCACTTGTGCATTGGTGTGGTGTTTTGAGATGAGAGGATGGATACTATTGAGTACCTGAATAGTCGGTTATGGGAACCTATAGCAGGTAGTCATGATGCTTGGAGAGCTCGGGTGTCACGTTTCAGTGGGAACTTTAGCAGTGACTATGGATTCATCACGTGGTGGTGAATGGTCTTGTTTAGTGTTGTAGATATTTCTTGGGAGAGCTCTTAGATCCTGTTGTTGTAGAAGGGTTCTTTCACATTTGCATAGACATTACTTGAAGATGTGCAACATCTTGGATCCATGGAGGACACTTAGAGTCTTTGGCTAAGGTGTTGGTGGTGCTTGACAGGTGATGTTTGTTTTTAAGTCTATTTTCTTTATGTGGTGTTGGTGGTGCTTGAATGGTGAGGTCACTTGAAGCATGGAATCTTCTATGGGGATGTGTAGATCATGGTGTCATGATAAGTTCCTGATTCAAATGATTGGAGCTTTGACAGTGGTCTAGTAATTCTTTGTGTATTGGGTGCTTTGATTATTTGCTTGATACTTCATGATAGTGCAGTAATGCAGTTGAAGCTTAGCATGAGATGATCAGTTGCTAGTACTCATGGATACATGAAGAATAAGGTGAGGTTGTCTTTCTCTTATGAGAGAAGTGTTGCTACTTGTTATTCTCGATGAAGTTTTCAGGAGAAAGTCTGAGAAGCCTACACCTTGGTTCAACGTGAGTTCAATAAGAGACCTATGAGGAGATTGCTCCTGGATTATTCATGATGACTTGTATCTTGAAGGAGTATTCTTGTTCCCACTCTTGGTCTACTCGGTAGTTTATCTGAAAGGTATTTGGCCCATTGTATTTTTCAAATGTATTTTTTTAAGTTCACTTTCATGATATGGATCTTGAATTGTTGTCTAATGGTTCTAGTGGATTCATAGTGGAAGTTGTACAGTTTTGTTTTATCTCCTTGTTACTAATGAGAATTAGTAGGAGATGATGTATGGGCTGATTTCCTAAAATAGGAAATGAACTAGTTTGATCTTCTTTGAGAGGCTTACATCCATGTTTGTTAAAGATGGTTTGATCTTGGTGATTGAATGGATGGATACTGTTAAGGCTTTTCTTTTGGGATGTGAATGAGATCATTCTTGACACAACTGGCTGTTAGAAGTGCATATAGGAGGATGTTCTATAGGAATTTAATGTGCAGAGTTTCTCTCTGTGGCCGTGAAGGTTTGTGGTGAGAGAAATATTTATTGTAACAGTTTGTTGCAGGTTGTGCATGTCATTGTGGATATTTCCTTGGTACTACATGGCTACATTTTCTATGTTCTATTATTGGTAGACTTGTGATGCCTTTGATCTTTTAGATTTGAATTACTTAGGCAGTGGGAGTTCCTATATGTGTCTTGTCATCTTAGACTGGTTGGCACTTGGAGCTTGTATTTGCTGTTGATGAGTTGGTTCTGGTTTGGCATAAGTTTACTAATGCTGATACCTTTGAGGTATGTGGGATTGGATAGAATAGCATGAGCTGTGGGTGCTATTTCCAGTCGTGTGGGTTTATCAGTTGGATAGAAGTAGTCAGTCTGATTGTTGTTCTAGCTTATGTTTAGTATCTTGTTTCTAGAGAATGACTTCACTATTGTGTTCTGATTGAAGCTTTGAAGTTGATATTGCTTTTGTATAGCGTTTGAGCACAATGAAGTGGTAGCAGTATCTTGTTGGTGATATCACTGGGATCTTTTGCTTATGTTCATTGGAATGGTGCTTATACACCTTGGCTTTGTATCCTTCTTCCACATGTGGCATGTTGGAAGATGACAGGATTGTTGCCTGAATGGTGGACATCTTTGATGTTGGAGCAGAATTCTTGATGGAGCATGAGAGCATGTTTGAGGTCTATTCCTAGAAGGTTGTGATTAGTTGCCTTGTTGATAGTGAGTTGTAGTTGGATGCCTAGTTTTTTGTTGTAGATTGTCCGATGGAATGATTCTGTGGAATCTTATTGATTGGGTGTCTTGAGTATTGCAGGGTTTGGACTGATGGAGCTAGTGTGATCTTAGTTCCTAATTGCTTTGGAGGTGCCTGTGTGATCTTCCTCAAGTGGGAGATTGTTGGAATCATGTGCCTCAATCTCACAGGCTATAACCTCTGGAAGAGCAAAGTCGGTGTGATATTCCTTCTGTCTAGCCAACTAGCAGCTTTGGAACCCTGTATTTTGCATTGGTCACTGAGACTTTGTTTAAGTCTTTCCAAATGGATCTATTGCTATGACATGGAGACTTGGTGAGATCTCTTACCAATATGGAATGTCTCAGTGACAAAAGGGTTTGTTATCAAGTGCCTAGCATATGTCGATGTGACCTATGGTGACTGGATCATCAGGGTAACTCAAGTGTGTCGGTATGTGGTCCTAGCGATAGGGAGATGTATTTCCGATTGTAGTCATCGGGGTGACTTGAACATTCAGGAAGATCTCTTGGCAACTAGGAGATGTCTTCCTAATTGTATACACTCAGAGTAACTCAAGGGTCTCAGTGAGAAGTCTTGGTGATATGTGAAGTCTTGCTGATAGCATCTGCTTGTGGTCGTTAGTTTAACTCATATGTGTCAGAATGATGTCTTGGCAATGATAGGAAGTCTTGCCAATATCGGCATGACCTTTGATTTGTTTGGCCGATGTGGAAATCGGTATGACTTGTTCCTATCGGCATGAAGTCTTGGCAACCAGGAGATGTCTTACCGATTAGAGTCATTGGGGTAATGAAAGGGGTTTTCTATGACCTCTTGGCGACAGCGGTAAGTCTGGCCAACAAAGCCACATGTGATCGGCTATTTTTGGTGAGACTCTTAGCAAATGGAGTCATTGGAGAAACACAAAGGCTTCGGTATGAAGTATCAGCGAATGTGGAATGTTTGGCCGATAGAAGTCTTCGGGGTGAAATGTGAACATCGGTGTGATGTCTTGGCGAAGAGCGATTTTCTTTCCAATGGGAAACCTGATGTTGGTATGACTCTTGGCAACTACTCGGTGTTCAGTATAACATAAAGGCTCGGTATGATCTCTCAGCGAAGGTGGTAAGTCTTGCCAATTGTTGGGCATTTTAGAGTGACTTTTGAACATTGGTATGATGTCTCATCGAATGGCGATTGTCTCACTGATGAGAATGTTGAGGTCGATGTGACTTGGGAACTTCTGTATGATGTCTTGGCAAGAGCAACAAGTCTTAGCAATAGCTTTCTAGACTCAATGTAACATCTTGCCGATAGTGAAGACTCTTGGCGATAATGATGATATGGGCTCTGTGGCATTGGGGAGACACGATTAGTGTCTCACTGACATGCGACACAGGTTGAATGCCTTTTGACCAAGTCAAGACTATCTGACGTGGTATGATTTGGACCAATTAGAGAAAGTAGGATGTGAACCATTTATGTGTGGAAGTTGTAAAACTAAAACACGAGGAAGTGGAAACATCTAATGATGCTAGGTTGGATGATTCGTTAATTCTAATGCAACAGTTGGAAAAGAATGATTTCATAGAGCCTGCAGAGAATGAATGTATATACGTATGCATTAGACGTTCTAAAGATGTGTGCTAGTAAGAGTAAAGAAAGAGCTGATAAGCCAAGGAGCTAAAGAGCTGAGAGCCAGAGAGAGAATGATAGAGAGGACCGAATGGCTGGCCAAAAGGCTGAGGCCATGAGGTCGAAGCAGAGGAAGAGAGAGGCAGTGTTATGCTAGAATCTCTCCTGATCTCTCAGGGATAGTTTGCTACCAATTGTATCCAGAATGAACAAGATGTGATCTCTGAAAAGGCTATGAACCTAAAACTGTATTGTAACTTTCTGTTGCTGAATAATACAATGGCTCAAACTTTGGAAAGTGGGGTTTTTTACCTGAAAGAGTTTTCCCCACGTAAATATTTTTGTTTTTTTGTTTGTCTCATCTTTCATGTTTGTATTGGTTCTGTTAGAGAATTTGTTGATGCATGCTGTTGAATTTACATGTGTTTTTCTCAGAAGGATTAATGTAGGAAATTAGCTGTCTGTTTCCACTTTAGGACATAGTAGTAAGTGTCTTTGAGGCAACTTAATCGAAATAAAGTTATCGAAGGCACTACTATTTGGAGTTTCTATGAGATGCGCTCCATTTATTTTCTTACATTTTGAACACCAAAACGAGGGCATGCAAAATGAGGTGAAGCCAAAATTTACCTGGCAAGGCGAAGGAAAGAGAAGGTCCCCATTCTGAACGAGGCATGTGTGCTGAGGGCACAACAAATGGCGACTCTACTAGGGAATGTTCCTGAGTGTTCTGAGGATAAATACTCATTTTGAACCTAGAATCTCTAGTTTCGCAAACTAGGGGCCGACTTCCAAAAGTGAACTAGGAGAATGGGATCTTTAGTTGAATCAACCCATGAAGCATCTCAGAAGTGTGTGCTTGGTGAATTTATTTCCTTTCCTTAGAAACTATGACAAGTAGCAACCAATCAAACTAAGCAAGCTACGTGAATTGTCCAACTCCAAAAGTAACCTGGACATTGCCCCGCTACCAGCCAGGCATCCATAGCCCTGACAGAGTTGTTGTTGTGACCCCATGGATATCTCTCTACTTCCATCCGGGAATCCATAGCCCCAGTAGAGTTATCCATACACCCATACAGTTGCTTGATTTCAAAATTTTTATTTCTTTCTTTCTTTTGATACTTCTTTTAATAATTTCTTCTTTTTCTCAACCATGCAAGCACTGATGCCTACTATGGGTTTGGGAATCACAGTGGTCACTAGAGTGGACTTAATATTTTTCACTCACCAAGTCATCATAACAGCTACTAAACAACACCTTATGTGATTCATGTAGAATCTTAGATGAACGTAAAAGGATTCAACCAAGGGTCAAGTTCTAAGGAAGAGTTCAAATGAGGAGATCATTCCATAGCAGTGATTAGAGACCAATGGTCGAGAATAAATGTTTGACCGGAGAACACTAAGAGCAGGCAAAAAAGTGAACCGTTTTCCAAACGAGCACAGCGACTATGACAGAAGTGAAGAATACCCTCACCAAAACAGAATAGTCGGGAGATGAGGAAAAGCGGAGCAAAGCGACACAAAGTAGCGAAATGAAATAAAACCAAAAGCAACCTATTCTAACCTATATACAACTATTTACAGGAATAGCTCTAAAAGAGCTTAGACTTGGAAGTAATGCTTTAGGTGTTGGTCATTGACAGGCAACAAGATGTCCTCACTAGTTAGGGTCTTTAAGTGGAAAGCATTCTATCTAAGGATTTCAACTATCTGTAAGGGGCCAAACCAAAGCTTTTCAAATTTTTTATGTCCCCCTTTCTTTTCATGGGCCTTATCCCAACATAAGATTAGATCTATAATTCTAAAGGCCTTGATTTTGGCTCGGTGGTCGAACCATCTCTTAACTACTCCCTGATGTTTGGCTAAATTTTCTATTGCATGGTCACCAACCTCTTCTAAATGTAACAGCTCAACCAAGCGAGCTTCTCTATGATCCCCCTTTCATAAAATTCATTGATAAATTGGAGGGTGGAAATCTTCAAGTGGATCAAAAATATTGGCTCTAGGCTGTAAACAAGATGGAATGGGGAATCACCAAGGGCAGCCTTGTGACATGTGTGGTCTACCCAAAGGGTGAAATGGAGCTGGGTATGCCCATCATTGGGATTCCTATCAAGCAATTTCTTAATCACGGTGATCAGATTCTTGTTTGTGGATTCTATCAGGCCAATTCCTTGAGGGTAGTAGTTGGATGAGAATTTGAGGGCTATCCTATAATCAAAGGCCCAATTGGAAAATTTTAATGAGGAAAATGCAGGGCCATTATCACACACCAATGCATAAGGGAAACCAAAACTATTTAATATAAAACATTCAAGAAAATTTGTAACTACCTCTATGGTACATTGCCTACAAGCAATGGCCTCTATCCATCTAGTACAATAATTGGAAGTAGTTAGAATATACCTATTTCCTATAGATGATGATGGGCTTACTGGACCAATGAAGTCAAGACCCCATTATACAAACCGCCTCACCTCCACTACTAGTTGCAACGAGACAACAACATTCTTTTCTTTGGTTCCAACAGTCTGGCAGATGTGGTATGTGTGAACATGATTATGAGCATCCTTGAAGACTGTCAAGCAATAGTAACCTACTCACAAGATCTAATGAGCAGTTTAAGGACCAGATCCATGACCGATACCATACTTGTCATGAAATTCCCTGAAGACTCAGTCAGCTTCCTCTTTGCCAAGGCATCTTAGATAAATACCTTCATGATTTCTCTTATATAAAATGGATCCCTACAACATGAAGCTGTTACTTTTCATCCTAAAAGCACACTTTTGAACTCCCTGCAAGTGAGGTGGACACTTGTAGTTCAACAAATAGTAGACTATGTCACCGTACCACTCCCCCAAGGAAACATCCTCAAGTTGGTACTGTTGCACTGTAATTTCAGGCCACACGTCAGTTGTTGCCTCAGCTATCGTTCAAGTAAGTGTATGTCCTCTTACTAATTTCATGGGCTGAATTTCCATGTCATATTCTTGCAACAACATGACCCATGTTTCTCTTCATTCTCCCAACTCATTTTGCATGAGTAATGTCTTCACTACTGGGTCAGGAACAATGGCAAAAACTTTATTGTGTAAGATGTAATGTCAGAATTTCTTCACTCCCTTGACAAGGGCATATGCCTATTTTTCCACATTGTGATATCTTAGCTCGACATATTTCAAGGGGGGCACTCATAAAGGAAATTGAGTACTTGATCCCTTCATTGTCTTTCTAAGTCAAAATACTGGCACACGAGTGATCTGAAGCAATTGAATAAATGTAGAACAACTTTAGATAGTCCAGGCTGACTAGCACTAGTGCCTTAGAAATTGCTTGTTTAATTTCTTCAAAGGCTTGCTTTGCTTCTGGGGTCCACTTGATCTTGGCATCTTGTTTTAGCATGGTGCTGAGGGGCTTGACAATTTCAGCAAATCTTGTGATGAATTTTCTCACAAAATTGATCTTTCTGAAGAAAGATTTTAACTCTTTCTTGTTGCCTGGCAGCAGAATCTTCAGTAGGGATTGGATGTGTTTAGGGTCTATGGATATCCCCCACTCTAAAATTATGTGCCCGAGCAATCTCCCTTCAGTTACCCTGAAGATGCACTTCTTCAGGTTAAGAGAAACTCCAAACTCTCAGCACCTTTGAAATACTTTGCACAAGTCGAAGACGTGATCACTCCACTTCTTTTAAAAAATGGTTAAATCATCCATGTAGATGATTATAAACTTTCCAATCAAGTCTTTGAAGGCTATGTCCATAACACGATGAAAATTGGCATCAGCGTTGATGAGCCCAAATGGAATTATTTTGTAAGCGAAGGTCCTCCACTTGGTGGTGAATGTTGTCTTATGGTGGTCCTCATATTGCACCATTACTTGGTTGATCCCAAAGTACTCGTCAAGGAAGGACATCATTTGTGAACCATTGATGATCTGCAGCACTTCATCCAATGAAGGCACTAGATAGTTGTCCTTCTCTTAAGCTCTATTTAGATTGCATAATTTGACACAATCTAATTTCCCCATTCTTTTTTTGACTAGGACCAAGTTGGCCACCCATATCGAGTGCCTGACTGGAAAGATAATCCTTGTTGAAAGTAATTTCTACACTTCCTTGTAAATGATGGGCTCTAATAAGGCATTGATAGGGCATTGTCTTTGGCAGAATGGTTGGACATCTGGCTTGAGAGGGATGGTATGTGTTATGATGGAGGTGTCATAAGTTTTTAGATCTTTGTAGCTCCATGCCACCACATCATGATACTTCCGCAAAGCATCCACAATCCATTTCCTTTCTTCTGCAATGCACACTTTTCCAATAAAAATATTCTTGACTTCCTCCGTTGTCCCGAGGTTGTGAGTGTCACATTGTTTGCTTATGGAATCCCTCTTTGCTTGATGATCTTGATCCCTTATATGATCCAAGTTGAATATGTGTTCAAGCTGAACCATAACTTTGGGAATAGTGTTCATTTTGAGGTTAATAACCCCCTCTATGTCTAATTCAGCCTCTTCTGGATCAGCTTCATCAATGATTTGTGTGGAAAACACGTCAGAGCTCGTGATTAATTCTAGGATATGCTTGTCATCATTGAAGACTTGAAAGTGAGTGACATTGTCTGAAATAGATGGTGTAGAAGTCAACTCAACTATAAATTTCTTGAGTATAGACAAGGACAATGGTTGCAAAGTGTTGGTTGCTTGAGCCAAAGCATCAGTCATTTGATTATGGGAACATGGGATCAACTGTTTATTAAATGCATCTAGACCTTCTAAGAGATCCCAAACCCTATGCCTATAGTTTTCCAACCTTCTGTTGTGGCATGAGTACAATTTTCTAACTTGTTTGACCACCAACTCGGAATCACCAAAAACTTGCAACATCTTAACATTCTTTTTTAAAGCCATAAAAAGACCATGCACTAAAGCTTTATATTATGCTACATTATTGGCACAATAGAATTGAATTCTGTGGGCAGTGAAATAGGTCTTACCCTTAGGGTTGATGAGTTCAAATCTGGCACTGGCTCCCTACTTTGACTTGGATTTGTCAAATCATAATGTCTAGAATTTGGAAAGCTCTTTGATGCTAGGGCCAAGGATGTGTTCATTACCTTTAGGCTACGAGTTGTCATCCACAACTTGTGAAGTATGTGTTGATTCAGTATGATTTCAAGTAGGCAACCCTATTGGCATTTCCTTCTTAAGGGAGACGAGTCCTTTGACATGTTCCACTACTGTTTGGCACAAGGAACATTCGAACTCAGAGCGGGCAGCATTGTGTACCCTACACTAGCTTGGCAATAAGAGATCTTGGAAGTCCATTCTCACACCCAAGTTGAGTTGATTGTGTATGCATTTCTCCATAAAGTCTCGGAAACCATCTAGCAATCCCAAATTTCCATCTTCATAATGCTCTTCTTCTTTTAGTTCCACTAATATTTTTGTAGTTTGGGGCGCCTAGACCAAGTTGGTTGGAGGATTGCATTGCACCAAGAAGACTTTTGTAGGTAGTTCTTCTTGAGGCTCTGCTTCTTCTTGATAAGCAAAGGGGCAGTAATTTCCCAATTCTGTTTCAGCAAACAACACTTCATTAGTGGTGTTGTTGTATTTCATGATCATGAATTTCATGTGTGGCTCTCGATCTATGCGAATTTGATTTGGTAGTCCCTTCCATGGCAGTCACATGTGAGAAAAATTTGTCACAGCATATCCATTCAATGCATAGGTGAAGTCTCTTCGTAGGATAATTCCATATGTATCTGGGATATCTGCAACCTAGATATCAATAACTTGTTGCACCCTCGAGTTTACAACAATATACATTGGGATCCGATTCATCTCCCCAACGATGTTTACCTCAATTTTTTCTTGTTGGGTCACCTTTCTTCTTGAATGAGTGAGGGTAATCCCAAGAGCTTTACATACAACTAGAGGCATGACATTGGTTGATGCTTTGGAGTCAATCAAGAAATTGTGTAAATTCTTTCTAAATATCTAGATGGTGGTGAGGAAAGGCGGTGTTTCCAACTTTCCTTGGAAGAGGCCCATAGGTGTATCTATCTAAGCTACTTGAGCTTTGTTCTTATTGCCATTCCTGGCCTTAGTCTACCCAGAGGGCTGATCCTTGGAGCTTTGCCTATTTTTTTGATCTGGTTCTTTGGCAAGTTGCTTACTTGTTGGCTAGTTTTGACGTGGGTCAACCTTCTTGCCATGAATTTGCTGAATGACAGGTTCATTTGGAGGGTCTTCAAAAGAGATGCTTTTGGTTGATACTTTTTGTGCTTCCTTAGGGGAAGGAGTCCCATTAATAACTCTAAAGAAGCAATGTTTAACTGTAGGAACCTTAAGTAACTCAAAGGTGGACAAGCTAATTTTGATCTTTTTGAACTCCTTCGCAACGTATTCGCCCATTTTTTCAATTTCAAATTCAAATGCTCAGACTATGGCAAAGCTAGCAGGTTGGGCTTTTGTTTGGCTTGACTAATTTTGTGGTTGACCTTGAGGCTGATTTTATGGTTGGCTTTGGGGCTGATTCAATGACCTATCCTTGTTGAGATATTGAGTGGGCACATGAGGGAAACTAGGATTGTTGCTATAATTTGGATTAGGTGGAGTGCTGAAGTTGTTTGGTGGAATGGAAGTAGTAAAAGGCCCACCCACCTGCCTATTAGTAAGATAGTAGGGATTCACCCTTTAGTGGAACATATGAAACTCATCTACATATAATTCTTCCTCATCTACTGGACCATTGTCTAGGGAAGTGAAAAGCTAAGACAAAGTTTCTTCATTACTTACCTCTTACACTTCTTCATTCTTGGTCTCGGCAGTCTCAATCTCAAGCTCATTGGAATCGCTTTGCGGGAATGGTGCTTGGTTGACTATGAGACAGGATGAATTGTAAGGCTTGGATGGAACAAGGTCTATACATTTTGCACTGTCAATGGTGTTTTGGACCTCTATTTGAAATATTTTCATGGCTATCTAGAATTCGGGACAGTCCAACTCAAAATGCCTGCTTGTCTTATGAATCTGGCACCATCTGGACAAGGCAGCTTCAACGAGGTACACTCCACTAATCATCTTCTCACTATTGGCAGGTTGATCAAGAGGAGCAGAAACATCTCCATTGTTGGGTCTCATTTTCTATGTCTGATTCTACCTCTGGGAGGGTCTCCTTTCAAAATTTTGATTGGAATTCTACCCCCATTCATAATTTTGTCTTGAGGAGGTACCCGCTTCACGATTATCCCTACTATCTCTGTTATCTTTGTTGTCATGATTAAGATTATCCTGGAGGCTACATTGGGAGGCGTGCAATTGATTATTCTAATTTCTCAAGTCTATCATCTTCATTGACATTTTATTTATCATTTCATTCAGCTCCTCAAATCAATCTTTCTTAGTGTTGCTTGGCTACAACACTTGATTTTGAAGGAAAATGGGTGGAGCAACTGGCTGATTTTGTTGGGCTAGAGGAAATTTTGGTCCTAGAAGGTATAATGGTGCTTGAGGTGGCTGAGAGTACACCTGCTGCTATTGGGAAGCCTAAGGGTAGGTTTGTTGTTATTGAGGCTGCAAATACAAAGGCATGGGAGGATCCTAGTTCATCAGTTATCCTAGATGTGGGACTATAGGAAGTTGAGGTACCTGGTTTAGAAGAGGTGTCTACTAAGTGAATGCTTGGTTGATCCCTTGAACCTGCATCAGATGAGCCACTTGACCCAAGGAAGGTAGCAGACTAGAAATATTTTGTCCCAAATCAGTACTGGTGATGACAGCCTCTGAATAAGCATCCACCAACCTTGTGAGCAGTGGGTGCATCCTTTTTACCAATGTCGACGTAAGATTGTCTAACATTGCATAATATATGGGTAGGGAAATGGCATCGTTGAGCACATATGGAGCTTGAATCCTCATGTAGGCATGATGGAAATGATCATTGAAGGAAATGATCAACTCATTGATTTCCCTGTAGATGGACATAAACTGTCAGTACAGCTCTAAAGGGCTAATCAAAATTTTGTATTTCTACAAGAATGCATTCATCATAAGGTCCCATGAGGTAATGGACACCCTTGGAATATTGATATACCAATAAAAAGCTTCTTCTCCTAGCAAGTATGGAAATATCTAACACACCACGTCCTCATGATCGACTTATGTATCTTTGATTGTTGTTTCAAATATCTTAATGTGTTCTTTTGTTGTCCTATGTGGATTGTGAGGATTGAACTTCATGTAGAAGCTCTCTAGATTCTTGGGCATGTCATGGTAAGCATTGAAGTGCATTGGAGAAGGATTTTGTGCCAACCAAGCCATGAGGGGAGGTGGAGGCGGTGCTTGTTGTTGTAGAACAGTAACTTGGGGCTGCATAGGGGTAGTAGCAGTTGGGAATATGTCTTAGACTTGAAAGGTCGGGGTGGAGGCCACTCCTTGGTTGTGGGAAGGATGAGGCTTGAAGGCAGTTTGGAGTGGCTGAGTGGAGGATGGATGAAATTTGGAGGAAGTTAAAGGTGGAAGTGAAGTGGAAGAGATGGAAGAAGAGGAAGAGGCAACGTACCCTCCCTTGGTTCACTTAGCCCTTGTGGGGAGCTGCAACTCTTGAAACTCCCCTTTGTTTGGTTTTTCCTTAGAACTCTTTGGAATATTTTAGGAGAGAAATATCCAATTCAATCTAGCTTAACTCAGCCCTCCTTCTAGCACTAGTTCTATTGATGGGTGTTTTAGCACTTTCTCAACACAGGCAGTGCATAGGCGCACTACCTCTCTTCAAAGGCAGAAATTTGTAAGCAAGTTACCAATCACTACCACAAGGTCTCTCAAATGTTAGGTCATGATAGTGTTTGGAATTTCTCAGTTGATGTTTGATGTGATTCTGATGGTAATCATAGGGAAGACTTACATTGTTTGGGCTGGATATGAGATGAATATTGAAATGGAGTTCCTAAGATGGGAAGTTAGAGTGCAGTTTGCTGCAGGTTCGAACAACAATCTAGAATTCCAATTTTATCTTAAGATTTTTCTTTACAATGTGCAATGAACCTTAGCACATGCTTCTTACTAAAAATAAGAAAAGGGCAGGGGAGAGAAGAGGTTCCTGGATCTAAAACTAGCAATGAACAGTTATCAAGGAGGGTTCTACTATGGATAACTTCCTTAAAATAGAATTTCATTTGTGCTAGCTTCTAAGGACTACTAATGTTCTACCATTCATTCACCATAAACATGCATGAACAAAAGATAAAAGTTTGGAGCAGCTTTTAGTTCATGCCCAGACTAACTTTACACAACTATCTACTAGCAGTAAATAGCAAAAAGTATGGACAAGAAAGGCATCAACACAACAGAAATCTACACAACCATTGAATAGCATTAACCAATCTAAGTAATCTAAAACCATAAAGAACAACAAATTAAATCTATCTAAATCAGCTAACTACGTGAGATGAACCATGTAGCATGCAAAGAAACTCAAGATTCCACCAAAATCCAATGAACTTCTATTAAAAATTTTGTAGCATGCCTTTACAACAACTTAACTCTCTCTTGAAAATGAGAGGAGACCCCTATTTATAGTGTTCAAAAAGAAAAATGAATGGTCAAGATTGACTTGAATTGTGTGGCCAAGATTCACTACAAACTAGGGTTTGAACTACCCCCAAATATATTATAATTTAAAATGCATTCTTGTATTTTCCCTATTTTGTCCTCTTGTGACAGCACTATAGCATTTTTGTCTTTTGTTGATTGCCTTTACTGCAGTTATTCTATAAGAATATTTTCATCAATAATCAAGTTTCCTTCATGCTTCTTTAAAGTGACATACTCTATGAATTTTTTGATTAACACCCGAAGTTTCTCGATCTCAATTATATTAGATTGGAGCACTTGGTAGTTCCATTGCTTGGATTAGTCCATAAGTGTATCCCAATCTTCATCACACTTAGTTGTATTACCCCTGACTTGTTCAGATTGGGTGAAGGCCTAAGCAGTAAAATTCATGAAATTTGTGGTGAGCTCTCCTGACATTCCATCTTCCATATTCTTATGGAAATAAGGCTTCACCTTTCCCAGATTGATCTCAAGAGTCGACACATCATAGCCCATCATCAATTTTAGATACTCAATACAGTTGGCCCTAATTTCCTTTCCCCAATCAATGTCAAGCTCTAGTTTGCAAAGTACTTGCTCCAATATCTCTTTTCTATGTTCGAAGTCCAACTTCCACATATCCACTAGCCAGTGATCATCCTCTATGAATGCAAGGTCTTCTTCCCATGTTTTATGAGGAAACCTGAGGATGGCCTCAATCTTAGGATAAGTGGATTCATATATCCTAGGGAAGTTAGTGCAAAAATTTTGCATGCCCTCAAGGGATTTTAGGACTTCCAAGAATTTATTTTATGTCCTTACAGCATGACTGATGCCCATGTTTCTAGCATACAGGACTTGATGGAACCAATCCTTCATGGTTTTAGTCTAGTTTTTCCTTTTCTCAAGTTTCTCAATTTTCTCCTTAGACAACAATTGTAGTGGAGTTGAGGATGTCATAGGAAGCTCTTCCACAGATGACTATTGCTAGATATAGGCTATCAAATTAGCTACCTGTGCCTTAAGTTCTTCCTTAGAGATCTTAGCCTTATGTATCAAATGGACCACCGTGACAACGGACTCTTGGAGATGATTTATTTTCTACTCCTTGGAAGTTGTACCCAAGTCAATGGTGGAGATGTCATAACTTATCCCTTCTTCTCCCACCACTATTGTAGCTACTTGCACGGTTCTAGATCTAGAGGCATCCATTTTCAACTTGGATCTAACTCTGGGCTTCTTTTCTTTCTTAGTGTCAATTAAAGCTCAGGCCAGGATGGCCTCCAATCTTTCTCTTGGATCTCTGGGAGCCAAAATATTCTTTTCTAATTTCTTTTCTAGCCATTCGGGCATCTAAGACTCTTTCTTGGGTGCTTCATGATTACCTTCTTCTTCATCCCTCTTGACTTCAATCTCTTTATCATCAGGAGCCTCCTGCTCCATCTTTGTGTCATCTCCTTATTCTTCATCAAAGTCTTGAATGAACACTGTGCATTTGATGGGGGACTTGGTGGGCATGTTTTCTTTGGGGTTGTCCTCCCCTTCAGTATCCTTCTCGTCTTTTTCTTCTTCATGCACATGTTCCTCGGGCTATTCTATTTTTGGGCTTTCATGGGTCCTGAATTCTTTTTTGGGCTTTTCTTCTTCTTTACTCTCCTCTTCCTCGTGTTGAGGTGGCACATCTTCCTATTCTTTCCTTTCTTGTTCTTCCTGCCATTCTGAGAGAGGCGTCTCTACACCATGTTTGGTGCTTTCTTCACCCAGCTTAGAGGTTTCTTCCTGTTCTTCAGTTGGAAGTTTAGTATCTTCCTCCATTTTTTCACTAGACTCCTTTTCTTCTTCAGGAGGTGGTCTTTCCACTTCCTCTCCAACATACTTTAACTACTGAGCTATCTCTTCTTCTAGGTTTGCATCAAATGTTTCTATAATATAATTGGTACTAGAATCTTCTTCTTCATCACCCTTGGAAGACTTTGCTTCTTCTCCTTCGCAAACTACCTCATTAATTTGCAAATGTTGGTGTGCAGGGTGTTCATGGTAATCATCCACTTCCTCCTCCAACACCCTTGTCATTTCCTTTTCCTACCTTTCCCACTCCTTTGATATTTTCATTGTAGCCTTCATCTCTGGTGGCTCGGTAGGAGAAGTAGAGGCGAGGATATTTGCAAGAATCTATGCCAAGGCATCCTAAATAGCAGGGTTCATAAGCACTCCTGACAGTTCTATAGGAATGCTTTGCATATGGCGGGAGAATGCCTCTGGAAGTGAGAGTGTAGGAATTGGTATCGTTGCTACCACTAGGGGTAGTGATGAGGTCAGAGACATGGAAGCAAAAGAGAGTGGAGAGGTAGTGGCAGAAGAAGAGTTGATCATTACACCCTACCCAGTAGGTGAAGAAGAAGCAAGGTGGACTGAGATATCCACCACAGGGAGGGAAGTAGCTACCATGGCTTAAGAAGTAGGCCAAGGGGCAGTAGTAGCAGAGCTAGCCGGTGGAGATTTTGGTTGCTTAACCTCCATTTCCTCTCCTTCATGGAGTGGATCTTCTTGAATAGTAGGCATCTCTATGAAACTGCCTAATCTTTTTTGTTTCTTAGAAGATTCACCTTCTGAGGCATTTCTAACATACACCTTGGGATTGGGTTGTTGTTCATCAGCCTCTTTTCCTTGATCTGGTAACTGAAGGGGACTTTGAAGTCTCTCCTGATGGGGCAATAACTATCTCGTTGTCTGTTCTACTTGGCTCATTTTTGAGCCCCTCATAGGTCAAAGTGACCCCTTGCTTCAATCGGGAAACTTTCCCATCAATCCACTCTTTTTTTCAAGCCTCAACGAGCTTGGTTAGAATTTCAAGGTCGTTGACCTCTTGTTTGTCCCATGACTATGCTTTCATCTTCTTCCACTTGGTTAGGCACTGGGAGCATATTGACCTTCTTTACAAAGTATGCAGCCATCCACATATAATGTCTCATCTGCACTTCATTTTCATCTTTGCATATAAATCCTCAATGTTGTGTAGATGGGCATATTCAGGTCCAAGATTCTTTGTGATATGGCCATAGGGATCCATTCGTGACTGGGCAGTGTGGAGTCTGAAATGGTATTCAGCCAATTCCTTCTTTGAGCTGTCGACACACTAAGAAGGTGCAGTTCATATAGCCCTTGACCAAAAGAAAGGGGATAAGGAATCCCTACCTTATGTTTGCTTCTCAAGAGGTTATGCATGTGCCGCAGCTGTCGAGAGAGCTCCAATAGTATTATCTAGTCATTGGGATACTGGGGTAGCTTGTAGGGTCTTTCTGAAAAGCCCTCTACATGAATATATGTGAACATTGAGTACTGGATGAATAGAAAAGCAAACTATTTCAGAAATGCTTTGGCGTTGTGGGAAACTCACCTCTCAAAGTCACCCCCAAGCAATCTAATGATATGACCTATGAAAGTGTCATTGACCCTATAGTAATCCCTCTTGTAATTTTTGTATTGCAATTGGGGGTATTTTTCATAAACTTTTAGCTCCCTACCAAGTTCCTCATCTAGAGCTCTGAAAAAGCCTCTGTATTGCCTCCGCTTGGCCAACGAGTAGACCAAATAGGATGTCATGTAGAATTTGGAGGTCTTCTTAACATCCATAAACTACTCATGGAAGCAATCACTAATTATCTCTACCCAATAGAACATGACCTTTCCCCGAAGGATCTCTTCTACAAAGTAGACCATCCATTGTTGGAAGTAGGTAGCCGTCAGAAGGCCCATAACTCTACTTAGCAATGTTACCAAATCATGGTAATCTTCATAAAAAAAACTTCAAAATAGTTCTTGGGGAACCTTGGAAGCACTGCCCCTCTTCTCCTTGAGCCAAAACTGATTTATGAGCTTCTTACATTTGAGTGGGTCCTCCTCCCACATTGCTTTGGCATCATCCCTAGTTGGTATTTCCATTTCCTTGAAGGTAGGGAGATGAAAGGTTTTAGATATTGCTTTAGTGGACATATCAGCTAAAACGTTTCCATCTCTATCCACTATCATTTGGGTCTCTAGCTGGTATGCCTCCCAACAAGCCATTACTAGTTCAGGGGCGACAAGAGTAGGAGGGAAGCCCGCAACATTTACTATTCCACTACCTTTAATTTTTCTTGCACTTTCAGTAGTGGGACTAATCTGGAATCTTTGCTTAAATTCATCGAGGTCTATGTGTCTAATGTTTGTGTCGGTGACCTCCTTCCACTCTATGGTGACTTTGGATTTTAGGGGTTCCCCTTGGAACTGATACTTCATCTAGTCCTTATCTTCTTTTCCACGGGGCGCCTTTCCTGCTTTCATTCCTTTTTCTTTCTCCGTGGCCGCTCCTAAAGGTCTTGCACCTAATTCCATATATCCTATGGGCAAAGGAGATGTAAGCATATTTGAGCATGAAAACATTGAAGTGTTAGTAAAATTCCTACAAATGGAGTTAGATTGGATAATTCAGCAATTAAGAAATCTAATATATAACCCAGATTGTCATTAGCAGTGCACAGGAGGGAGTTTGGATGATTCGGGCCCCAGGGGTCAGACTTCCCTGGTTGGATAGTTGTTTTAGCATTGCTGCAAGAGGGATGAAAATCAAGGCACAACATCCCACCTGTCCTGACCTGCCTTCAGATTTGGCCACTTTAAGGAATCCATCAATGGGAATATCCTATTTTAACATGTGGGTCGAAATCAATTTGTTGATTAGAGGGGATTTTGATCACCTTTTGATCACTTGAAAGTAGGAGGAGGGTTGGCCATTTGAGGTTTTCCATTTGGAATGGCTCTAATGAGACAAAATTTTGGGGGTGGAGTTCTGCCAGGCCAGACCAACAAGTCTTGAGGGTGGTTGGCATAACTCATTGGCCTCTTAGGCAATCAGGTCAGAGGAGGTGGAAATTTGTGAGGAGATTTCCATTTCAAATAGCGGACTAGACGCAAAAGTCTAATGAGAGCGATCTGAGGGAACAGGTCCAGCAAAGACCCTGGCTTTAGTGTTTTTTCTTTCACATAAAGTTCATCAACAAATAGGAGGTCGGGCTCTAGAGACCAAGAGGACGAAGGAAATCCTCCTTTTCGTAATGGCTGAGACAGGATGGAATCCCACTCACGAAGGCCCAATGCCAGGCATCCAAGGGAAGCTAAGTACTTGGTAGTTTTATGTTTGCTTTTCGGAAAGCCACCGAATGATCAAAACCCGAATGGTGAAATGTCACTTCTTGGAAGCTGTGAGAGATGTCGATGTCATCATGGTGGCTTTCGGAGTGACATCTACAAACTAGGACCCGAAGGGCGTTTAAGGTGTGGTCGTTTCAAGTTCAATGTAACACGGCAAACGAATGAGTGGTCCCTGAATGGCAGAAGGTTGGACTTAGAATTCCATCAAAAATGGCGGCTTGCAAGCGGTGCCCCTGAGATGGATTCCCATGGGTGTGGACCTAGACAGCAAGAATGGACCCAGTTTTGATGTGAATTTTTCCAAGTTAACACTGCAAGAGGGTGGAGTCATCCCACAATGGTGAACCCAGTAACGAAGTTCGTCGTTCGAAAGTTATTTCCATTTTTAGGTGTTGTCGACAGAAATGGGAAGGCCCAGGCCCACAGAGCACAAATGCTCTAGTCAAAGAATGGTGGTAGGAGGACGAGGTCCTGAGGCTGCCTAAGGGGGTGATTTTGACGCTTTCTCAAGTTTCTAGAACGTGGGTTTTGGGCGCGATGATCCTTTCTATCTAGTTTATGTGTTATTTTTTCTTTTAATTCATCATTTTACCCAAAATCAAGGAAAAAGTGACATGAGGCATGGGTGGCAAACTTACCCCAAGATCCTGATGAAGGTGGATGACCTAGCTAGCATTTGTGAATTGAAGATGGTGAACGAATGACTAGGGCATGACGGTGGCGATGGATGTTGGCTCTGGGTCGCTTTAACTTTTCTCTAATCAGCTAAAAAAGTGAA
This sequence comes from Sequoia sempervirens, assembly GCA_007258455.2. Taxonomy (NCBI): domain Eukaryota; kingdom Viridiplantae; phylum Streptophyta; class Pinopsida; order Cupressales; family Cupressaceae; genus Sequoia; species Sequoia sempervirens. The sequence goes on from VDFB02047230.1 coordinate 297,869,667, forward strand.
AATGATAGGTTGAAACCATCTATTTATACAATTAAGTGCAATCAATGCTCCTAATTAATACATGTACGGTGGCCATTGGGTTGGTAAGCAGCAATTTCAAAAATGGCTGCAAAAGCTTCAGAGTCCAATAGTCGAAACATTGTTGACGGATAGTCATTTAACTGTTTGGTGATGATCGAATAGCACTGAAGGGTCTAGGTTCTGAAGGCTAGAACACCATCGGCTGAAGGACATTGAAAGTTGAACAATAAATGGGAAAAGCCAGGGAGATCGGTCCCCGACAAGCGGAACATCATCAGGGGAAGGTCGTCTGAAATTTTTGTGGAAAATAGGTGGCAAAGATAACCCAAAAACTCGATGGAGGGGAAGTTGCCCGAGAAAGACCCTTTTGAAACAACAATGAGGTAGTGGAAACCCATCAGAGGAAACCCGACAAGGAAGACCCGACAAGTCTCAAGGATGGTCATTTTAGACTTAATCATCAAAAACATGGGGGAACAACAGTCAATGTGGCGAGTCTCATGGCGTGGAAGGACGGGGTCCTTGAGTCATTCAACATGGCGAATGTAGCAGGGAAGTCTGCTAGGGGCAGCCCATGAGGGCGGACCTGCAAGGCTAGAGGGACGTCGATTCCTGAAACACTAAGACAAACACCAAGTGGGAACTCGCCAAGACAAAAGACCTTGAAATTTGAGGGGGAAAAGAACATGGCCAATTTAAGATGACTCTTTTGAGGTTTATTGACCATTTTGAACACCAAAATGAGGGCACACAAAATGAGGCAAAGCCAAAATTGACCTGGAAAAGTGAAGGAAAGAGAGGGTCCCCGTTGTGAACGAGGCTTGTGTATTGAGGGTACAACAACTACTTTTTTGCACTTTAGTCTTTTAAGAGACTTTGCCGGTACAATGTAGCTCAGACTGTTTCAATATGTTTGGGTCTGAAATAGGACCTTTCCTAGCATAAACCCACCAATCCAAATGTGTTGGAACTATCAATTTGGTCACACGAGGAGCAGAACAAAAGTTACACCCCTTTGTAACTTTACACTACATGCATCTGACCCTTTTTCCATCATCTAAAAACTTGACACCATGAGAAAATGCCTTAGAGATATCAAAAATTGAGAGAGGTTATTGTAGGGGGCCCTACATGATCATGTAGCCTCAGACAAAATGTTTCTAAGTGGCATAGTTTTTGAGTAACAACTCATCAAATATTGTTGTCTTTTTGCACTTTGGACTCTTAAGGAATATCGTTGGTGCAATGTAGCTTAGACTGTTTTGACATGTTTGTGTGTGAAACAGGACCATTCCTAGCCTAAACACACCCTTCTAGACATGTTGGAACTATCAGTTTGGTTGCATGATGAACAAAGAAGAATCTACACACGCACCTTCCTCAACTTCTTGAGAGCAAGAAGAATCTCTTCATTGAATACATTATCTATCTCATTCATTTTGGTCTAGTTCTTTTTCAAGAGATTTTAGAGCAAACTAACCTCCTTTTCATTAATGATAAAATATTCTTTTATTTTTTAATTCCTTTTCTAAGTGGTTAATTTTAGTCTTTAGTTGTTTTTCTTCAATTTAAATATTTCCAACTATTGCTTTTGCATCTGCAACTTGACCATCCACACATTTTTCCTCATCTCTACTGCTATTACCTATTAACAACCCCTAGTATTCCTTTTCATGATCTTCTAACTTCTTTTTCATATCTTTTACTTTGAGCTTTAGATCAACTGCTTTGTCATCAATGCTTAGGACACAAACATCCCTTTGTTTGATAGATTTTTCAATGTCTTGAATACTTTCATCTGTCCACTGCATCGATTCTCTTTGTTTTCGTTGAAATTTAATATCAATTGCTTCTTCCTTATCATTTGTTTCTAGTTGTATTTGCTCCATGGAAGTCTTAAGTTCAAGAATCTTTGACTTCATTTGTTCAAATCCACTTATAGCATCATCTCTCAATTTCTTTTCCTACACAAATTCTTACCAAATACAAAACCTCTTAAGTTTTTCCACTTCTCCATTCCCATTTTCCCATTCCACATACTGCATAGGCACCTTCCTTGAAACATCTCAAGAGCAGTAATAATCTCTTCATTCAATACATTATCTATCTTATTCACTTTGGTCTACTTCTTTTCAAGTGTTTTTAGAGTAGATTCCTTTTTTAATTCATACATTCTAGTACTTTCTACCTCCAGTTTTGCATTGGCATTTTCCCATTGCACATACTAAACATGCACCTTCCTCAACTTCTCAAGAGAAAATTCATATTTTTATTTCATGCATTCTATACTTGTTGCTCCAGTTATGCATTGTCATTTTCCCATTTCCCATTTATGAAGGATGGTTATTGATATTTGGATATGGGAGGTTGTGAAGATGATATGTGTTCATATTGATAAGAGGGAGAAATGAGGATTTTTACAACAAGGATTAAGATCTAGATAAACTCTTGACAAGATTGAATTTGATAATATATGATATGGATTATGATTAGGTGATAAGATAACATAAAAGATGATAAATATCGGATATGATATGATAGGATATAGAATGGATAGGAAGATAAGGATGATCGATGAGGAAAGCAATGATGATGACAATTATGAGATAATAAGGGTAGGTTAATGGTTGAAAGGACCAAGGTCTAAGAATTATGGTTGTGATGACTAGCTATGATAATGGATGAAAATGCTAAGATGAGGGAAAGATGATATATTCTAGATGGATATGATGAAAATGGTTGATGTTTCAAGTAAAATGATGGTTGAGGAAGGGTCTCGAAAGTCTAATCTAGGCCTGCAAAGGTCAAGTTTGCAAATTGAGTTATCTAGATGGTAAAATGGTGAAACCATAAATATGCATATAATCTACCCAATATTCACTATATATGTGTAAAAATGTAGCAGCAAAAAAAGACAAACATATGTAAACTTGGAACCAAAACATATGTAAACTTGAAATATAGAAACAAAAGGTCTACCTATCAACTACAATACATTAATATCAATAACATGGAATCTACAAAATTAATGTGCATAGTTACAAACTAATCCAACAAACCATTCGGGTCTGCTCTACTCTTAATTGTCTCAAGTACTGCCTCATGGTCAGACTCACACACCTTCCACAAGGTCTTTTTCAAAGGTCTTCCTTGATATTGTATCAAATGAACATTGGATGCCACGACAAGGTTCAAGTAATGAAGAATCTTTTGATGTGTGTCAAAGTCCTAAAATAGCCAAACATTAACACTCTTATGTGGGTACCTTCCAAGCCATGTTCCAGCAACAACCACCAAGCATGCAGGGTATTCAATGTTTTCTCCATCTGTAACTGGGGCCTCCAATTTCTTTTGGCCTCAACACAATGAAATAAGTAATAATATATTTCCTCTTCATTTACTTCATCTATAATAACTACATAAACATGCCCTGCATTGATATGAACAACAAATTAGATGGAATTAGTCAGCATTACAAAAACACTATAAAGTAAGATAATATTAGGGATTTCAAAAACTATGCAAGTAGATATATTACCTGGTTAAACTAGATCTAATATGTGATCAACGTCAACTGATGATTCCATTTGTGTTAGTTTGAGTATCGTCGGGAGCCGATACATGTCAAGTGGGCTAAGAAAACTTAGCCACCATTCGTCAACCCACTCCTTTGCATCACACTCATTCTAAGATCCTATTGTGTACATGAAGAATAAAATCATGCCATCTTTTTCATATGGATAATCCATGAACCTACATTTGAACTTCTAAAAGAATTTATCTCACTTGATCTTGTCAGTATACAACAATCCTCATATGGTGCAATGTTAGTATCATCTATCAACCAAAAAAAATCTACGAACTGAAGACTTACCTTCATTACCTAGACCCATCAAAGCATTACACCACTTGATGATTGATTTTGAATCTATCAACTTTACATTGTCTTTATACTTTAACTCTTCTTGTGCTATGGCTCTTTTGATAATGCTCCTACACCATCATGTTCCCCCTTTCCATGCCCGGCCTCACAAAAGTTCCATATATGTCGAACACCTATAATATTATGCATCCTACTCAACCAATAGAACATCCATGAGTTCTTGAATTGTTATGCACAATTATCTGGCCATATTATATGTTGATTGTATGATATGCCCATTTTAGCTAAATCATGGTAGAACAAATGAAAGCAACCTTGCATGAACTTTGTAGAATGTTTGTGATCATCACTGATGTAAAAGTGGTACTCCCTCAATACCTTCTTGTTATCATCTATACTATCAGTTGCATGAATGAATGTTATGTGCACAAATATAGAAACCTGTGTGGAATTGTAATATTGTGATTGTACCTTGCACTGTGGTTGTAGACTGTAGTTATTTTCAATGTCGATTATTGAAACGATGCTACTAAGTGGAAAGGTGTCCTTTCATAACTTGAATTGCAAGTATAATCATCAATCTCTATGGGTACACCTTGCATACTCATACACTATATTGTCACGAAATGTAGACATAAACTGGTACACTAGAGTCTTTTGAATAACCAAATCACACCTTTTTACTTCTTTACGATCTTTTGTATTGTAGGCCACTATTTAATACTTGTCAAACTCTATTAGTTTGTTTCCAATCACATGTGTGTTTTCCATATGTTCACATATTGGCATACATTGCAAGCCACCACAATGTTGACATGTGCCATCCAAGCATAATTTCTTATAGAATATTCAACCTTCCTCTCTTTCACATAAAATTGTTGATGTGAAGTCTCTTGAAGATGTTGGTGGGGGGCATGTATGCCATGATCCTACAAAACATTATTAGTATACAAATCTAAAAATATAGACAGATAAACATCAAAATGGTTAAGATTTTAAATATGTAATCTACAACAACAAGCAGTGCATGTGTGATTTATTTTGACATAAAAAGGCTTTAGCATTTAGAAATATCTTTGACAAATTTTAATTTGAGGATACATCTCTAGAAAGTTACCAAAAAACTATGTTTGAGTCATATCCAAAAAATGCTTTGGATGTGGCTCACGGTTTCGATTATCGATTCTCCTTCTTATCAAATCCCTTTGATTTGGAGATACCCTTGTGTAATTCTTCCAAAATTCTTCAATTAGTGATCTCAATGCTTCAATAATTGGTTTATGTTTTCATGGTAGTCTCCCTGAGAATTCTCATAATTCATTGGTGTCAGTTTCTTCGATTCTTTGGCACCTTCCAACAACTCTTGATAAATTTTTTCTATTAATTCTCAATACTTGACTTGTATTTCTAATGAGACGAGATTTCCTTGTTTGATTACTTACTATTGTTGATGTGACTATCTTTTGTGTGTGAGGTGTTACCCACACTCTCATATACACTCATTAGATTCTTCACAATAGATTTTTCACTTGAAGCCTTCGATGTTCTCAAATGAAGAATCCTCATGGTGGACCTATACTTTATACTTTTCATCATTTCAACAAATAGTTGACTTCTTTTAGTCTCATTTAACTTTTCAAATAACACTCTCCAAATCTTATGAGAATATCTTCTACAAGTGCATTTTGGAATCTTACCTTCCATTGGCTGTAAAATATTCTCATCAATATCAATCAAATACTTTGGATTTCTATGCAAAATTCTAGGTGGTATTCTCAAATTTAAATTCATCTCAGCATTCAATGAAATTTCTTCAATATTTAAAAATGAGATGGGATAGATGGCATACCTTTGATCGGAGATGGAATAGATGACGTACCTTGAAGTTTAGATTGGAAAGATGGTGTACCTCCTTCTTCACATGTGAGTGATGATGTACTTTCAACTTGAGATGTGGTAGATGGTGTCCCTCCACCTTGACTTGCGGTAGAGGACATGTCTCCAACCACGGTATTCAAATTTCTCATAGCATGAAGGTTTTGCATTCGTTCCCTTTGTGCCACCAATTCCATATCTCTCATTGATGGTTGAGGTTCCTCTTCTTCTATTGGGTCCAATCTCCTTTTATCACGAAGTTCCCACATATGTTTTGATTTCTTTGCATTGTTATATTCTTTCTCTTCCTATGTTGGTTTAATCCTTGACTGTTTCCTTAGCACGATGAAGAATTTTATTTGTAGCATAGGGCATGAAGATACAAACAATATATTAGTTCCACCATAGGGAAGCAAAAAAAGCATACGTGCACTTGGAAACACCATAAGAACAATAAAATCATGCATGGTATTGGATGATTTCAACATAAAATCCTTATAATCAATTACACATGTAGTTAATGTCAACAATCCAAATACATAAGAACACTAGTTAATGTTACCAATCCTTTCATATATAGCCACCAAAATTGCTAGATATTCACCATATGAGATTCCTACAACATATGGCAGCTATTTATTCATTTTTTCCAAACAAAAAATGAAAATTATAGGACTGAAAATGTGCATATCAATCAATTTCAGCTATTCCAGCATGCAAAAAATCACTCATTTCCAATCCTATCATAGCAAAGGGTCTTAAGTTGGCTGCATATTTCATATCATACCTTAACAAGCATTTTCATTTAGATTATTTTTCATCTATATAAGTGAATTTTTCTAGTTTGAGGTGAAGTTGAAGTTCTTTCCTAGTCATAGAGGGTTTAACAACAAGTTGCAGTGATAAAAGTCGCAAAAATTTATGGTAGGAGAGATGACTATGAAAGAGTACTTGGAGGAGTATTACAAACCAATAAATAGGTTAATACATCATGAGTAAGGGGATTTGTTAGTTTCACAGAGGGCTCTAATTTGTGTAATAGGAGAGGTGAACTAATAAATGGGAAACGTTTGCTCAATATTTGATGCAAGGAACGAGGTAAGTGTTGTGATATGGTGGTAGATAGTGGTAGAAAAAACAATCTAATGTTTATGGAAATAGTTGACAATCTAGGACTAAGGATGTAGAGACATCCAGATCCATTGTGTCTTGGTTGATTATAGTAAGTGGATTTAAAATTTTGGTACAAGAATAGTGCTAGATAAAGTTCAAGATCAAAGCATGCCATGATGAAGTGTTATGTGATATTGCAGCAATTTATGTGTGTCATTAATAATTCCATGGTGGTTTGACAAAGTAGTGTATGATAGGAGGGTTAATACCCATATCATATGGAAGGGTGATTAGAATCACAACTTGATATCATTGTTGGGAAGTGAGGTACAATTTTACAATAGTGCAAAATTGTGCATTAAGGAGGAGTGGTTTGTATTGATCACAAATACATGCAACATTACTAGGATGGATGGTAGCACCAAAAATATAAAATAAGTAGCATCTAGAGATTTGGTAGCATGAAAGGGGTCATCAAAAGGAAGTGGTCCAAAGGACAAGATAAATTAACAAGAGGATGTTGAACCATATTGAGTAGTCAATGTATTTGGAATGCCAAAGTGAATGATATGTTGAAGATAGGAAAGAGGCTAATAGATGCAAGAGATTGGTTGATAGTTTCTATTGTAATGAGTTTAGTGGAGGACATTGTAGAGGAAGAGATTAAGGTTAGAGAAGGGAGGATGTTGCAAAAATGAAACCATTATTTTTTTGGTTGCCTAAGAGCTACATGATACTATAAGAGTAGTGAAACCACTACAAAGAGTGAAGAATTGTCTAGGTTAAATATGGCAATAGGGGATAAGGTTATAATGATATTTTTTAACTTGGAACCCCCCTTGAATGCTTATAGATGTCAAAAAGTTAGAAAAAACAATGATGAACATTGAATATGCATTTTAACATAAAAACAAAATCAAAGCATTGTATTGAGCATGTATTATAAGAATTTATAAAGAACATACATATAATTAGACTTGACATACCTTAAAATTGAAGAATCAATTGGATAAACTACCCAATTTAATGTAGTATTTTTTCTTCTTGCATAAAAAATCCTCAATAATTGGATCTTATTACAAAATTGCTTCCTTTTCATCGTTCAATTCTATATCTCTCCAAGAATTACTAAAAACTATAGAATTAAACAATGTATAATGTTAAATTATAACAATTCAATCATGTAATGAACATTGCAATACTACAAACATCAAAATTTGAGTTTATATAATCAAATTTGATGTAAAAACTCTGTTATTTCCCTCCTAAGTTATAAATTAGAAAAAGGTGGTGGAAAGTTGATGCAACGATGGTGGAATAAGTAAATTATTGCATGTGCTTTTTCTAATAGTCTCAAAAAGCATTCTTTTATTGGATCACGTGCAAAAGAAGGAGAATAATAGAGCATGTGGGCCAAGTCATAGGTGTCAATGCCTTTTTTACTATTTTCATAAAGATACAAAACACGCTTGTGTTATAATGCGAGTGTGTTTTGGCTTGCTCTTAAAACGTCCATATTTCAACTTTTCCAAAGCACACTCGTGTTTTGATAAAGTTGAATTTTTCAAGGTTTAGGGTTCAAGTTTTAGGGTTTAGGGTTTAGGGTTTACACTTTAGGCTTTATACTTTAGGCTTGAGGGTTCAAGGTTTAGGATTTAGGGTTTAGGGTTTAGGATTTATGGTTTATGGTTTAGGCTTTAGGTCCAACCCCCTCTCTCCCACTCCCTCTCTCTCTCCCCCTCTCTCTCCCTCTCTCCAAGGTCTCTCCCTCCCACCCACTATCCCTCTCTTAGGTCTCTCCCTCCCACCCTAACTAGAGAATTCTCTCTTTCTACTTCTCTCAGGTCTCTCCCTCCCACCCCCTCTCTCTATCTCTCTCTCGAGTCTCTCCCTCACACCCCCTCTCGCTCGCTTAGGTCTGCTCACATTTTGAAAAAGTTGAATTTGTCAAGGTTTAGGGTTCAAGGTTTAGGGTTTAGGGTTTAGGTTTTATGGTTTATGGTTTATGGTTTAGGCTTTAGGCTTTAATATTTTAAGCTTTATGTCTCATCTCCTCCTCTCCCTCTCCTTCCTCCCTCCACCTCTCTCCCTCCTCTCTCCCCTCTCTATCTATCTCTCCTCCCTCTCTCTCTCTCCCACTCTATCTCTCTCTCTCTCCCTCCTCTCCAGCCTCCCTCCATTCTCTCTCTCTCTCTCATCCATCCTCACCTCTACAGATAAGTCCTCTCACTCCAACCCCTCTCTCTCTCTTTGTCTCTCTCTCTCCTTCCCACCTACCTAGAAAACTCTCTCTCTCTCAAGTCTCTCCCTCCCACTCTACCTAGAAAACTCTCTCTCTGGTCTTTCCCTCCCTCTCTCCCTCCCACTCTACCTAGAAAACTCTCTCTCTCTCTCTCAAAATTCTCCCTCCCTCTAAATACATACATACATATAAGAAAACATACATACATATAGACATACATTCATACTACATACATACAAGCATACATACAAGCATATATACATACGCACATACAATCTCACATACATACATACATAGACTGATACATACATACATACATACACTGATACATACACACAAACATACATACATACATATAAGCATGCATGCATACATGTCATACAAGCATACATACATACATACATTTAACAGACTAGAATTTAACACAAATCAAGACATAATGCCAGTGTATTATAATGCACCCCAAGCCTTTGGCTTGAATTTTCTTTGGATTTCTAACCCAAAGGCTTGGAGTGCCTTCCCAACGTCCAGAGATGTGTTTCTACATATTCTAATCTTAAATGTCACATAATTTCATTCGTGCAAACCGTCAGATTTGCATGTATTTCAAGGTCAAGCAAATCACACACACGGTTAATCTTAGGCTCTCTCTTAGCTATTTAACGATGTATATTTTCGCATTTTTCAAATGTTGTCATTCAACTTTAATGCCTTTTGTTTGTGTGTCTACTTTTTTTAAAAAACCAATGTTCGGTATTTTTTACTTTACTTTTTAACCATTCATTGAAATTTGAAATAAATTACCTTTTTTCAAACTAGACTCCATTCTACGCATGTTCGAAAAAAATATTTTTGATTAGTTTTCAAAAGTTATAGGGTTAGCACAACCAAAATTTTGTTTTTTAGTTGTGGCCACTTCGAAAATTACTAAAAAATCATATATTCATTAAAAACTTATCAGAAAAATTAGGCATAAACTACATGATGTTGTTAGCTAATTTCTTACCAAAGTGATTTTAAAAATACCACAAAAAGTTAATCTTTTGAGGGAGCCACAACAGACACTATGCTATGTTTTCAACACCTATTTTTGTGGCTCCCTTTTTTGAACCCCTTCATCTCTATCATTTTTTTAAAAAGTAGTAGTTTAGAAAGTAGAATCAGAGCACTTCTTACATTATTTTTATTGCATCTTAAAATTTTGAGTGTAACTATCCTCAATTTTTCATCGAAGGTTAGAATTTCCTGATTTCAAAAAAAAAAAAAGTGGCCACTTAGGACTCCTTTTTGGCTCCCCATCTTTCTGCACTTACCCTTGACAAAAAATCTACTTCTTTATGGAAGGATTGATATCCTCATTTTCTCTCTCCTATTAGGGGGAAATTCATTGTACCTGTACGATAGAAGAATTCCTTGAGGGGTCATATTGAGTCCTCTTCTATCCTTCTTTTGAACTAGTGCATCTATTCATTCTCTCTCTTCTGGAGAGCAGTCGTTTCCCATGCGATTTTCTCCTTTTCTTTGGTTGTGAGAGATTTCATTTGTTTGTACATGGGCACCTCATTATTACTTGTAGCTAAGACCCATCCACGCATCCATCATTGAATTCATCATTATATTTTTAGCTTTTCCTTTAGTTTATCTTAAGGGAGGTTGTTGGAGTAAATAGGAAAATTGCCTGATAATTAATTAGTCATTAATTAATTATTAGGTCAATTTTAATTTATTACACTAAAGATAAACTTAGGAGTGTTTGTTATTATCAAATTGAGACATATTTGGGTCATGTTGTCTCATAGCATAAGATGAGGACACTTGTCATAATCTAACTTTATCCTCACCTAGGGTTTCATTTAGGTTGTTTTTTATTTATTTTATAAGCATTCATTTGTACATCAACACATCTTTCAAGTTACATTATGGGGCATCATGCATTCTATTTTTACATTTGAGCCACAATTTTTATATCTTCACATTAGGGGCATTGTTCCTTCCTCATTTTTACACAATCTTGGAACTTATTGCATTATTTTGTCCATAGATAGGGTCTTGTAATTGATATAAGATTTCACAATTACATCTTAAATTGTTGCATTCACCTAATTCATTCATGTCCTAAGTAGTCACCTTGTCACATTGGGGGTGTCACACCTTCTTTTTTATCACATTAGGGGTATCACTTCTTCCCTTTTATCACATTAGAAGCATCATATCTTTCCTTTTATTGCATTTGGGGCATCATGCCTTCCCTTTTTATCACAATGGGGGGCATCAAGCCTTCTCGTTCAAAATTATCTCGCTTTCTATTTACATATTTCATTTTCATAGACACATATTTCTATCTATAAGCATTGTGCTTCCTCTTACACATTACCGTAGTTTCATGCCATTGTACTAACACAAGTGTTTATGGACATTGATGGCCATATAACCATTTTTTGTTGAATACAATGTAGCAATTGATGCTATCTCTATCACATGTGGATATCATTCTTAAATTTTAACATATTCCCATGATTGCTACACAATGTATTCTTTATATACATTCTTATATATATTCTTACAAGATTATATGCTTGCATATTTAGATTGAATTTTTTCATTTATTGTTTTCCCTCCTACAATTCCTTGTATCCTATAAATACAACCAATTATTGATGAGAGGGATAGGAAGCATATCCTATCACTATAATTTTCATATTTAGTTTTACAAATAGTTAAAGTGCTCATAGAGACACATAATTTGTTTTTATGGATAGTACATGCATAGAAGATGAACCCACATGATCACGTCCTCATGGGGTCAATTAAATTGCATGGACCCCATTGGTGATATCTTGTGATGTTTGAATATTTACTTCACATGCATGTTTGTAAATGCTACATACTTTTAGATGCATTATCATTCTAAGATTCACATGCACCTCAAAATGGAGACAAAATTTAATGGTAAAATTTGCATACCATGTCATTTTCCTATTAGTTTCATTCCTATTTTGAGGATAGTGTCTTAATACATGGATATATTTGAAAATGGAAATTTTGTGCAAAATCAAGTCCCTTTCCCTATATTACCCACCTACCTATTACACATATTCCTATACACACCCCTTACCCCCAAACAATCGACCTATCTACTTATTCATCATACTTATGCACACTCATGCTTCCATTTATAGATTACACACTATGGTCTATCACTTTAAATATTTTGTGACTAGTTTACCATCATGGGGACATCTAATGGCCATAGACTTGTCTCACTATTTTTTGTTTTTTTTAAAATCAAATTCATACAATTCTTGCCTATACCCATCCTACCTAGGGTCAACTAAGCACTTTGTCTAATGTGTTGCTATGTTCTTTTATTTAAATGCATTCAATTTAAGGATCTTCTAATGATTGGAGCATCAAGAATATTTTACATTTACACATTGCAATTGGTCACTAAAAGGAATCTAGTTTTACACAATCATTCCTAGGAACATATAAATGATTGAAGACTATTTTTGATTATTTATACACATTTATGGTGATTAGCTTAGGAGAACATATCTCTTTGTGACATACTAATAACCTTACCTAAATACTTATAAATAATGTCAGTACAACAACTATCAAAAGATGTAGAGAAAGCTAAGGTGAATCGGGAATGGTGGAGAACACAAATATACATATTACATAGTATAAGTTTCTTATGTGCGTAGGACAAATCAATGATCATAGTTTAGTCCTTGATCAATGAACTTGTCATTGCATAGAGTCAACAAAATATTATAATTCCAATGCAAAAACTAGTCTAAGATTTATTGTTCCAAATCTTAAGAGATATCAAATTTAGAATCATCTCAAATTTAATGCATTCATAATCTTGTTTATATTTACTCTTCCACATTTAATATCTAATTAATCTAAATTAATTGTACTTAGATATATACATGTTATTAGATTAGTTTAGAGAAAGTTTATTTTCCTTCACATAAATACATACAGACATACATACATACTTACATACATACAAGCATACATACATACATACATACAATCTCACATACATACATACAAGAATACATACATACATACATAAATTGATACATACGCACAAACATACATACATACATTTAAGCATGCATAGATGTCATACAAGCATACATACATACATGCAAATATATATACATACATTTAACAGACTAGCATTTAACACAAATCAAGACATAATGCCAGTGTATTATAATGCGCTCATGTTATTGTTTGCTTTGGGAATCCCCAAGCCTTTGGCTTGGATTTTCTTTTGATTTCCAACCCAAAGGCTTGGAGTTCCTTCCCAACGTCCAATGATGTGTTTCTGCATATTCTAATCTTAAATGTCACATAATTCTGTTTGTGCAAACTATCAGATTTGCACGTATTTGAAGGTCAAATCAATCACACACGTGGTTAATCTCAGGCTCTCTCTTAGCTATTTAACAATGTAATTTTTCACATTTTTGAAATTTTGTTGTTCAACTTTAATGTCTTTTGTTTGTGTGTCTACTTTTTTCAGAAAACCAATGTTCGGTATTTTTTACTTTACTTTTTAACGATTCATTGAAATTTGAAATAAATTACATTTTTATAAACTAGACTCCATTCTACACATATTCGAAAAAAATATTTTTGATTAGTTTTCAAAAGTTATAGGGTTAGCACAACCAAAATTCTATTTTTTAGTTGTGGCCACTTCGAAAATTACTAAAAAAACATATATTCATTAAAAACTTATCAGAAAAATCAGGCATAAAGTACATGATGTTGTTATCTAATGTCCTACTGAAGCAATTTTAAAAATACCACAAAAAAATTATCTTTTTAGGGAGCCACAACAAACACTATGCTATGGGTCAAACCACAATAGTGGTTTACAAATTTTATGAGGAAGGAAATTTCTTTTTTTTTCCTTTCCCCAAACTCAATGGGTTCGGTCGAACTCAATGGTTCGACCAAACCACATTATATGTTCGACTGAACCCCCAAACTCTAAACAAAAATAATAATATTTTAAGGGGTTCAGTCGAACATGTGTTCAACCGAACCCCCTCAAATAAAACATTAAAAAAAAACATTGTCATTTTTTAGTGTCATTTTCACTTTTTACCAGTTGCTTTCCCTATGCTTGTGCATGTGGCAAACAGAGAACGTGATCTGCAAACGACTTCATCTCTTTGGCGAACGCAAACTCAACTTCGTCTCTCCAAAGTTCATCAACCCAACTTGCATATCGAGCACCAGGTTTGTCAAATTCGAATTTTGTAGAGTTTTAAATGCATTTGTTTGTTAAATTTCGAAACCCTAAATGCAAAATTTTTCAAATTTGTTGAATTGAAATTGCATTTTTTTGAAAGTTTCTAAAGCCTTTTCAACATACACTATTTCTATGATACATTTCTACTCTATCAAAAAATTAACATGCCCTGTCTATGCTTCCACATTTTGCATACATTTCTACCAGGGCACCTCCAATTTATTTGAGGCATTATATCAAATAGTTCATTAACAAATTTATTTGAGGCATTATATCAAACAGTTCATGGTAATTTTTGATGGAGTATGATAGAAATAGTGTTTCATTGTATGCACCCTATATCAAATAATTCATTAACAAATTTATTTGAGGCATTATATCAAACAGTTCATGGTAATTTTTGATGGAGTATGATAGAAATAGTGTTTCCATTTTATGCACCCTATATCAAACAGTTCATTAACAAATTTATTTGAGGCATTATATCAAAAACACTATTGGAAATTTATTTGAGGCATTATATCAAAAACACTATTTCTATCATACTCCGTAAAAAACACTATTGGAAATTTATTTGAGGCATTATATCAAATAGTTCATTAAAACAAATTTATTTGAGAAATTATATCAAACAGTTCATGATATAAAGTTTAGGGTGCATACAATGGAAACTTGGATAAAATTCTTCATATTTTTCCTTTGAGTCTTATGACATTACTCCAAAATGGTTGGTGAACTAAATGTATGAATCGAAGAATAAATTTAGAGGAAACTAGATTGTTTGAATGAAATGTATAATAAAATAGTTCTATTAGGATTAGAAGGAATGAAGGTATTATTAAATTTTCTAGTATTAGGAAAATATAAAAATATGTCCACTTTACTATATATATATATTTAAAACTATTCTTCATATATCCATGTTAAAACTATTAAAAATTAAATTACATAAATCAATTTTAAATTTGTACAAAGAAATAAATGACTTTGACTAAGAGTGAATATTTAAAATATAGCTATCCTCTTTGCAAAATCCAATTTGATTTGAGATATTTATGGACAAAAATATGGATGAGCATGAGGTAAGTAAGAAAGAATAACCTTAATTTATATCTTCCCTCATCAAATAATTTCATGTTTAAAGAGTTTCTTAAGGCATATCCAATTATGAAAAACTATTATATACTTGTTATAACTATATTAAAGTATATCATGAATAAATTGAAAGGATAAATCTTGAGTAAATCACTAAAAACACATACATAAATCATAGAAGTAAATTGATTAATATAAGGAGATTCAAGTGGTTGGATAATTTTTTCCAAGGAGTGGAAGAGGTTAAGAAGGAGCCATCAAATAAATATAATATTTAAAATACTTTAAAAGAAAATACATTTCTCCCTGCTCTAAATTGAAATGGTATTCCTTCTAAGATGATAATAATTGAAAAAGAAGAAAATAATCATTATGAAGCTCAAGTACCATTGATAAGTTTTAAGAGATCAAATAAAATATTCAACAACAAAAGAAAAAAGAGAAAATAGTTAATGCTAAAGAAACAACTACAACCAAGCTACTATGTTATAAATTCTCCTCTTATGTAGTCTTCATTTCCCTATAAATTGTGGCCTCCTTGTACAAATTAGCTATTGATCATCATAGTGAAACAAATTTAACATTTTGAAATGGTTAAACATTATTATTATTTTTATTTGTATAAGTATAATTATTATGGGTTCATTTCTCCTCTCCTACTCTTCCTAATAAGGTTCCATTTTACAAGCCTCATATAAATGTTAGGGTTCTAACTTCTAAAAATTGAGTAGTGTCAACTTAATCTCATTAGACAATGCTCCCCTAGTATTAATGGGGCCAACTTTTTATCTATCAAACTCGACTATGTTTTCATTGAATAAGAATCTAATACCTTTATCCTGATACTTGAACTAAGATATCTTGGCTCTAATTTTAGTCATTTTATCTAAAAATTGTTGGTGACATATCCATTCGTGTTTAGTTTTAATCATCTATTATTGCAATTAATTATTACAAGGGGATTCTTGAAGTTTGTATTCCATCCCCACCATTTTTATTCTAAATATTTGTCATTTTATTTCAACTTAAAGTCTAAATTTTATCCTTAATGCTATACATATTTTTCTAGGATAACACATATTCATTATATTTCACTAAATGTGTTTAGGCATAGAAGAAAAACCTTCAATATATCTTTAAGATAACTTTGATACCATCAAGATAATCCCACCTTTCATTGCATTAATATCAAGGTTAACAAACCCTTCCTCTTTACATGCTTTTCAATTAGAGTATCCTCTAGTAAAAATAGAAAAATTAATAGTGTGGTTATCAAAAAGTGTCTAGGGATGCACACATCACTATTATTAATAAATTATAAGGTTGTAAGAAATGTTTATGGAAGAAATAACTATCTAATAGAGAATATAATGTATTAGTACATATCTAACTATTACAAATTTTAAATAAAGCCCCTTTAAAATCTATCTTATTGCCATTTAATGAGTCAACTAGGTTCAAAATTATTTTCATCTTATTCCCCCAAAATTCATCACCTTTACAACAAAACTTGATTTCATCTAATTTATCTTATTTATTCTCAAATCATATTAAAATCACCACCTTAAACTCTAAGAAATATTTGGTAACTTATTTATTTTATCTTCATTTAGAAAGGGGTGTGAAGGGGATTTAGAACCTTTTAAAGTTTCTTTCAAAATAACTAGGAAGATTTTATTCATTGCCTTTCTTGTTGCTTTTAGGATTAGTGTTATGAATTTTGTGCCTTCATTCTTAAAAATTCTTATATCAACTCATTTAGCATTTCCATGATCTTTTTATATGGGAAAGGTCAACATACAATGAGGTAGACACTTTCCATTTTTTTTATTCCTTAATTAGTTCTTTCTAGGGAAACTTTTAGTCTTTTCAAACACCTTACAAAAATATGATAAATGTGTGATTATTTTTCTTTCCACTCTATAAATTTTTTATGTGCTTGGATATATAATTGAGATGATTCACTCATAATGTACAATGATAAAAATTTAGTATATATGAAAGAAATATGAGACATCACACATTTCATAAAGGAAATGAGAATATTCTTTTTGAATGTGTAATGTTGAAATTACTACTTATATTTTAAATTGAAATGAGTGTTTTGTAATGAATGGAGTTAATTTTAATGAAATAAAAATATGTTTTATATTAAGAAAAAATTACAAATATATGGAACTCATACATTGAGAAATTGACTAAGATGTAACTCTTATGAGAATTAAGATGCTCAAATAATTTATATACCTTCTTTCAATAATTAACATTAGAAATTAATACTTGGCTCATATTGTATACCCACCTCCCAATGGTCTTGGAATGGATGCATTTAGATGGAGAAGGATTTCAAAAGGCTCATGGTACTTGTGGACCCCTCAAAGGCATGATATATAACACATGAACTTTATTTATGAAATTTGGGCTTTTGTTGTTGGCTTCTAGTATGAATGTTATCTATAAGGTGGAATTCTTAGTTGAGACTCTCAATCTTCCATTGTTGGTTTCTAGTGTGATTATACAATATGCTTGCCAAACTGTATTAATTTCTAATGCTAATTATTCAAAGAAGGTTTTATTTCATAGGAAGAGACCTATGTTCACATATTCCAAGGCATGTTATTATCCACAATGCATGACACTTCTTCACATCACTACCAAGGTCTAAATCGATACAGATCTGCCATTTCCATGGAGGATATTGATGATTTAAAAAGAAAATATCATGCCATTTCTTTCTTGAGAAGTCATGTTTGCATTCATGATTTGCAACTTCCATCTTCATCCAAAAAGAAATTTTTTTATTATGTGCCTAATATTAAAAAAAATAAAAACCTTCATTTGAGCATGATCGCCAACACAAAGTTAAATGAGTGGAAACAAAAGAAAGCTCGATTAATGGCTTTCAGCATGTTGGTGGAAAATCTGCATCTTTTTGAAAGTGGCTTCCTAGCTTATTAGGCTTATGTTTAGTAAGGTTTTGTAATCTCCATTGTGTTATGTATTCAGGTCACGGGTATATCTAGTATGATGTCTTCTTTTGGGTATTTTGGGTGCATAAGAGAATGTGCATATGTACTAATGTATTCAACCAATGTTCTTTTGTAACATTGTAATTAGACAACTGGTCATTTGTACTAGAACCTCACTAGTCTTTTTGATATTTTGTAAAATTTTTTACTTGGATTGCAACTAGGGGTTTTCTTGTTGGTTCTTTCCCGCCAGTATGTCCACCTGAACTAGCTATATGTAAAATATTATATATAAATAAAATTATAAGTGGTCTCCCACTTTTGCTTAAAAAAAAAGTTCTTGTAAATGTCCACATCTTTTTCCTTAACACAGTTGCTATTTCTTAAAATATTTCTTATGATTTTTCATAATGTTGGTCAATACTTTATTGTAAATATTCTATAGTCATGCTCTTAAATGTCATAAGAATATGTCATAAGAGGGTTTCATCTTATAAATCTATAATAATATTATATGCATTTATAACATCTTAGACACCTCCCTTGAAGCATTCAACAAATGACAAATAACTACCAACACAAAGTGAGATGCCGCATTGCCTAATATGAGGAAAAAATAATAAATCAAAATATTAGGATGCAAGGTTGACCCACCTTTCCCAATACTTGGCTAAGTTTATCATCTATTGAGGAGTGGATCCCAACAACAATTGTGCTTAGTGCTTACAGTTACTAATCCAAGGAATACCTATTCATTTTTTCTTTATTGTACATGCCTAATGACTCCTCATCTCAAGTTAAATTGTGGGAATGGATTTTATGCCCTCCCTATGACTAAATGGCTACAAGGAGGTGAATATGATATGGTGGAAAAAACTAAGATACAAGTTGGTTTAGTTCTCATAAACTCTCTAAAAAATAATTGAATTCCTACATCCTAACTAGAAATACCATGAGGGGTTTAGATCCCATTTTAGACAAAAAATATTCTTATATTGATCACTAGTTCACTTGGACCAACTAAAGAGATGGTGAACTAAGGGAAAATTAGTTGTATTGATAGATTAAAACTTAGTTATTTCTCTTTCCATTGTCCCCTCTCCACAAAACACCCTTATTTAAGTGGATTCTATTAAACCTATCTCACATATCACCTCCCAATTATTTGAACTTTTCAAACTTCTTATTCCTCATACCTAATAATCTATCCTTCAAGCTCAACACTTCCCACCTCAAGCAAATTGATCACCTTGCTTCCCTAATATCCCTTTGGTTGATGTTCCTAGACCTCATCAAAATGGTAAGTGGATACAATTGTGGAATGATGTGATTAAATCTATTGCACTACCTTACTATGATCTTACAATAAGAATATGGCTAGAAAGAGATCTAGAATGGAAAAAAAATATGGATCCAAATAGAAAAAAAAACTTGTTTTGGCTTTAGCACTTACTAATAACTTTTCTACAATGAGTGGTTTCTTCCGTTGAAATAAAACTTAGAAGATTTGAACTTAATTGTGGTAGAGGATCTCAATTAAGAGATAGGCTACATTAGATGAAAAGATATAAGGGATACAAATTATTTTTTAGTTATCTCGAACATATTTACATTATCGAGAGTGGATAATATCTATTGTTGATCAAGAGAGGTAGTTCCATGACAAATCTAATGATATTAAATCCATTTTCCTCCAACATTACAAACAATTTTTAATTGATCTAGTTGAAGGAGATCCACATCAAGATATAGTGAAAAATTATGGGCATAACAATTATATATTTTTTAACATATATAAAATGTATGGTTGGATTAGTGAGATACTTATAACAAGTATGCAATATGAAGTCAAACTTTATTAGATTTTATTCTTAATAAATTAGTTTTAATGATTCAATTTATAGCTTTATGCAATCTATAAGTTTAAATAGTTTGATGGTATCTAAACTTTATACATATAAAAATATGATAAATGTGTGATTATTTTGCTTTCAATCTATAATTTTTTTTATGTTCTTGGCTATATAATTGAGATGATTCACTCATATTGTAATGATAAAATTCATCCTATGGATTTTATGGCCCACTCTTCAATTAGGTTGTCCTCTTTATGAGATTCTTATGGAATATTGATATTCTAGTATGAATTCTTAATTTTAGACATATCTTAACTAGATAAATTTAGGTTCAATGAAGGCAATAGAACTTTTTTTTCACTTACATAATCCTATTTTGAAGCTCATTTATGTTAACAACTATTAGATTCAATATTTTTATCCCCAATTATTTTCAAATAATTTTATACTAATCTTTGTATTCTTATTCTTGCTTTCATCATTTCATTTAAAATTTGAACCATTTAAGGATGCTATGTTATAGATTATAGTTGTCTTCCAATTCTTTTCAAATTGTTAATGGTATGAAAATATTATTGATGAGTAGACGAATTATTACAACTATTTTAGATTTATATTCCCTTTATCTAGATATATTATTTACCAAAGTCTCATTGCTCTTTTAGGTATATATATATATATATATATATATATATATATATATATATAACATGGAAAATGCAGATCATGTTCCACCTACGCTAGATTCTTTGTTTGTAAATACTAGTAAAGTTAAAAAGTTAAGAGAGATTCATTAGCACAAGGTGCAAACCCGGGGATATATAGTGAACCATGCATGTTAATATTGCATAGTCTAGAAAAACTAAAAGATGAACTTGAGAGGACTAGTGCATATTCCTCAGATAGAGTGACTGCTATTCTTTCCCACATGCGGAAAGAAGTACATGGTGACATCCCCCTTAGACAAATACAAGATAGTGTCACCAAAGAAATGATAAAAGCCACTTGTTTTCCATTTTATCAAAATGTGTGTAAGGTTAGGGGATACTAGGTCACTAAATGTGTCGATCATGCTATGGCCTCATTGATCTACCCACGATTTCTTGCAACACATGGTCTATACCCAAACAATCACCAGATTCCATTGTATTTTGTTCAGTAGTTGTATGCTGAGGTCCATTTGGGCCTCAAAGTTAACTACCTGGACATTCCACCATATGTTGGTCAGGGGCATGGCAGGATTTTTGATAAGCCCACCTATCGTCGAGCAGATAGACCACCCCCAGTGTTTAGGGGATTGGTTGGTGAGAGGTCTCCTACTCTCACCCCAGCTCTAGCCCCCATAGCAGATGAGGTTGTCATTGCTTCCCAAAAGGAAGCAATTGACACTGTAGGTGACATTGCGACTGCCATCACTAGGATATATGATGATCATGTAGGTCAGCATTTGATGTCTAGACATTCCTGATCCATGCCATTTTCAGCACAGTGGACCACCATGGATCCTTTTATAGTGGTCGGCATCCCTACTCCTACACAGCTTGATGCACTTACAAGAGATATGTCATGCATGACTCTGCATTGTTTGGTTGAGGACCTGTTGGAGGAATATGCCAACATTGCATCAGACAATGGGATCAGTATAGAGCATGTTAAAGATCATTTGAGATGCAGAGGTCATTCAATTCTAGGATCCTATCACTCTTAGTCGAGCACTAGTGTGCATCAAGATCCACCTACAGTTCATTCAGTAGTTGCACAAATTATGGGTTTTACTGATATGTTGATTGGTTCTAGTTCATCATCACCAATGCCATCTCACCTTCATAGTCTTCTACATTCATCATTTCTGGCACGACATGGGATAGATCAAATGGATGCAGATGTTGATTCGTCACTTGACTGTTTGGTGGATATGGTGGAGGAAACTGTTTTAGAGGACTTAGGTCATCCGATATCAGATGATATTCATGTATGTGTGCATGTGCATGTTTCAATTCTTTTTTCATTATTTTTAATTTTTTTTTAACTAGATATTCATGTAAGTTGATATATATATATATATATGTATGTATATATATTGTTACAAGTGGACATACCTCATATCACTCCTAGCCTTGGTCCAGATCGTGTGCATGATTGATGTGACTTTGTGGATGAATCTGCTGCCAGTGGACATGTGAGTTTTTCATTTTTACATAATCACACATGTATATTTACATGCAATATTTATGTATGCATAGATCTAGATTGATATTTAAAAATACAAGTTTATTTTAAAATAACTTTCATAAAATTTATTTAATATAAATTATATGTATTTAACACATCTTGTACACAATTTTATTTGCAGGGCTCAACACATCCATTAGAGCAGGACCATTCTCATTCAAATGGCCATTTGACTAGGAGTAGACATTCATATTAGGCCATGCACACTAGATTTTTTATCTTTACCACATGCATTTGCTTATACATGATAATCTTTAGTATTTGAGATTTGATGATCTCTAACTTACATTTTCTTATATGATATACATACATTTGCTTATTTGTTGATCTTTAGTATTTGACATTTGATGATCTTTAATTTACATTTTTCTTATATGATATGTACATATATTTTCTTATATGATATATACATACATTTTCTTATATGATATATACATACATTTGTCTCTTTGCTTATAATATGTGTTATGTTTATATGTATTGAATCCCTTTACATGTATGTACATGTGTTTGCTTATGGTTTAAACATGTTTACACATAATATATGTATGCATTTGCTTTAAATATTCAATATACATACATGTTTTCTTATTTTATGATCTCTTACAACTTACATTTCCTTATATTCAATATACATTTGATCTCTAGTAGAATTTTAGGGAAATCAATGCCACTTTATAATTAAGTTCATTCATGTTGTTCACAATAAATATTTTTTTTAAAATGACTTAAGCAACATGAACCATTGAGTTGAGAACAAGATATAATCTTTTTGACAAGTAACTTGAAATTCAATTCAAATATAATTAAGAAAATTTAATTCAAATTATACAGGTCTATTATATGTTTTGATAAGTAACTTGAAATTCAATTCAAATATAATGAAGAAAATCTAATTCAAATTATACCTCTATTATACATTTTTTGACAACTTGAAATTCAATTCAAATATAATTAAGAAAATTCAATTCAAATTATACCTCTAATATACATTTTTGACACTTTAACAAAATTCTAAAATTACTAGATATGTTGTGCATACCTATGAATTAAATAACAACAAACTCCACAATGAAATAACTTGTTTGTTTACTACTTGATTCATTTAAACTAGGATCTAGTTATTCCATGTACACTAGAATAATTGTTTTCCCATCCTAGATATGCATATAAATAGAAGCTTATTTTTCATTATTCTGGATATCAAATTGCAAGATTAATTGTCATTTATATCACTTGGAGCACAGATTTTGGAGAAGAAGTTTTTGCACATTTATCAAGGAGGCAAATATTGGAGCTCGACAACTTTTCATTTTTATCAATCGAGGAAAAATTTGGAGGATAATTTAACTAAGTTGGTAGAGGACTTGTTTTGAGTCATCTTTAAGTTGAAGAAGAAAATGGGACAACAAAGAAAAAGAAAAAATGTGTCTCAACAAAAATTGTCAAAAGAAGAACATAAGAGGCATGAACAAAACTTGGAAAATTATCATAGAAAGAAACAAGGTACATGCTTGTTTCTTATCTCTCTCACTCTCAAGTGTTTGTTTAGGACTTTTACTTTGAAAAAACATGAGTATTCATTTGATGGGATGGAATCCATAATTTTTGCATTACTCCACCCAATAATTTGGTTAGTACACCTAAACATAAATTTGTATGTGCATACATTTTGCATTGGCTTTCTTATTAAAATTAGAAATGTTTAATGTATGACCATTTTTCAACTTACAATACCCCAACTTAAAATGTACTCTTAGACTAAAATATTGTACATTAAATCCTTCCCTACAAACCTTACACTTATCTTTTACCAATACCTTTGTTTAATGTTTTTGTCATCACATTATCATTGTTAAGTATTGCATCTACACAATTTTCTCTTTACTTTGTTCATGAAGGAAATGATAGTGTACTTCAATACATGTTTAGTTCTCTAATGAAACCTTAAATTTTGTGTCCCTCACTATGCCACTTTGATTTTCATAATTTTTTCAACCACATTAATTATTTTATGGCTTTACAAATTCCTATATATTCTAACTTTGCACTTTGAAAGAAACCATTATTTTTTCTTAATTATTCATGAAACTATACCTTCATGTACAATGAAGTAGCATTCTAATGTTGATATTTAGTGATCAATATCCCCTATCCAATATACATTGCAACATCTAATTAGCTTAAGATTTTTCTAAACTCCCATTGAATTTAATCTAATGATCAATAGTTCCTTAAAAATATTTTTTAAATATTTTAATAAATGCCCAATTCTAAGCTCTAGAATTATTTGAAAATTAGAACTCAATTTATACTTCAAGCCAAGGCAATGTCAAGTTTTCTAGAGACTAACACATGTATACATAAAAACTCAAGCTATATGGTGCCAATGAATAATAGTTATATATGATAGATTATTCTTTAAATTATGTCTTAACACACATTTGTTTTGAAGGTTTCTAACCATGTCATTGCACTTTAATGACTATAAATACTTTTAAATTTTCTCAAGTCATCTTGGTCATGCAAGTTGCAATGTTTATATGATCCTTGACTCCAATTCCTTAAGCCAATTCTTTTTGTTTCAATATCTGTGTTTTTTGTCTTTGGTCTTTTATTTTCATCACTTCAATGTTCTCAAATTATTTTTATGTTTTATGTTCTAGAGATTCCTCAAGCTGGAGTCGAGCCAAATCTAGATATTGGATCAAACGAATCCGTTGAAGAACACATGGACCTTGAAGTTAGGGAGGAGACGCGAGTTCAAACAATGCTTGTTGGAGAGGGGTCAAGATCACTTCCTTCTACTGGTATGGATGAGCATATAAAACTAGCACAAACTTCTCTCACTTATAGTATCATGTTTTATCAGTTTTTTTTCTTGCATACATAGACTTCACTTATATAACATCATCTCTCACTTTTGTTTGCAAAATATTTTGTGACATGTAGGAAGGGCTCAACAAGCAGGAAGTTTTCATGCTCAAGTCGAGCCAAATCTAAACATTGGATCAAATGAATCTGCTCAAGAATGCATGGTCCTTGAAGTTAGGGAGGAGGCACAAGTTCAAACAATGCATGTTGGAGAGGGGTCGGGATCACTTCCTCCTATTGGTATGGATGAGCATATAAAACTAGTTGAGAAGGTGAGGAAACAAATTTCTGATAGAAATTTAGATCATTTACTTGAAATGGATATGGAGAAATTGAAATATTATGCCAACCAGCCTTATAATAAGATAAAGAGGTCAACGACTAAATCTGTAAATGGAATGATCAATCATCATTTCAATCATCTTGATACACTTGAAAAAACCCAATTGTTATCACGTTTACTTCTTCGTGATGAGCTCAAAGAGTCATTACAATTGTTGGGTGTACATTCGGCATCAAATAAGAAGAAACACATGGGATTACAAAAGGATATTGTTCAAAATGTTAAAAAGGGTTTAGATTCCATTGGGAAAGGATCTCAATCAGTGGATAAGGCCACTACAAGAAGGGTGATTTTGACATCTATTGTACATCAAGATATAGCAAGAAAAAGAAAAATGTCTGCACTTTCAACTGAAATTAGTTATAGTAGAACCACATTGATAAAATATGAGAAAAAGAAAAGTTTTTGGATGATAGTTTAGAAGGAAATTGGGCAATTATGTGTAAAGCTCCCCATTCTGACATGATTGAAGATGTTAGGAACTTGGTCTCAGGTTTTTTGCATGATCAGACTCGTCCATCATCAAATACTAGAGATGTTATGAGACACAGGATTGGACCTAGTATTTATGAAAATCATATCAAACATTGGCTAGACATAACACAATTTGAGATGTATATGAACTTTTGTAATGCATAGCCTCATATAAAGATTGGGAAAATAATGTTTCAAAGGTTAAAGCCATATTATGTGAGGATAAACAAGTTTTTTGATACTTGTTGTTGTCACTATCATATTGAATTTGATATCTACTATCAGGTGTTT